>VWZD01003785.1:25236-139985 GCA_013396695.1 Sakesphorus luctuosus
TTTAGACTGTTGTCTAAGGAAGAGCCAATAATCACACTGATGTGCAACTGAAGCACTGTGCATAACATTGACTACCATGACACAGGTAAAAATTTTAGTCTTCTTACTAGTAAGAGTGTAGCATTCTTGATTAATGCTCTCAACTGAAAGTCCCTGAGAACTTTATGTTTTTTTATTTTTGTGTTTTTTTTCTTTCTAACAGCCTTTGCATTAGTTAACTTTAAATATTATATAAGGAACCTTGCATGGGATTCAGTCTGAGATTAACATTTGTCACCTGTGTAGGTATCTAGGTATACTAGATGTTTGAGGTATCTCTATATTCAATCCTAAATAAGGAGAAAAGCCATTTGAAATGCTATGAAGTATCCAGGAAGTCTGCATGGATCTGAAAAGTATAACAAAAGGCCTGAGGGAGTCCTCAGCATTTGTGAAAGTCATATGGAACATCTTTAATGGTGTTGGGTTCTTATGCTCAGTCAACTAAAATGAGTATCTAGTAAATATAGTTGGTGGAGCCCAGAGGAAGCACCAGATGACCAACTATAAGGGGTGGTTGTGCAGATATTTAGTGCTATTTGAGATATTAAAGAGCTATCCTGCTGACCTCTAGCCACCACTCCAGAATGTTGTAATTAGTTATGTTGTAGAATTAGTTGTAATGAGATCCTAAGGAAGCAGCATGTTTGTGGGCAGTCTACCTCCGTGAAGGATTCAGTTGTGTGTATGTAGATCTGTATTGTCAGTTAGGTTTAGTGGGATATTTCTTATGCTCTCTCACTGCCCCTGTAGAAATATGGATCTTCTTCAAGGATTGTGTCATATTTACCAGCCCTTTGCAGATGCTTTGAATAGCTGAAAGCATTGCATATGCATTGGATGTCTGTGCTTACTCTCCAACTTTCTTTTAACCTCAAGTGGAATCCCAGCCATTGTCTTCATTTTATACACAGAAGAGAAATGTTTCCTAAGATAGCCCAAAATACTGTGATCAGAAGTCAAATTTCCAATTCCTGCAGTGCCAAAAAGACTCTGAGGGGTGGTCAACCTTTGAACAGAAAGGTTAATATCTAAAGTAAACAAAGTTTGCGGCGGAGAAAGGACTTCACAACACGCATCTAATGAGATTTAAAGTGAAGCCATTTTATTAGACATAGCACACAGTTTATATAGGGTTAGGACTACAGCTTATTGGCTAAAAGAGTTACCACACCACCACGCTAGAAACTTCAATTGGTTAGAACCTATCTCTCACAAGTCCCATGTTTATATTATTTCATCCTGGCTATTTTCGTGCACCTGCAGAGAACTGTGTTTTCCTACTATGTGAACTCTTGGGGAGTAACCTCCTCCCTATCAGCCAGCAACGGCTGAGCTCCTTGCTGCTTCTGGCTGATAGCTGAGTCTCACAGGGCTTTCTATAGATCTGAATTGCTCACTTTGATTTTACTGTAACAACAAATATCAGTTAATTTAACAGGAGATGTTAACAACTTCAGTCTGATGAGCCACCTCTCTATTTCTGTAACACCTCTGTGGTTGTTTTTTTTTTGTTTTCCTACATGCTCTCCTTGGAAATTCCATTTTGTTTATTTTGCAGTGGCTGAGACGGGACATTTGAAAAGTCCATTAGAAGAATTCTAAAAAATCATGTTTGGTTGGTTGGTTTTTTTGGTGAAGGCTCGTATGTATAGCATAGCACTGTATCATGTCTTAAGATACTAGTGGGCTATATAATGACTGTGTTAGATTCTGAAAGATTTGCACAAAGAACCTGCCTGTCATCATGAAAGTTATTTTTCTGGGTGTTTCTGGACATACATTCCCAATGAAAATGCCTATGTAGATGTCTGATAACAGAGTTCAGATAATAGATGTCTTATGCAGCCTCTATCCTGTTTGACTTATAATCTTGAAAGTTGCCTAAATTTAAACACTTACTTTTGCAGTCAGTGAAATGAATCAAGTGTCTTCAGGGAGAGATTCATCTTGTCTAAACCACCAGATTTAGGATGAAATGAATTATCTTCTGGAGGTGCTTATTCATTCTCTTCATATATATAGGGCTTAAGGTTACTCGTTTTGAAGTAGTCAGCTAACTTTCAGCTAACTGGAGTTGATGATATTAATCTTCCCTTTTGTAATTGGAATGTGGACTTGTGTGAGTCTGATAACAGGCTCTTGAGCTTTTCATCAAGTCTACACTGACACTGAACACTCCAATTTAGCTTACAGGTGGTAGGTGTTTCTGCTGGTCTTTTGGTATTGGCTCCAAAGCAGTATCACAGAAAATGATTCAAATTTGTCCATTACTCAGCCATGAGAATCCATAACAAAGCTGCTTAGAACAACCTAAATGCATTTTGGAGAAGGAAAATATGTATTGAGTTTGATTATTCAACACTCACTGAGACTGTCACCCCAGGTGAAACTGTGAAGTGTCTATGTAATTTATAACCAGTATCTCCTTATGATTTTATTTGAGTTTACCGTTAGGTCAGGATGGGCAGAAGGAGCATGTGGCAGTAATGGTGTTAATGAGCAGAGTGAGCTGCGGCCATGAGGCCCATGGGGGCATGTTGAATTTTACAAGAAGGAGCCTGCTGGCAGAAGGTCTTGCACAAGAGTGGGAGGTGCCCGTGCCTGGCTTCTGGCATTTCAAGGAGTGCAGTGACTGGAGTGCTGCAAATAGGAGCCGCAGAGACTCTCCGGTTAACTTCCTTGGCAACTGGGTGAGCAAGAGCTGTCCCTAATGTTCAGCAAAATCTGAACTTAGCTCCAAAATTATGAGTTTTAGCTTTCTAGTTATATTTTTAATTTATTTTTTAATGAATAAGTATTTTTTGAGCTCTTTTGCTTTACAGCCTTTTTGATTTCTCAGAAACCATGAAAGTTGGAGCTAAGGAGGTTGACTCTTCCAAGAATAAAAATTTATACACATGGAATCAAGGTCTAAGTAATATGCCAGATTTCATGGAATTCATGGTTCTGGACTCTAAAAACAAAAGCAGCAGAGAAACTCCAGACTAAAGGACTGTTTTTGAAGACATTTTCTTCCATTTCAGAGGCAGGTATTGTCACAGAATGCTTAAGGTTGGAAGGAACCTCTTGAGACCATTTAGTTTGACCATTCTCAGAGTGAAAAGATTTTTTCTTCTCTTTAAATGGAATCCCTTGCACTACAGTTTATACTGTCAGGGGGCACCACTGAGAAGAGCCTGATTCCTCCTTCTTCATTCCCTCCCTTCAGGTATGTATATACACTGATACACTGTATATACATCTTGAAGGAGGCTGTGACCCCATGGGAAGTCCACAATGGAACAGGCTCCTGTCAGGACCTATGGACCTGGTGAAAGAAGAGCCCATACTGGAGCAGGTTTGCTGGCAGGACTTGTGACCCCATGAGGGACCCACACTGGACCAGCCTGTTCCTGAAGGACTGCACCCCATGGGAGGCACCCACACTGGAGCAGTTTGTGAAGAACTGTAGCCTGTGGGAAGGATTCACATTGGAGAAGTTCATGGAGGACTGTCTCCCATGGGAGGGACCCCACACTGGAACAGGGGAAGAGTATTCCTTGGATGAAGGAACATCAGAGACAACGTGATGAACTGATCACAGCCCATATTTGCTATCCCCCTGTGCCACTGACAGGGAGGAGGTAGAGAATTTGGGACTAAAATTAAACCCAGGAAGAAGGGTGGGGTAGGGGAAGGTGTTCTATGATTTGTTTTTATTGCTCATTATGCTACTCTGGTTTGATTGGTAGAAAATTAAACTGATTTCTCCTAGTCAAGTCTGTTTTTCCCATGACAACAACTACTGAGTGATCTCTCCCTGTCCTTATCTTGACCCAGAAGCCTTTTGTTATATTTTCTCTCCTGTGTCCAGCTGCTGAGTGGAGTGATAGAGTTGCTCAGTGAGAGCCTGGCATCCAGCCAGGGTCAACCCACCATAACATGGAGGTAAAACTCATCTTGTGGGAGAACTCTTAGGGAACGGATTTTTTAAAAAATGGAGAAAAAAACAAAGTGGATTTCCCAGAATTCTAATTGTATAGTCAAAATCTGAAATTTCAATTCAAGTGCTATAGAATAAACTCAGATCTATTTGCTGCAGCTTTCAAATCTCAGAAATCAGCTGTGACTTTTTAAAATCTTTCTTCCTTTCCTTGCAGCAAGTTGTATTTAATGAAATCATGGATCTAGACCTTTTTTAAGCCAGGCATTCTAGTTCAATATAGTAAAAAAACCTCATGGCATGAAGTATGAAATACCTAATGAATGAAAATATGTGGGCCAATGAATTAAATGTGCTTCTATAAAATTCTGATTATTCTGCAATGGGCTATAAGGAGTGTATGTTACAGGACAGTAATGCAACTTTCAGGTTGCTGAGGCAATAATCTTTTAAAAAATTGAAAAGCAAAATGCACAGAAATCAAAGTCATGGTTTATAACTATTGAACTGATAACATCATGGATGGTTTGTAAGTAAGTTCCACTATTTCACTCCTGGATTTTGCACAGAAGAGTGTGAAATAAATACCAATGAACTGTAGCTGCAGCTTAAGACATGATAGTATGGCTTTTCATTCCCAGACATTTCAGAAACTCAGAGATCTGTCCTATAGAAAATAAATTCACAGCAGTAAAGACTGATTGAAAGTAGAGGAAAAATGATGCCATTTATAAATTTATAAGTTAATTCTGAAATCAAAGGATTTATCCATGTTTCCTTTTCTACTTGAAGTAACACCCAGATATTGCAGCTGAAGCTTGGATTCTCCCATTCTATGAATCTAAATTGCCTTGCTTATTTACATAAAATAAAATATCCCTGAGGTACTGAACTTATTCCCTTTTGGGATTTTGTTTGCTGTTTTTACTTTTCTTCTCTTTTCCATGGCTAATCAGCTGCTTGAGAGGAGTGACTTCTGAGGTGAGCAGTATGACTGCAAAATCAAATGGACTGACACTGTGTGAGAGGAACAGGAAGGGAAATCTAAGACCACATAAATTGGGCAAAATTGTGTATTAATATGATCAAAAGATTTACAAGCCCAGACAACAGATCATTTAAAATGCTAGATCTGTAATAGAAGTTCATTTGGATCAAAAGTCAGAATCTGTAATTCCTGAAATGGTGTATTTCGTCCATGCTTCCCAGCAGGACTGAATTGTTATGGATCATGTAGTCTACAGTTCCCCAAGATGTATAAGAGCTGTTCCGCATGCAAGTGCTGTTTGTTCCCTGTTTGTACTGCATTGTCAGCAGTAGTAAAGCTGTGAGTGTTGAAGAGGCACAGCTGGCCTGGAGCAGAAAGTTGGTCACCCTTTTTTGTGTATTTCAGTTCTTGACAGAGTGCTTCTTGGGAATATTACACTTATCATCTCAGTTTCCCTTATGGCAAGCCCAGAAGGCACTAACATTGTTCTGTTCTTCAGTCCTCTGTTGAATAAAGAATCAAACCAAGTATGAATATAAGGAAAGAGTAACTGTGCTAAAATATTGTAATCTTTGCAAGTAGCTGGTATGTGAGGTAAAGAGCAATTAAAATGCTTTAATAAAGACATGTTAAGAAAACAGTCCTTTGTGTATCTAATTTAAACATGAACATGTGTGCCTGTACAGATGTAACTTGCTGGGGGGCTAACGGCTTTGTAAACTCGGACAGAGGATTTGCCTCTGCTTTTCTAGCCACTTGGGCAGTTAAGCCCTTTCCTTGAGGGTAGGGTGGAGTAATGTATGTCCATGAAATGTCCTCACTACGTAGTGTATTAATTGTCTTTCCAAAGAAAGCACTGCAATGCTTTCTTTTATATGCCTGCAATCCTGCTAAGATTGCCTTCCAATCCATTGAAAAGTGCTCTCTGCCTCACTCTATTAACTGAAAGTCAGATGTCTTTCAGCTTCATTACACCAGGAGTAAGTTGCAAAGGCTAACTGCTGAAAAACCCTGGCTATGCATCCAACAAACACACCACAGTGGATGTTGTTTTAGTAGATTTCAAATGAAATATGAAAAAGATAAGAACATCAATGACTTTTAACCACATGTGGAATTATAAATCAAAACTATTACCTATAGCAGCACTAAAAAATTCTGTGCTGAAATAAATATGGAGCATCTGAGTTTCTAAAGAACTGCCACATGGAATACAGTAAAACTGGCATTTCTTATTTCCTCCAGTATGCAGTCTTAGAAATACTATTTTCTCAAAAAAACCCCAAACAACAAAAAACCAACCAAAACCAAAACCAAACAAAACGCCTAAAAAAACCAAGCCCCCAGAGACTTTCCAAACCCCTCACCTAAAACTGGAATGTATTCCCATTTAAAGCATTAAGAATTGTCTGTATTGTGAAAATACTTTACCCCTGCTTATGACTGCTGGCATTTAATTCTCCCAGGCAGCTACCTTTTGGATTTTCCATGCTAATCCTCTCACTGTCTGAATCATATTTGTACTTCCCTGTTTCTTAGTTTTAACTCTGGAGAAAAGGACTGAATAGGGAGCATCTGTTATACACAGTATTGCAATAGAAATTAGAAGCTTAATAAATACCCTCTGAGAGAAATATTTTCAGTTATATTGTCTGGTCTAATAACCCTGTATTTAATTAAAACTTGTTTTGCTTATCACCTGTGACAATCGTGTCTAATGTACCTCTAGCATCATGTGTTTGTGATCCTGGAAAATGGCACGGAGGTGGGTGCTCTTCAGAAACACACCTCTGTCTTTAAAATTTATTTCCCCTGTGGACAGATTTTAAGGGTAAGTTAATCTCAGGTCATTCCAACTCATCAGTCCTTTGTCTTCTCACTATCTCATTTGCTGAAGTAATCAGAGATGTCTCTGGAATATAGCCAGTTCCTTCTTGGTACAGTTAATGATAGTTCCTCATAGGAGTCTACTGAGAGGCTTTGGAATTATTACCTGTGTTTCTCAATTTCTCTTCTCCTTTCCTCAGCTTGTTTTCCATTTCTCTATCTATACTATAAACTGCAACTGTTTTTTTTAACTAATATTTGTCTGTACATTTCAAAGAAATTGTGCACTCAATCTAGGGCTCCATCAAAGAAAGGACTAGCAAGAGACCAGCTGGTCAGTGTAGGCTAAGAAACACTGTATTTTTCTGCTCTAGTAGAAAAGGGGTTTGATTTTAGTAGTCCACTCAATGCCATGAGCTGGCAAATAACTGTATAGAACAGTGGTGAAAAGAGGCACTTGATCTTTTCTTACACTAAAGGATATAAATAGAATGATACTGAACTGTAACTACCAAATATAAATATGTGAATGGAATGAATGGGCAGAATTTGTCATATTTCCTTTTAAAATCATCAGGTCTGGAAGACTCTTTACTTTCCCTAATGGAAGAGAAAGTTGGCCTGAATATTATGGCAGATGCAACACAGTTTATAATGCATTGCCCCATTTGGCAAAATTATGAGTAGTGCATTGCCTATGAGTTATTTCCATACTGTTTGGGCCAGTGCATTGGCAGTGTGTGCAAACAGAGTTTTCCAGCACAGTACAAACTCGTGTAGACTGGCTTTATAGGTGGGAATAGAATCTGAGCATGTGCGTTGACTGATCATAATGTTAACAGGCCAGATGTCTATATAATAATAGATATTATGAATGGCCACAATGATAGATGAGGAGGAAGGTAACTCTGCCCAGATATATGCATAAATCATTGTCCACTCTAACTTCTTTTTATTCAGTTTGCCTCCTCTCCATTCCCTGGAGTGCCTAGTATTTAGAGTGAAGAGCCTACTAAAGTAGGACTCTTTGCCATATCCCTTAAAGTACCTTGTGGGCATTTATACAATTTGTAAAGAAGCACATTATACAGCTAGCTAGTCACCCAGAGATAGTGAGAAGAGTGCTTCAGGTAAGTGGCATAACCGAGCAGACACATCTGTTGTGCTTTAGGGTATATATAGCCCTCAGAGGAGGATGTGACTGTCTGAAATGGCAGTGGCAGTATTGGTTTTGTCAGGAATATAAGTATACATATACATTCTTATATAGCTCATATGTTTATTATATTTAATACTCTTAAAGAACTAAATTTTTCAAGAGATTAGAAGGAATGGAGAAAGCTAAAAGGTAGCTGCTCTCTCTGACATCCCATCTTCAGCCAGTTCCCACAAGGAAAATATCAGGAAATTTGTTGACAGTTTATTGACATAAAGAACTACTTTCCTTGTCCCCTTCCTTACAAACCCTGGAAGATATTGTATGGGACTGAATGGATTTCCTGGGAGCATGCCTTTAAAACATATGTTAGAATCTTGCTCTCTTGCGTGTCACAAATGATTATTATTTGTTTCAGTAATGGCTATTTACAACACCCTTAGAAGGAAACCGGTAGAATAAGCTGCTTTGTCTTGTTCTCATCTTTGCTATTCACCATTCTTCTTTTTCCATAGGAGGAATTAGGGCACTTAAACCACAGTTAGCAAATAATATTTCTAACCAGAGAATCAGCTATGTACACCGTCTAGAGTTCCTGCTCTCTGAGGACACAAAACTACTCAAGGTCAGGGCACAGATCCAAGTGAGGTCCAACACTGTTAACATTCTTTCTAGCATGATTTTGGCGCTTGTCAGGTAACAGCTTTTCAGATTTCCTGGATAAAGTCTGGAGAGCAGTATAGACCAGGCAGCATTTCCATTTTGAAGGAAGTCGTCCTGTTTGGTGGAAAGAAAATTTAGCAGCATGGTTTCAAGTTGCACTTTGGCATGTCTCTGTGACAGTAGTCTCTCTTCTGTGGGCAGCAGAGGTCTGAGCCCACTCATTACAAGAGAACTGACCACAGCTCATGCAGTAAACTCTTAGTTTTCCACAAAGAAGCCAAATCAGTCCTAGCTCTAGCACATAGAGAGTCCTAGTGTGCGTGGTTCTGCAATATAACTCTTTCAGATGCAGTCTGACAAAGTAAGTGTAAGTAAGGCTTAATCACCTATTGAGCAAGAGGTATTGGGAGACGGCTCTTTTTCAGCTGCCACCAGCTGTGAGGATGGTGGATCTCACTGAACAGACACTGTCTTCTCAAGACAAGGTAAGGGTGTGGTAGTTAATTCAATAAAGCAGTACCCCTACCAATAGCATGGAAACAATTGGATTAACCTTTCTGGATCAGTCAAAAATAGTAAAGTTTTATTTGCTGTAATTCACTAGCAGGCAGAAGAATTGCAGATCAGCAATGTTACTAGGAACACAATCATGTTCAGAGCTCAGCAGAACTAGAAACCTTTGATTTGACAACAGACTAGCAGAGACAAAGGAGAGAACAAGAAAGTGAACTTGGAAAAAACCAGTGCTTCAGTGTGAAGAAGCAGTAACAGTGTTGTGGAAGGGAGAAAGAAGTGAGAGACTTTTCCATTATATTCCTATTTCTTGCCCTAATTCTGCTTGTTAAAGTATGCATGAAAAAGTATTATCTTGTAATGATTGTTGCTTACTCCTAATTGAAATCCATAATCCCATTACAAATGCATCTGGACACATTTAATCAAACCATATCCTGTTGAGTAAATTGAGATCTAGGTTCATAGCTCGTTTCTAAACAAATTACACATAGTGTGTGAGTCCAGGCATTGAATTAGGCATCTTGTAGCAAATGCTGCCAGGTCCTTCAAGTTAGCTGAGAAACTGGGTTGCTGCTGTTTGCAATTTCTAAAGCATAGCAGGATAGCTCATTTTCTAGGCTGCTTTGGATTTCCAGTTGGGCTGCCTCATGGGGATATTTTGTCTTCTGCAATATTCTACTGATGGAGAGAAAGAAGCTTAAATATGCTCTCTTTAAGACCTTTTTTTTTTGTGAACTGGAAGCCTTTTTCATCAAAACTGAGGGCAAGGCTGCTCAACTAGAACATCTTTTATTCTGCTGACCATTATTTTTCAGATATGGAAATAGAAATGGAAAAAATATCTTTAAGTGTTCTGATAAATGTACAGAATAGCAGCCCAAATTTGCTTTCCCATGGTAAGTTCCCCCATTCCAATGTAAGATCTGATTTTGATCATTTTGATCAAGACACTTAAAAAATTCAAGTTTAAGATTGCCTTCTGCTTGCTTGTCTGCTCTTTCACCTCTTCCTGTCACATACTTCCGTGAATACCAATACCTCCACCTCCACACAAATGATATAGTTTTGCTTAAAAGTAATTCTATTATCTTTGTGTTCACAGTGTCATAATGTCAGACTCTAGGTGGCAGCATCTGGGAGTGAATATTAGATATTTGTTCTGAACTGCTGATTTCAAACATCTCACTCGATAACCATTGTGGACTAGTCGTGCTTAAAGCACTGATTTTTTCTCTTCCTGCTCTTTAATGTACTGAACATACAAGTGTTGAAGGAATTCATATCAGCATATTAAAAGAATTTTTGTAATAGTTCAGTTCTTTACTTTAGCTTGAGGCACAGATGCAGAGCAGCACAGGGTGCTGAAACCTTCCAGCGCGAAACAGAATGACAATGCTTGGGTAGAAAACACGCGTTTTTGCTGCTGTCACAAAAGGTAAGGTGCATCTCAGTGCCTTGGTTCTTCATCAACTGCTTATGCTGTAACAGCTGATGCCTTATCAGGATTATAGAAGCCTAGGCTGGGGGCATATCTATTCAAATGTTTTTAACCACAAAAACTAATACTCAAGACATTTCTTGATGTCCTTGTTGAAGTGTCCAGGAAGTGAAGGAAGGTTAGAGAAGTCTATGGACCGCACAAGTTACTGTACAAGTTCTTGTACAGTACAAGTCACAGTCGTGTCCTGACATCAGACTGGGCAAGTGACTACTGATCTCTTTTAAGAAAGAGCCTTAGGGAATATGTAAATATTAAGATTATTGGCTGCTCCACAAGAGAGAACAAGCTGGGAACAACAGTGTTGCAGAGGGACAGGTGTCATTCCAACAGAAGCATAGACCTGAGAAGGTTAGGGATGGTAATTATTATTGCAGTCTAGTGAGGATCTGACATACACAAAGCAACAAGCAAAACCAAGCTAGGGACAGAGCTGAGCACAAACATTTCTACTGCACAATTTAGGCAAGGAGCTTAACTGCAGCTCCTGGAGCAGTGGGAATGGGTGGAGGTCAAAACAATTGAAACCTATTGATGTACTGAGGACTATGGCAATTAATTATCTAATTCAGACCGTTACGCTACTAAAACTTGAAGTGGAGTAAAAATACATTCTTAGTTTCATTTATATGTTATATTCCCTTTTGCCCATAACAGGAGTTAAACTGTAACATCATCTCTTTTAATTCAGCAGCTACAGCTCTAATTATAGCCCTGTTGCCGTAGGGCAAGTACATGGACAAGCCTGTGCTCTGATATAGTATCAACATGTCCACTCTCACTACCTGGATAAATCTCTTTTGAGCTGTTTCCAGTGATACTGCATAGTGATTAAATCACTTCTTTAGAGCATTTGTACAGATACTGCCTTGGGCCTGGACAATTGGAACCCTGAGCGCAAGGAGCACAGCCCCAAAATAGTTTTTTTTTTTGTAACAATCTGGTGTTACAATATTATATGACACTATTGTCACTCAGGGGATAAAAGCAAAAGAGAAACAAAGGAGAAAATAGGACATCAGTACAACCCCTTACCTACATGTGTAAACACACACATACAGCCATATAAATTAAAGCAGAGGATTAAATTTACTTGCTAGAAGTTCCAGAGAGAAGGAAGTGAGCTTGATATGTGAGCAAAATCCGTTAACATTTGTTTACCCTCAGAGAACGCTCCTGCTCACCTATCTCCACATCAATGTAAATAGAAAGTTACTCTCTGTAACCTATAAAAGATGAAATATAGCAGCTGCTGAAATTCGTATTTATCCTTAAAAATGTCATTTGTTTCAGAGGGTATCTACACTTCTCATTAACACAAAACAGGCAGGGACTTGAAAATGGTGCAGATACTTTTTTCCCAGCTGTTAACATGTGTTTAGACTTTCCATTGTGATACTCTTGCTTTTGTGATTAGCTCATGGCTGGGTGTGCATAGATTTACAGATGAAAATCCTCAGAATTTCTGTGCAGGTACAACAACAAAGTATACCACATACCTATGTTTGCCTCAGTATTATGCTCTAGGCAACAAGCAAACAATCTGAAGAACTTTTCTATATCATCTAGCTGAGTGCTATAATGTTTTCTTATTCAGTAATATTTTTGGTGTAATAATTAGTGATAAACCTAGTGCCACTATGCAGTTCTCTAAGATATATTTTTTACTCAGAGCACAGTGCATAAACATTATGCTTTCCTTTGAATAAAACCAGAACTGAATATAAGGATCTTAAGTATTTTATATACACATATATTTAAACAATAATGAAAATAGGTTAAATGGGGAGGTTCAAACTAGTCATTTCATGTACAAGCTCTTATAACTTACACAAAATATGGATTTAAAGCTCTAAAGATTTTAATGCAGAAGGGAAAAGAGGATTTCAAGTAATGCTTGATGCAGAATGCAAAAGAGCAGTCTAAATTCTGACTTGATAAATGGATGCTGTGCTCAGGAAAGCAGAAGCAACATAGGTATAAACTGGGTCAGCTTCACGGAAAGTAGTCCAAAGAAGCAAATGAATATGAGCTGTCACTGCAATACTATTAGTATTATTCCCATAACCATTGCTGCCATAACCATCCTTATTTATATTAGAGCCTTTCAGAGAGGCTCCTTATTTCAGTTACACTGATTTGCACATACCTATACAAGAAGGTGAGTTAGGTCTAAGTCAAGTCCCAGTATGAATGCATTAACCTGTTTGGTCATATTTGGATGTGGGTCTCTCTTGGTCTTAATGAGCTAAACTGAAAAACAGAATCTGAACTTCCTGAAGTTATGAAAATTAGATTCTGGTTCTCACTGTAGAGAGCCTAAGGCATAAGCATCTCCCTGAGAAAGGATGGGTTTATTACAAAAATCTCCTGAACAGGCATGTTCAGGCTAGCATTGTTCAGTCATCCGCAATTTGTTTATGGAAGATTATCCATGCAGCCAGAAGCAACTAAAAAGTTATATTTATGTTGTTTTAAATATAACCTATATCATATGTGCTAGATTTATGGTCCTAAAACTGTTAGTTTGATGCTTTGCTCTAGCATAAGCAAACATAAACACATAAGATACTGTGATGATGAGCATAAGTGAAATTATGTAGAATAATTATACAGAATTTATTTATTTCCTTGAAAGTCACTAAAAACACATTCAGTTCTTTCTAACCATTGCTGAGGGTTCTAAGACTTTTCGGTTGTTACAGATATCAACAGAAAACTCTGGAGCAGATATGTGTGTGAGCATGCATATATGCCACAGAGACTCAAGAAAATAGAATCATACAAAACAACAATATGTAGTTTTTTCAGTGTCAAAAGAATGCTAAAAACATTAAAGTATTTGCAGCTGTATAATGATGGGTAGGGGTGGGGGGAAAGGCCATTCTTTTACAAAGTACCTTGTAACTCTTTCATCTACAATTTTTGCATTTAGCCTAAGTGAATATAAGCCTACTCTGCAATTTTGTGGTTAGCACAAGGGCTCCTCACTGATGGTATCATGCACGGCACATGAATCCACCATTACTCTGCCTGTTACTTAAGGCTAGTAAAAATGGAAGCAGCCTACGTGTTCAAACAAATTACTATATTTCTTCCACTACAAACCCTAACACAAGGTGACCCTCAGAAAAAAGCATGCCAGCCCAGTCATGACACAAATTTCCTCGTGGGAGAATTTCAGCTTCTTTTGGCAGTCCATTCATTACCAGTGCCCTGGAAGGACAGTTCTGAAATTTCTTTCTTGCAGCTCTAGCCTTAGGCAATAACTGTAGTTTGATCTAGCACAGGGTTAATAGTCCAACCAAAAAGAATCAATATTCCTAAGAAAGTAATTTTCACATAAGTCTTAACTGTAAAAAAAAAAATCTTCAAAGTATCATTTTATTATTTCTCTTTCTCACAATAACAAAAGCCCTAACACCAAATCATACACCACAAATAAGTGTTATGAAAGACCAGATAGACTCTGTCTATCCAAAAGAACACCGTTTTTAGAATTCACAGTTCCCTTTGGGAGAACTTTTCCAGAGTTAATCTCCCTGCAGTTTTGGACTAATTCCTAATACTTACTGAGTACCCTAAGCCCAGCCTTGACCATAGGAGAGGAAACCCTCACCATTCAGACAAACTCTTATGTATGGTACAATTCTTCAGTTGTAGCATCGGTTCTTACTTAACAGTGCAGAGTACATTGCAGCCACACTATAACTTCATCTCTGATTTCTCTTTGTCTCTAAACCTCTTCTGGCACTAAGATAAATGCTTGGCTGATGCATAAACCAAAAACAGTACTCCATGCAAAGATGCAGAGTTCTTCCAATGAGACTATTAGAGTCTGCCTGTGGGTTTCTTTGTCAGCTGCTGTCCAGATGGGATCAAACTTAGCTGTGGACTTTCAGTCAAAAATAACTTCAACCCAAACCCTGAAATGAACCTTAGAAAAAAATGCTTGTGAAGATGAAAAATTCCTAAGGAAACAATTATTTTTGCACCACTCACTTCCTTTTACAACTCTAATGATTGAGAGAAAAAGCCTAGAGCTACAGCTCGAGTGGTGCAGAAGGGCTCTCTGAAAAAAACCCCATAGGCTAGATTTCCCCCTGGAGTAAATCCTTTTCTGAGTAAAATGAAGATGGGAAGTGCCTAGGCTTATTTTATGTTTAGGATTATATTTAGGAATAAAAATGCAGTTAGAAAAAAGAGAAATTGTGGGATAGCTGTCTTTAGGACATTGAAAAATCCACTAAAAAAAAAGGAATAGCTGATACTTGAATTTTCTTCCCAGGAATGTGGAGCCTCTGATAGGAATACAACCAGGGACAAGGCAGTCAGCTTATCACCTGGGATTCTTAGGGATCAAGAAAGAATAACCAGAGAAATCCAGCTGAAGGGGAACTTCAAAAGGACTGCCACAAGAAAGATACAGGCTGTGGAGAAATTGTCCCCTGGAAAACTTTTTCTTCTGGACTGTGACATTGAGTCTTGAGGTGTGGCTCAGTCAAGACAAAGGTGGCTAAGACCAGGTGTTTGGAAAGGGAGAAAAGCGCAGAGTGCAGCTGTGCCCAAGGAAGGGGTAGGCTGCAAAAAGAATTGTCCCATGGGAATCTGTTCACCTGGTCTCTGGCTCAGTGGGTTGTGATAGAATCCAGGCAAGACCTAACCTTAAGGTTGTGGTTAGGAAAGAGAGAAAGCTTTGTGCTCTGGTTGGAGCGATGCAGCGAGGCTGCCAAAGAGAGATGTGGACTGGCAAAAGTGTTGTTCCAGAGAGTTTTTTATTCTGGTGTGTCTCTGACAAAGGCTCTACTGATGCTAGAATTAGGGCTAGGGAAGAGACAAACCATAAAACTAAACCATCCAAGTTAAGATGAATCCTGTGCCTAGACCAATGCCATGACCCAGATAAACAAATTCTCTATTGAGAGTGTTTTATGCAGCATACATCCCTCCCTGAGAGTGTCTCTGTAGACCCCCTGCAAGTGCAGCTCAAGGCTGTCTTTGTTCTAGCTTGAACCTCAACCCTAATCTTAGATCTTGACCACATCTCCACATCAAGTTGTAAAGAGAAAATTCCTTCTGAAACATACACCTTTCTGGGCAGCGCCTTTGCAACTCCTCCCCAGTTCCAGCTGTAGGTCTTCTCTCTTTCCTGACCCTAACCCTATTCCTTGGCTGAGGCCTTCTCCTTCACTGAACCCCAGCTCAATACCCAGTGCCACAGCAGGGACGAGCAAGTCTTGAGGAACAATTCTTTTGACAGCCTTGTTCTGTTAGCCCTTTTGCAGCCCCTGTCTAAGCACTGCTGTAGGCTTTGTCTCTTTCTCAACCATTACCCTAGTTGAGCCTTTGATCAAGATGCAGTGCCCTGGTCTAGATGAACAAGTTCTTGGGGGACAATGCTTTTTACAGCTTCGCCCTCACTTTTTCAGCCTGTTTGCAGCCCCGGTCCAACAGGAGCTCTAGGTTTTCTCTTTGCCATAACACAAAGAAAATCATAATCTGAATCCTAAAGTAGGCACATGTTATGCTTTATATTCCTATTCCCAGACAAGACCAGGCTGATAAAATTTTCAGGGAATTTATCAATTTTTTTACCACTTCACCCCTCCTCTCCACCCCATTTATTTTAGCTTTCCCTTTGTAGCCCTGTTACACTAATCAGAGCTCCAGCTTTTGTCTTATTCTTAGATCTAAACCCTAACCACTGAATTTGGTTATCCTATTAGCTTTCTCATGAGTTAAAACCCTACCATGTTCTGACCTTTTTGCCACTGTTTCCACTTTCCTATTTCTGTCTGAGAGTTGCTGCATCACCTTGTCCTTCTTGGTTTGCTGGAGCTTTTCCAGAGCCCTCAAGGCTGTACCTCTGTGGTTTCTTTTCCTCTCTTTCCTTATTCATATAGACAGAGGCACTGTCACACCTCATGGGTGCTAATATTTGAGGACTACTCTGTCCATTCAGTCTCAGCTCTTACTTTCAATTATAGGACCTTTTTCTTGCCAATTAAACATTGAGTTTTCTTTTTGTCTCAACCCTCACTATAATCCTAAAAGCAGAGGGAGTTTATAGGCAAGGAAATTCAACCTTTGTCCAGCCAAAATTTCTCAGTACAGAGATCTTTTTGCAGATCACACTTTTCATTGTCAGCCCCTTTCCTGCCCACCCCCCCCAACTTGGAACTCTGTATTTTGCATTTTTCTTATGTGTGTCAGCTAGTTAATCTACCCTACCAAATAGCCAGTGTGTGTGCTCTGTCCCAGTGTACAGTGTCTCTAAGTGTGAATTTTACATATGTTCGTAATTTATTTCTTCAGCTTGGTCACAGACCATCCTACAATATTATCTTTTGGTGTGGTTTTTTTTTCTTTGAAGCTGTTACTCCCATTTGCAATGTTGTTTCTGTTGCACTGTGGTAGTATTATATGTCATTAATAAAATTCACGGATAAAGGAACGTTTGAGGGAGAAAGATAGATTTCTGTTTAGGTTTGGCTTGTTTACCCTTAAGGGAAAACTGTCTTTGAATTTGACAATGGGCTGCACGCTATAAGGAAGACCATCATACCTGTGGGTATTTTGGGAACCCTCAACAACTCCTGCAAGGTCCTTAAATCTGCCTGTGAGGCCAACATGCTGCAGTACTCAGTTATAAAAACCATTTTGGGGTTGAATCAAAGGATACTGCTTTTGGAATAATATTAACACTACTTGCTGCCTTGATATATGGATAGAGAAATATGCAAAATATATTTCCTCACAATAAGGCAACAGTTCTTGCTAGTTTTGTTATATGTTTATGAGTAGTTTTCTGTTGCTAAATTATTGGTTAATAGCACTTTTCATTTAACTCTCAGCAAGTTACATGCACATCCAAAGGAAATTCCAGACCTGTAGGGCTGTGACTACAGAACCAGATTAAGTACACAGAATTTGAATCTGTGATATTTTCAATTTGTCTTGAGGGGATGAGTTCTTCATGGAGCAAATAACCATACAAATATTTTTCCCTTCTGAATTCTGTAGAAATAATGACATACAAATAAGTTTTCTCTGGTTAGGCACCTCATTGATAGTATTTAAATTTTATTTTTATTCTTTAGCCACCTAATGAACTAGAATATCATATTTTATTTAAATGGCTTGATTATTTTCAAGCTTATGAGAGAATTAGGTGTTTGACTGTAGCTTTTAGCAGTGCTAGATGGAATATTTGAAGAAACATTCCTTTTAATCATTAAATAAAGTTAGTGGCAGGCATAAAATTCTGTTAAAAGTTTACTGAAGTAAAGGTATTGTTTTATCTATATTTTACCTCTTTTTGTTCAAAATTCTTAAAAGAGTATAGCTAAGTAAAAGAAAGATTTCCCCTTTTCCTGCCCCTCTTCTCCATCTCTTCCCTATCTCTTCAGATTCCTTCAAAATACAATCTTCCTGTCTGAAAGTGAAGAATTCTGCTTCCACAGTCATAAGGAAATCAGCAGTTCAGGAACTGTGGGATGACATTAATTAGTTGTCATTTCACCCATGCCTAAGCTTGCATAACTTGTTCAGATGCCTACATATTTTCATGCATGTTATTCCCCCCGGTGGTGTAAGCTTCCTGGCAGAGGTGATTATTTTGAGCAAGCAGGTGTTTTTTTCTGGATTATGTAGGTCCTTGCAAGTGCTGTACACTGTGTAATTTCTCTACTATGATGAGACAGGGTTGATTATTCTTTATTGACAGGTACAGAAAAATATGGAAAAATTTTTTAATGTTTAATTGAAGAAAGGTAGTTCAAAGAATACAAGGGAAACCTGCACTTTTTTATGGGAAACTGGGAATTCTATGTATCTTTTCTCCATATTAATCTTGAAATCGTCTTATCTAAGGATTCTCAAATTAATATAAAATCTAAATTAACAGAAAACACATACATCTCTGCCCTTTCTTGTCTCAAAGATTATTTATAAGCAGAATTGAGCACTTGAGAAACAAGTAGAACAATCCAAATCTTTCATCAAGAGAATATTTACTGTGATACTTTTAATATTAGTTGTAATTTCATTGGAAAACACTTCCTTGAACTCTGCCAGGCTTGTTGCTGTGACCACTTCCCTGGGGAGCCTGTTCAGTGCCCAGCCACCCTCTGGGTGGAGAACCTTTTCCTAATACGCCGTCTAAACCTCCCCTGACACAACTTCAGGCCATTCCCTTGGGTTCTGTCACTGTCTGTCCAGAGAGAAGAGATCAGTGCCTGCCCCTCCTGTTTCCCTCGTGAGGAAGTTGTAGACTGCAATGAGTCTCCTCCTCCTCAGGCTGAACAGACCAACTGACCTCAGCTGCTCCTTGCACGGCTTCCCCTCTAGGCCCTTTACCAGCTTTGTAGCCCTAGGACTTGGCCCTAGATGTCCAACAATACCTCTGTATCTTTTAAAAATATACTTCCTTTTCAAGGGCTATATTTGCAAAGAACGTGTGCACAGAATTTTTGTCACAAGGCTTTGGCATACCTTCAATATCTCATGTTACACAAGAAGTATGTATTGCATGTGTGCATGATGTACACATCTGAACATATATTTAAGCAACAATAATGTATTTTTGGTAGTTATCAAGTTATTTCACAGGAAGAGGTAATGGTTTTTTTTCTGTTATTAAAACTGAGTGGAAATCTGTAGTAAAAAATGAGCTTGCATGAGCACATGAGAACAGTGTCTTGTAATGGTATTGAGTTCTACGTGTAAATCTCCTTGGTTAAGTTACCTCTCCTTAAATATGAAAGAATGGTCATTGCCGTCCTGTCATCCCCAACATGTCCTAAGTCTTTACAGTTTTCTGTTTCCACAGCAACATAACTTATAAAATCTGTAATTCAACTTTAAATGCTGTTGATATTCTATGAACTCGTTCAAATTCATAGGGATCTCTCTTAGTAGTCCTGGGAGATGAGTATGTGCTATCAAAATCCCATGCCTTGTTGTTCCATAATGTGCTGCATTTGTGAATACAACCCTGAATTGTAGAAATCAGTTTTGCAGCCGTATCACATTGCCAACCACTGTCGCATTCCCTTTTAGATTTCACCCTTGGGACTTCTATACCTTACCTAGACCTCTCCAGCACAATGAGTTATTTCTGCATCTGTTTTTAATTGAATTTCCCCAGGTAAGTTAGGTTGATTTTTTTTTTCTTTTGGGAAGAGGGAACTAATTTTACTGCTTTTGGCACAGATTTCTAATTTTTCCAGGTTTATTTGTGTCATATCATTGAACTCATTGCTTTCCACAGCTCCATTCAACAGGAGTGTTTTCAAATTACTGTACTGTTCACTCTAGCTACCCCGTCATCCCTGAAGAGCTAACTGGAACCAGCACTAACTGATCTCCAAAGCCAATCAGCAGGCCATTACCTTTCACTCCTGTTTAGGATTTGATAACCACATGATAATCATCTTTACGACCCCAACTGAAAGTTTCCTCAAAGCAATTTCTCTCCCATATTCTTTATCATTTCCAGCTATAAACAAAGCCATTCCACACCTGTCTGCTGAAATCAGCAGCATGCCCCTTAGCCAGTGTTCCAACATGAACTGTGGGTGGTGTAGAGCATGTTTCAGTTTCATCACTGAGTTTTACATGTGCCTCTGCTTCCACTCCTGATTTGCAAGCAGGTATTGGAAAGACAGGAAGATGAATACAGTAATGGAAACCTAAAACAAGAGTTAGCAATCATTAATTTATCATCTTCATTACAGGTCTGTGACCGCAAGTGATGATGAAATTGCTGGGTTTTGCAGTACTAAAACGTCTTTTGTGTCCAGAACATCCGTTATATATTTTTAGTAATTCCTGGATGATTAAAATATAAATGGGGAGGAAATAATCTGATTTGCAAAATAACATGAATGACTGTTGATTTTTGCATATCTGTGAGTGATAATGTTTTTATTTATTATTAAAAAAATAGGGTGTTTTCCTGACATTTAAGTGAGAAAAAGCTTGAATTCCAAATTATTCTTGTGCTCTTCAGCTGGAACACCTACAACATAAAGAACTTATTAGGAGGAAGAGAAATGTGGAAAATTTGTTTGATTGAATAATTCAAATCTTTCATCTGATTAATATTAATTGCTCATAAAATTTTTAATGGCTACACAGAAAGAGGTGGATAAAATCAAGTGAGATTTAAACTATTAAAAGGCATCTGTCCTGCAAAGTCAAATTTTATTTAATCTGTTGGTGTACCAGTCTTTTAATGATTGTATTCTGCAGCTTTGAAGTGACTAATTTTATCCAAAAGCATATAGGCTGGTTTTCCTGTGTAAGTGCTTCAAATCTGAAACATGTCACTTGGACCTAGCATTCTCCAGTTTAATTCCTGCACTTGAAGGAAAAGCCATAAAATGTCCATTGTGCTATACTATCATGTGAAAATTATATCAGATGCTATAAACAAATTTTTTGTATTTCCTTGTCATCTTCAAAGTCATGGTTTAGGTTCTAATCTGCTGCAAGGCTGTGTGATGCCTTGTTGTAATGCAGACAGTGATTATAGGGAAAATGGGTTGCAATTACATTAAACTAGACTGCCTATATTCACTTTTGGTTATTATCTGCATGTGGAGTGTTCTCATTATCTGTGCTCTGAAAATATCCTGAGTGAAATAAGCATCTTCTGCAGGTTGTTTTGTGCTATGTATGTGTATATATGTAGAAAGCCAGAATAGCATGTAGGCAAATGTGAAATTCACCTCAGGGAAACAATGTACTGTCAAAACCATCTCTTTCTACAAAACCTTTTAATTGCCAAGAAACCATTAAACCATTCATAGCAACCACTGTCAGGGTGACTGACCAAGTGAAAGTCTGCTATGAGCTCTGTTACTATGGATATATATGAAACAGAGGCAGGAGTTCCCATTTAAGCTTCATTTCTGATAAATTCCAGATCTTAGGTATGTTGTTTATAGCCTAACTGAAGAGTCAGATCTTTTATTTCTGCATCAGTCTCATTCATTAGGTGCACAAAGCCAAAAAAGGGCACGGAAAAGGAGTAGCTGATAATTCCCAGTGAGAGAGGAATTCTCAATTAGTACATGTTGTGAAACTATAGAAGAGAATAGGAAGATAATCAAAGGGGTATAATAGACAGAAGCAGAGTGAGACCTCAGATGAAGTGAAGGATGGGTAGCTATGTGGCAGTTTTGTAGGACTGAGACATGCATCCCCCTTAAGCATGGTACAAGTGTGCTCTTCTCACCTGTGTAGCACCATACCTGTGAATACTTCTCTGGTTCATACCATGCATGGAGGAGCAAACTGGTCTGCTTGGTGGTAGGTAGCTTATGAACACATAAGAATCTGTCCTTTGGGAACTGAATTTCCTTAAGTTCCTCCTACAACCTGCTGCCTGCTGCAAATAACATGCAGTAGGAACAACCTTACTCTGTAGGAATTGGAGTCTTACAATTTTTGCCACGTATGTCAGCCTTTTTTTGTTATGAGGTGACTGGAAAATAATGGGTGTATTAATGATTTATATTTTCTCATCTCTGAGTTCAATGTGTGAAACACTAAAGCATTATCAATATTTATGGACACTATAAAGAAGATTAATTCACTAGTAATGACCACTGATGAGATGTTTTTTCTTAATGGTTCATTTTTTATAAGAAGATTTAAGTACCTAGCACTTTATGTTCCATGGAGGAAACACAGGGACTTTATTCCTTTCTTATATTATTCAATATGGGCATGAAAGAAGGTTGAGGGCATCTTGTACTGCAGTAGGTTAAGCACTGCCAGCAGGTCAAGAGAGGGGATCCTTCCTCTATTCTCAGCATTGGTGAGGCTACATCTGTAGTGTTGTGTCCAGTTCTGGGCTTCTCACCAGAAAAAAAGAGATGTGACCATACTGGAGTGTCCAGTGATGGGCTACAAAGATGATTATGGGTCTGGAGCATCTCTGCTATGAGGAAAGCCTGAGAGAGCTGGGACTATTTAGCCTGGAGAAGGAGTGTTCGAGGGGATCTTGTCAATGTGTAGAACTATCTGATTGGAGGGTGCAAAGAGGCCAGAGTCAGGCTATTTTCAGTGGTGCCCAGTGAAGGACCAAAGGCAATGGGCACCAACTGAAACACAGGAGGTTCCCTCTGAACATCAGAAAACACTTTTTCCACTGTGAGGATGACCAAATGCTGGCAGAGGTTACCCAGAAAGATTGTGGAGTCTCCATTTTAGAGATGGATTCATAGAACCCATCTGAACATGGTATTGGGCAACCAGCTTTAGGTGGCCCTGCTTGAGCAGGGGGATTGGGCAAGTTGAGCTCCAGAGGTCCCTTCTAACCTCAATCTCTTAGTGATTTTGTGGTTAAGCTAGAGTGGTATTGGTGAGGATGGGACTGTGAGAGATTTACAACAGACTTCTACCCAGAGATGATAAGCACATGCTGAAATTCCTCTAATGGGACATGGTATATGACTCCTATACCTCTGAAAAAAGAAATCCACAAATACTTCAAGGAATAAAAAGTTAGGTGTGGCAAGAAATAAGGGATTTCCAGTATATGTGAAAACTCTTGCAGATCCTACTAATTTAATGAATATTATCACAAGTATTCATTTATCCTATATTCTCTCACTAATTTAAACTCTTCTAGTTACTTTCTTCTGTTTCACCAACCAAGGAATGAAAAGTTGAAAATCCCCAAAACAGGTCACCAGCTTTCTATTAAGAATAGAATTGGTCAACCACTGTGTACAGCAGATAGAAATAGCATTCTTCTGTTAAGATTTGCTTCTTGTTTGTCTTAGAAAATTCTGCCCAGAACATTATAGCAGTCAGTAACCAGACTAAACTAGTTCATGCCAAAACAACTTTATCACTGTTCATGTGCTGAAAGCTTTAAGAAGCTGAAAGGTTGCACAAGTATAGAGGTAGTTCAAAACAGGGAAATGCAGAGTGGCCAAAGCAAAGGATCAGTTGGCTGGACTCCTGTTTCTGATATCCAGTACCATATGGCAGTACAGAAGAGAGCCAGCTGTCTACTACTCCTTGCTAATCTGCCCTGAGAAACTTGAAAAGGCATATAATATGACAAAGGTTACTAATACATGTAAAGCTAAGGATGCTATCTATTGTATTTAAGTACCTTGTCCTTTCAATTCAGGCAGAAGGAAGATACTCCTTGAGACTTGAGGTTTGTAAGGGTAAAGATGCAGATTCTCACCACTTGAATTTTCCGCTTCAGGCTCATTGTGTGACCACTCACCTCTGAGGGCCTACCAGCAGGGAACAGAAAATGATGGGCAAGAGAATTTCAATGTAATTTACACACCAGAATAAAGAGTAGCACAACAAAAAAAATACATTTTTTTTTCCTTTCTAAAACCTGAATCTCAGGCTCTATTTCTCTTGCCAGTGCTAATAATTTTGTTGGTCCTTGAACAAAGGTCATTGTTGTGGTTTCATTTACGGAACAAAAAATATCATTGAGCAAATCTAAAGAGAACAGATAGACAGAAAAGAATTGGTGGGTTTTTTTTTTTTTGCCTTTCCCTCTGCTCTCTCCATCTTCAGACAGGGAAGCGTGTAAAGCTGAGGTAAGGAGAAGCAGCCTAATGTTTTTGAACTTCTGGACATGAAAGTGTTTCAGTGTTTCCAGCCACTAGTGTGAAAACAGGACCTCGGAGAGGGACCATCAATGGCTTATCCCAGCTGAAGAGCTGATGTGCTGCATTGCTGTTTTCAAAGTTTAGTGAACAATTTAGAGACATGGACTGCTATCTCACAGCTGTACACCCAAATGGGAGCATCAGCTTGAGAAAGGGCACTGATGTGATGAAGCTGCACTTTGCACATATGATTGTTTGTTACATTCAATGAAACGTCACTTGCCAGCTGAAGTTCCATCTTCCTCCTGAGTACCATTTTATGACCTCAAATTAGATCCTGCCTTTGAAAGGAACAACACTGTTCCTGATCCAGTCTTAGTATTTTACCTTCTTTCACTTCCCTCTGGTACTACTGTAGTTTTATACTACTAACTGTTTGTGATTACCATTTTTACCACCTCATATATGAAACACACTAATGAACTTTGTTTTGTCAGCTTGACATAGGGATTGGAGAAAGTATTAAGGAGGCTTAGCACTTATTTATAGTGCCCTGCAGTACTTTTCAATTAGTTAATACTGTAAATAGTAACAGTTCAAACTGTTAGCAGTTTCAAAAAGTCGTGCGAGTTTCAAACACTCATACAATAGTTAATTACCTTACATATAACCACCTCACAAATGTATGGTGTAATCCCATTGTTGTATCCTTATGTTTTCTGCTATTTTTGTGATTTAGAGTTGTTTTATGAATCAGTCCATGTTATCTGTTTCCCAAGCACAGAGATAGCAAGAGAAATTGTAGATCCACTAAATGACATTGAGAGACTGATTTGTGGTAAATCTTTACATCACAATTTTTTTTTCAAAGATTCACACTTCCAAATGAGTTTGAGGCATTTAGAGAAAGGTTCAATAAATTCTTTTTCTATCAGCTGCTATTCAGATGCTACTACAGAAAGGAAGTCCTGTAGTGATAATGTGAAGGGCATGACTACATTATTGGTTCATAAAGAGAACCAAAGCTACTGAACATTTGCAACAATGCTGCTTGCTTCTTTAGCCTCCAGTAATCTTTGTAATAATTACAAATTCTGGAAAAGTGTGAGAAAAAGAAACCATCCAGCTTACAGAAGCATGCTGTTGAAAGGGGGACTGAAGCCAACGTGTGCTGGCTACAGTTACAGAATACATCCAAGTCTTAAAGAGACAATGGACCATCAGAAAAAAAGATCTTATATATTACTTCACACGTGATGCAGGAAAAACAGTGGCAATATTCAGTTGAGTGATATTGACATTTAGGAAGAGACTGTAATAAACAGCTGAACATTACAGTCCTGAGGAAAAAAAAAATCAGAGCTTCAGGCTGAACCATGGATTCAAATATGTATGCATAAAAGCAATGGATGCAAGAGCTGAGTGTGTATGTAGAGCTCTCTGTGATAAAGATTTTTAAAAATTGAGATAATACCTTTTAAATATTTTGATAAGAGGAAAAATCAAGCAAATAAGTGGGACATCATTGTTAGAAATGGGGTCTGAACATAGATTGCAATTTGATGAGTTCTGAAGCAAAAACTGCAGATCAAAAGGTGTTCCGAAAGCATACATGGTTAAAAACTTTTCTATTCCTAAATGATTTCAGAGAAAGAAATCCCTAATCAAAGGCTGAATCTCTTATGGAGCTTTGTGACTCCAGCTTACTAGGGAGATTTATGAAAGGAACAGCTTCATCTCTGTAAAGATCTCCCATTGAATTTCAGTGCGAGCACTGAACTAAAACAGCCATCAATTTGGAACAAGCGAAAGGAAGGCAAGAAATAAGACAAAGATAGAATAATGGAGAAAATAACCCTCAAAGGCTAGTGTGCTGGAAAGACCATCACGAAATTCAAGAATAAAAAGCACTGTACTTCGGCCTATCACACAGAAGAGGGAGGGAAACAAATCCAAGTCAAATCCTGAACTGCAGGTAGCCCAAGGATAAGAAATTCTCTGTGTACACTACATGAAAATGTGGAGCTATATAGTGCACAGAATTGCATGTCTAGCAGATCTGTATGTTTTCAGTGCACAGACTTCGCTGCCAGCAATTCCACTGACATATTTAGGACCAGTTCAGAGATTGGTATAGATTCTTGTTGGATAGTTCACTGAGCAGCTATATCACCTCAGTGACAGTGGTAAGTGGTAATGTTAGCTTAGAAAAACGTGGTGGAATGGTGTTGATATCTATAAAGCTCTGCTCTCTAGGCAAATAAACATATCATATAAGAAGGGGGTTGACTTTCCAGCTGGACTTAGCATTTTCTTTTACACACTGAAAGTCTATGATGTAGGTTAAAAGCTCATGGGAAGCCAGGCTTACTCTGTGCTGGGGCCTGTGCAACTACATGTTTATCGTAAGATTGATCCATAGAGTAGCTGACACTGACAATGGAATATGGCAGAATTACATGTATCAATAATGGAAAAGTGCCTATTCTGTGGAGCAGCTTGAGGTGCTATGTCTGTCACTTGAACTGACTGCTGAAGCACATGATATACTTGAAATTCCTGATATTCTTCAAAAAACTAAACCTCTATATTTTACAAACTAATACATTTCCTTTTGCTGGAAATGTTGAAGGCTAATAACTTGTTCCCAGACTACAGGATTGCATTCTAAAATGAGATCATGAACACAGAACAAATGTTACCTGAGAAGACTTTGAAAATTGTTGGACTGAAACATTATTTCTCTTGAAGCCATCAAATCTTCCCTTAAAAACAGTGAGAGAAGATGAATTCACCTTTTCCCTGGTGTTTAGATTGTTACAAATGTAAGACTTTTTCCAATATAAATGTGACTTAAGTTTTCTGTTAGATTTGAGACATCTTTAATAATCATTATTATTCAGAAACACATATACAGCCTTGAAATAGTCATCTACCATCTGAACAGGGACTGCATCCACCCTCTACTGCAGTAGTTGACTCAGACAGTAGGAATCATAAGCCCTGTTCACAGCTTCTGTGTCCACAAAATAACCCCTCCTATATATATATCTTGAGCCTCATACATATTTTAGTGTAATGCATCCTGCCTGAATGGACTCAGTTTACTGAGCAATTTACCAAGCATGATGGCATTTCATTATCATTATTTACCATTCAACTTATCTTTGTATCTGTTGATACGATTTTATCAGCAGTAGTTTTATGTTATTTCCATATCACTGAAAAAGATACTGATTAGTGTCAGCTGTATTGTCAGACTCTAGAATTTCTATAGAAAGTAGGCTCTGTGTGGTATTTTTAAAGGTCTTTTTCACTGGATTATATCAATATGTTTGAATGAATAATCTTTCATAGATTGTGCTGGTTTTAATGAGGATTTTGCAGAGAGGTTTCTCAGATTCAGGAATGTGTAATGAAAACCAAAGATGACAAAATTCCCTTCCAGAAAATTGAGAAATATACCTATTAGGAATTTGCAGGGTCTAAGTTCAGAGTTCTCTCTCTCTTAAAAAAAAAATAAATTAATTCAGCCTAAGAATTTAATTTCAACCCAGATTACCCATATTCCAAATGAAATCTCTTACCACACTGTAGTAATTTTTAAAAGGGTCTCCATACCTGCTTTTTGCTATACACAGAGAGCTAAATATTCACTGAGTGAGAGGAACAACGCCCTATCTGGTGCAAAGCTTTAATTTTGTCACAGTTTTTGCCACAAAATACTAATGCTTTTTGCATCGCATTGCATATGTTACATACAGGAAATCCTTCTCTAGTCTGTTTCAGTAGAAGTGTTAAGTGATGATCTTTACTGATTTTTGGAGGTTTATCAGTTGGATGATTAATTCATTGCTCATACAGATGGCTAATTTTTAAATTGGAATTTTAGATGTTAATACTTCATTATTCAATTATACTTCTGCAGTTATCTCTTTATTAATCAAACCTGTAATTTCAACCAAAATGAAATCTTATTTGTTTGACAAGACCTATTTTTGCTCTAGCCACACCAAGTGATATTAAATGTACTCATATAATTTAATTGTCTCTTACCTGCATCTTCTTCCAACCTTTTCATAACAGCAAAGGCAAGGGACATGATTAAGAAATGATGAGTTACTTTATTACATCAAATATGAAACATGATGCAATAGAGGGTGAAATTGCTTATAACAGAATGCAGTGTAATGAAAGAGACATGACTCTCTCACAGTCTCATCCATATTTTCAAAAACTAATAAAAAATAAAACAAAAAGACCCATCACAAGCAAGTAAAATATACTGTAAAGTGTATACATTTTCAGGAAAGATATTTAGTGTTCAAAATGTAACTGCATAGAAAATGTAACAAAGAGCATAAAAAGACCTCTCATCTCCAGTTTTCATACTGGACTGATTAGAAGAATATCTTTCTTTGCCTTTTTTGTTAAGCAGCGAAGCGGTGATAAAGCATAAAGCAGTACCTCAGTGACCCTTGGTTCTCAACGTGCCCTCAGTCTTTTTATGCTGTAATATGTAATAGTTTTTTTCTGATGTCAATCTGTATAGCTCACATAAATTGGTTGCTCAGATGAATTAGCTCTTTAAATCAGTTAGTAATTTAGCCCAAAATAGATTGTTCCAGCTACAAATATCAAACATCAGAATACTCCAGCCACATTGCCTGACATTGTGCCATCTGACTTTTTTAAATAGTCCAGCTATTAATGTCCATCCTACATTTTTGAGGCAGTGCCTTGTGTAAAGTCTCTACACAATCAAAGCATCAAAGTGAAAAAGTTCTATAATTCTTTAAAACTATATCATATTTTTCTGAAATAGTCTAAAATCATCAACTTGCATCACACCAAGAAATGGACAGGAAAACGTTTTGTTTCTTTTAGTTAGAGGAGAACAACTTCTACACAACATAACCTTTCTATAAAACCATGGGTTTATGTTGATGATTAAAAAAAATCATTAGAAATACTTAAGCACTTCTTTTTGCCAAATTTGAAATATTAGCTTCAGTTCAGCATTAATCTGGATGTCGCCCTGTCAGTGAAATTTCATAACATCTGTCCATCAGGTGCTTGGAATCCTGCCTCCAGGCATTCTGGAGTCTATGTTCCCCAGACAGATTATAACTCCCATGATTCCATACAGTAGCCTTTTGACTGAAACATGTGAAGAAGCCTGAGTGTCAGTACATTGTGAAAGATGAAGTTCTGACACTGAGCACTGCTTATGAAGTAGATTATGAGCTGCTGATCGCACAGCTCCTGTGAGACCATGTGGGATGGCAGATAATCCAATTTAATGTCAAACTGACTCATAACACAAGATTTAGCTATTTTTGAAGTTCAGAGTTTTTCTGAACTTTCTGATGAGAAAAACCCCTCAATATTTTGACATTGATTTGGAATGAGAAGTTGCTTTTCCAAAGGATTAGAAATTCAAGCTTTTGCTTATATTTTTGCAGTATAATGTGATGCTCCGAAGGCTACAAAACCCTACTGAAAAGGCAACCTGACTCACAGACTACCTTAGATCATCTTATTCCGTCCTTCTTCATCATCCCGCTAAATATTTTCTTAATATTGTCTTCCTCCTACTGTTTAAGGGATGAATTTTGAAGACATAAGGAGTTATGCCTTCCTTCCTTTCCTTCTTACCTTTACAAAAATTCGGGTTTTTTTCAGTGAAAGTAGCACAACCACATTGGAAACACTGTGAAGGGGAACTATCGATCTAGGTGGAGAATATAATTTTTTCCCTATTTGAAAGACAATATGGTCCAAACAATTTAAAACTACTACAACCCTTTTGCTTCCTAAATAGCAATTCTTTGTAGGAAATTGAGCCTCTGTGGTCATTCCCAATTTAAATGATAAATGAGCTGCTGTTTACAGAAAAAAAAATAGTACAGTGTAATCACAGGCAAAGGGTCCAAAAAAGTCTAAAGAGCCTTGCTGCAGGATAATGACTATCAAATAGAGATAACTCTTGCTGTCAACAAATAACATTAACAGCTTCTGTTTAATGAATAGCAACTTGAACTAGAGTGTGACACTGCAGAGACTAAAAAGCTCAACATTTGCACAGTTTACAGTTCTGTTTTTGTAATTGGACTGCAATTTGCAGTTTTGACTGCTAGATCAGTTCTTAAGTTAAAATTACAAAGGTTTCTGACAACAGTAGCTGTATATGGTTTGGTAGAAGAAATAGAAAAAACATTCCTTTAAAATGAACCTGCCATTGTGGCTTGACTCCAAAATTTCAGGCATTAAATGAAATAAATTGTATTTTTACACGGAAATCAGAGCATTTAGATTTTTTTCCTAACGTTACTTTAAAGAAAGGAAATTAATTAATTCCATCTTCTAGCATATGTAAAGCCTGGTAGCCCTTGAGAGTATTATATATTTTTAGATATTTCTGTTCAGATTCCACACAGAAAATGCTTAGTTGTCAGCTGCTCTTGACTTAAAAAAATTAATAATTCTGTGGCCAATTTTAACTAAATTTATCAGACAGATAAAGATATGAAGGGTATATATTTCTTATAGTCATCATGAAACAGAAACATAAGAAAATGAACCAGAGTAGTTCTCCAGTAAAGGAAAGGGTGAAGCCAGGTAGGAATGGACTGCAGGAAAAACTTTTATCAAAATTCATGTTGGCTCATCCAGGGACAAGCCACAGACCCATGGGAAACTACCAGGCTCATACCTACCCTTTCTAGCTTCAGGTTTGTCAGACATGGAAAGATATGGAAAAGTTTTATTCAGGCTTCTGGAACAACAAGGAAATTTTCCGTATAAAGTTATGCTAGTTAGTTTTGCAATTCTTCAAGGCCAAGGAGCAAGGCAGGAAGCACCGCATGTGCTGGTCGGTGTCTGGGTATTACTAGGGGCAGGAAGGAGGGAAGGAGCAGGTGTCTGCATGGCAAAAGCAGCATTTTGCAAGAGGTTCCCATGGTTATGAACAACTTTTCATGCCTATCATTTTAAAGGGTTGATTAAACCTGAGACCTTCACACCACATACCTGAGAGGATGACAGCTGCTCAGTAGCTTCTGTCTCAGACACCAAGAGTCAAATTTCCAAGGCTCATTCATCAATATGAAAGTGAAAAGCCTTCGAGGTGTTTTATCCCATCTGTATTATCTATTATCTTTGCACACTGCACATCTCTGTGGCTGTGGATATATCTCTCCTAAATCAAGCTTCACAGGTAGAAACAGAGTTGAAATGAAAGCTTCCCTCAAAAAATGGAAGGGGAATGAAGGGGCATGAAGGGGAATGAAAGGGAGGGGAGTGGAGGGGAGGGGATAGGGGGAGAGGAGGAGAGGAGGAGAGGAGCAGCTACCTGCACATATCCATAGGTAGTCGAAACCTATGTCCTCATTTTGAAAAAAACAACCAGCACAGGAATTCTTGTGTATTATGTTCTTCCAGTCTCCTGCCTGTGTCTTTCCACATGGAAAGCAAGTTGAATTAGGCTTCCCTCTCCGGTATTTTATGTAATGCACTTGGGACCCCATCTAGAAAGAAGGTCATTTTAGTGGGGGTTGAGAACATTCACCATCTTAGTGAATCAGGTCTTTGGTTCTGATTCTACCTTTTACTCTGAGAAAGTGCAAGAGGAAAATNAATCAATAGAGCTCAGACTGGACGAGCAATATTTTACCTATTTCTTCTGATTTCCGAGTTTTCCGTAAGAGGTGAGAAGAAGTTCTGACACATGATGAGACTTAACAGTATGAAAATTACTGGTACATGGTCAGAGAGTGTCTGCCCTCTCAAGTGCATAATATTTGGAGATATGTTATACAGCTTTATCATTGTTTTTGTATCTAATATTATTTTACATGCTAATACCTTGATGGAATATGCAAAGTCCTGCACCTAGAGAGGAATAGTCCCATGTCCCCGTATATGCTGGAGACGGACCAGCTGGAAGTCAGCTCTGCAGGGAAGAGATGAGGATCCTGGTGCATGGCAGCTTGAACATAAGACAGCAATGTACTGTTGTGGCAAGGGGAGCCAACAGCCCCTGCACTGTCACCACGATGAGGGAGGCAATTCTTCCTGTCTGCATAGCATCACCGAAACATATCTGGAGTGCTGTGTCCAGGTGTGCCTCCCCAGTATGAAGGACACATGGGAGAGAGTGCAGCAAAAAGCAACAAAGAATATTAAGAAATTGAAACATCCTTCCAATGGAAAGAGGCTGAGAGCTGGGGTTGTTCAGCCTGAGGAAGAGAAGGCTCAGGGGCATTTGGTCAATGTTTGTAAATACTTGATGGGATAGTGTAAGAAGGCAAAACCAGACTCTTCTCAGTGGTGCTCAGAGGCAGAAACAGAGGTAATGGGCACAAACTGAAGTACAGGAGGTTCTATTTAAATGTAAGGAATATCTTTTTCACTGGACCTATGGGCGTGACTGCCAATCAAAGCATATCAGTCTTTTATCCAGACCTTTTGACTATGCAGATAGAACACAAAGAAACTATTAGTTATTGCAGGGGTTTCTTAAAGAAAGGTCTCAGTTGTACAACCAGAAGTATGGCTGTGGCAGGAGATGTGTAAGATGCTCTTGAAAAAAGAAAATCTGTGATGGAAAGCAATTATTTCTCCAAGCAAAATCAGTGGACATGAAGACTACTTATCATAATTAGTTGCATACCTAATATTGCCCTTGCATTCTTCTCCTCTGTTTCATTTAGCTGTGTTGGAACACACTCTCAGGAAGTGCTTCCACCAGAATTTAACTGTCCAAGGTAGGGATGTCAGGGTCCCATCTTCTGCCCACAGCCATGTAGTTCCCACACTTGCCTTTGGTGCCACTGGTGCTCCGGATGGGCATCAGGTTGGGGAATCAGGGGGGTTGCGATTTCCTGGTTTAAACCAACTGGAACTGCACTTAGATACTATGCCCTATCCCTTTAAAATCATGTTCAGTTGTATGTCAGTCTGAACAATAAAATTTGACACCAATAAAGACTGAGCAGGCAGGAAAGTTGACATGTGATGTGAAGCCAGTCACAGTCCTTCTTATAAACTGTCATTGCATACTAGTATGAGGAGTGAACCAAGTCTTGTTTTCTTTTAGCTGCCTCTGACCTCACCTTGCCGTTCTGTCAAGGCTTTTCTAGTCCACTGTACTCTCACAGCAACTGTACACTTCATAGCTAAGCCATGCTTGATAATATATAAAAATGAACTATAATGCAATGAAATATACAATGTTGTTGCTATTTTATAAAATAAATATCTCACAAATATGGTGCTTTTTGCATTGTTTGCTTAGTACTAGCCTGGAAATGTTAGCTCTCTAAGAAGTAAGGGATCAACTCATACATATATCTTTCAGCCACTTTTTAAATTTTGTATCTTCTGTATCTTCATAAAACAAAATCCCACTTTCTCTAAAGCAGTCTGAACTTGAATTTTTCTGAAGGGTCCTTGGTTTTTGCAGAATTCATTCTCTCAGATTCCTGTTGCAGCAGCAGTCAAACATAAACAATGATTTTATTACCGTGAAGAGAAAAGCTGTAATCTCTCATGTCTCTTTTGTTATGTACTCAGAGCTAAATTGTTACAGCTCCTGCTCCACAGTGAGGAAAATTAGTTATCTTTTGCTGGTGACAGAAGTTTCCTTCACAAGAAGAGAGTCATAATTTCCTATAGATTTGTTTCTTTGTTTTGACATCTAATAAAAGATGAACTTCATTGCACTGGAAACACAAATGGGAGATGCCTCTTCTACTTGGCTTGGCCTCATCCTGATCCCCAAGCATGACAGAAGTTAGTATCTTTGAACTTTTGCCTTTTGTTAAGTTTGGTAGAAACTGGCCTCTGAGTTCAAATCCTTTCAAGGATAGATACGTGGATGAACACAAAGAGACAAGATCACACAAGCCTCTTCCTCTGAAAATGAAGCTGAGAAATGGATGAATCTTGATGCAAAGGAAAAGCCTACTCTTAGATATTGATCTTTAAGACTGGAATAATCCTAATGACAATGTGATGACTATTATGAGCGCTTTGAGAGGAAGGAACTGATAGCACTTGCTTAAAGAGGAGAAATCTGAGGATGGGCTAATCCAGGTTGTAAAGCATGCTATGAGAACAAGGCAAATGAGAAGTGGATGGAAATATAATTTCCTTCATTCTTTGGTGGACTTTTCCAGAAATTAAAAACATAGTGAGAGATATTCTTCTGAGGATGGATTTTTCCTACTTGTTCTTTCCTGTGAAGCATGTGAAAATGCCACATTCTCTATTTAGCCTTCTCAAATCACTGCACATTACCTATATATCTGTGTGTGTGTGTGGCTTTTGGGTAAGAGGTACCTGCCCACATATGCTAGTATATGCATATGCACAGTCAGACTTATATACAGGCGTGAAGTATGTTTTTCTATGCCAAATATTGTCACTGACAGATTGCCATTAAAGACTGATGAAGCAAAATGATGATGAGCAGCAACAAGGAATATGTTGGCTCATTCTTTTTTAAGCAAAAGTGTTTGATGTTTTGCAGATTTTCAGTTTGTCTTTTTATTGAATTGTTCATTACTAATAACACTAAATTCAATACAGTTTTCAGGTATATATCTTTAATAAGGTATCCTAGTGTGTTTTTTACTATAGTGTCAAGCATGTTAGGGAACTAAAGAACCTTATTTTTGAAGATATGTCCAACCATGTTAAATTAGCACTGAGGAGCCAAATTTGGTTTGTCATTCATGATCAGAGGAAGCTGAAGGGTGAGATGAATCTTTATCCCTAATATATTCATCTCAAGTTGCCTTCATTTGGATTCTGTTTAAGTTTTCTTAAAAAAGGTCTCCAGATACTTAAACAAATTAGTATCTGTACCTCCAGGGAGAGAAAAGTCAAATTTTAAAGCTTTGTATGTAGTAGTTTAATATAAACTAGAAAGATACACTTCTTGCATACAAGGTTACCAGACATTGTTCTTCATATGGAATCATTAGCACCACTGGGAGACTGTCTTATGCCCTCTCTGTTTTCTTTTTTTGTTTGTTTGTTTTGTTTTTTTTTTTTTTCCTCAGACAGCAAGGCCATTACTCCTTGGCATCTATTTCAGTCTCTCTTATTTCCAATTCTGACACAGAAACTAAGCTTTATTGCCAGATTATGGGTTTAGTGTGATGTTGATCTCTTTATTCGCAGTGAACTTCTGAAAAAAGGAGCCAATTCAAGATAAGGAGCAGAAGGAAATTTTTTTGACATTCCATGCTGGTTTGGTGAAATCTGTATGTTTCTAAAAATTAATTCTTTTTATTGAAGTTGTTATGAAACTGTGGGATAGATCTGATGAGCCATTCTCGACAGATGGCAATAAGCTGGAAATTTGCCAGAGTGAGTTTTTACCAGTTTACTTACCTGATGGACTCCATCTTTCAGGGTCCTTTGTTTTGGAGCACAATTCCTCCAAAATTATGGACTTACGGAAGCTGAAGATCCATTCCTGCTTTCACCAGATTTTGAACTTTCTTTTCCATGTGAGGAAATAAGAATAATTTAAAATACATCTAAATGATATTTTTCATTATGCTTTTGTGCTTCAAGTGTATTGAGTTCTTCTCAGACTGACATCAGCTTGTGCCTTTAAACTCAGAAGTCCCTGTTTCTGACATGCAATGAATAAATACAAAGTAAATATTTTATATAAAATGAGGAATTGCATACATAAACTTCTGTTTTGTCTTGTCAAAGTCAGGCTATAATGAGAGACAGCTGCTTCCTAAAGAACAGGAAGCTGAGAGAGTTACCAGCCCAGGCAATGTCTTCAATAGATCTACGTCTCAGAGGGTCTAAGCATGGTGGGACAGGGCTGGATGCTGATTGCAGGGTCCATCCAGAACTCCCAACAACGCAAGTAGTGTACCAGGTCCAGAATCTAGACTTGAAGTCAGATCAGGAACAGAAGGAGGCAGGGGCAGAGAGGTGACAGCTACTATACACAGCCTATGGGTCCAAACAGAAAGAAGTTACCAATAACATGGGGCCTGGGTTCATCCAGTGGGCTGGGACAGACACAGGAGAGCAGTACTCCTGCCAAGTTGCTGGGTCACGGGCTGATGACTCCAGGCTAAGCAGAAATGGAGCTCCTGGATCTGTGGGCAGAGAATATGCTTCCCCTCAACCTATGTTTGAAGACTGTGAAGCCTATTAGGATCAGGTCTGTAGAGCTGGTGGCCAGAACCTGATATCCAAACTGTTGATGTACCAGAGGATTTCACATCAGACTCGGTGTATTTTGTATGTGTGAACTGGCCATGCTTTGGTAGCTAGAATCTAGACTTATCTCCCATTTTAATATCAGTTGAAAGAAGTTCTGTTTCTGTATTTTGAGTCTGCTTCGCATAGTCAACCGAAGTATGGTAAGTGGGTACAATCTGTAGATTTGCTGAAAAAATACACTCCTGATTTAAATTAAAATGCTGAAGTAGACCACCCAAATCCCTCTTTAGTTTATCTCACAGAGTTTTATCTCTGGTAATACAAAGGAGAACAGGTAAGGCTTTGAGCAGTTTCTCTATCTTCTCTTATCTCCAGATTACCACTCCTATTCAAACTTCAGAAATCCTATTGAAAAGCACTCAGAAAACTGGTGCTCAAGTCACACTAATGCAATCTTTGAAGCCTCTGGTGCTGCTCGTACAATGCTAGGCTGAAAAGCAGTTCCCTTCCCTATAAATATCTGCAACAGATAAACCAATTAGAAACACAGAGGGAAGAAGAAGTGCTTAACAATGATGCAATCAGGTAAAGCTAGGAGAGACACAAATTATGTCTGTTCTTTGCTAAAGGTCAGAAATGCTGCCACCTTTGAATCTTTTAGCTCAGACTTCAAACTTGAAAAGCAGAGTCATGCACAATGGCCCTCAGAGGGTTTCAAATTCTGTGAGTCTCCTGAAGTTCACATTGAACTCCTCAGGCTGAGATAAGGTGTTATCCTATTTACTTGGCACATCTCTGCCAGACGTGCACTCTGACAGTAATCCATCTAGGTGGATTCTTTTGCAGGCATAGTGACTAAATTATCTTTTCCATCTCTACGTAATTTATCTGGTCATAATGAACTTTATGAGTTTGGCCCAGAAACAAGGCAAAGATTTGGGCCAGCTTCTTCTACTGCAGGGGGTGGCTCACCTTTCCTCATTTGCAACCTATGAATTTATTAATGATCCAAAAATAATCAGTGACCTTCTGTGACAGATGATGAATCATGTCTTACTTCCAGTGCATAAATTAACATTTTAAAAGGATTTTTAAAACATTGTTGACTTTAGCAAGTGAAACATACTAACAAGGACTTGCTGAAATCTGATGCAGTAAGTTTGGATACACTGAAAATTCATTATCTGAAGAAAAATCTAGTCTTGTTGTGCCATTAACAAGGACATTGCAAGCTGCCATTTGTTTTAGAATGATGTAAGATTTATGATGTTGAAACTGCCATCACAGAGAAGTCACAATGATTTGCCTTGAAGATGATTTATGAATCATGACGCTAGAGGAAATAATTTCTCTCACATAGCCTGTTGGAAGTCAGTTCTCTTGATGTTTGCTTCCATCAGCAAGCATATCTCCTTGTCCTCAAAATTTTGATCTAGAACCTCCTAAATCCTAAACCTTCGATTTAATAAAAAAAGTAAATTTTCCTATTAAGTTTGTCATAAAGGGGCTAGTTATGCTGTCTTTCAGCCCATTTTCTTTTCATATCATGTTTAAGCAGTATTACCAAAATAAGATAACACACAATGACCTAGATAAGATGTTGATAACTGGGAGGAGCTTAAGTTACATATCTACGCATGAGTGTGAAGTAGAGGATCCAGTAAACAAATGTGAATGTAAATATAAATGTAAATGCCTTGCAGCATTTTCTCTCCCTCAGAAAAAAGTTGCATTTGCACAATACGAACAATGCACACAGACTGAGCCCTAAGCAGCTTTTCAAACCACAGAGCACGAGTGTTATATACAGCTACTATAGTTTTATTATGTCTTTTCTCCATTCATATCATGTGGGATAATGCTCATCATTGTCACCTCATACTGGAACAGTAGCCTGCTAAATTTGAATGCCAGCAAGAACAGAGAACAGAGAACTAAATGCACATTCTTTCACTTCTTTTCCAGCTTTAGGTGGGAGGATCTTTCTCTTGGATATGGATATATGAGATTGGGATTCTTTTTCTTCAACTGAAACTACTTCTTTGTCTGAGACACTGAGATACTTTCATGAACTGATGATATATGAAGCCTGGAAGCACAGAAGATATTAAATATTGTTATATTTAAATAAAACAACTCAGAAAAAATGTATTTGGATGAATGCAAAATTATTCAGCCCCCCTCTTCATCCTACATCCAAAGTAAGAAAAATCAAATTCTAACAATGAGATTGGAGACCTCATTAAATTGCAGAGCAAGAAATCTGAGCAGAACCAGATTACATTGTACATTGTATATAAGATGTGGAGAACTCAAGAAATCCTCATAAATTCCTGCATTCCTTTTCCTCTGTTGTAGTACACCCATGCCTAGGTGTCAACATACTGAAGAGGAAAGGACAAGATCTGGCCTCAGGCAATTTTGAAGTGCCATTAATAAACATGAAGTAATGACAGAATATGTACAGACTTTTGTGGATTACATTGTAATTACACTAAGCAGATCTAAAAGTAATTAACTGGTAAACTGCTGTGCTGTTTAGAAGGCAGAAAAGTCATATATATTCATCTCATAATCACACAGATATGACATGAAAATTAATTACCACGTAATTATATGAGCAGTATTTACCATGTTCAAACAGTATTTGTTCCCCTTTAATTTGAAGTGCCACTTTATTTTAAAATATTAAATTACTAAACCTCCTGTGACTGTGATCTAAATCTAGAATAGTAATCACTGTGTGTGGTAAAGCATGTAAGAAAAAAAGTCACTGAATGCTGAATGACCCAGTTCACTTTCTACATGCATTAGGAAAAAAAGTAATTCTGGCTGATGGAATTTCACAGTGTCCCTCTTAAGGATTATTTTTTTCATGTGCTCTTTAAAATATTTCTGTTTTAACAGACCTAGAAGTTTAATCCAGCCCAGTTCAAGACAGCAATTAAGCACAGGCTCAACCCCAGCTAATCTGGTTGAAGACAGGAGTTTTCAAACATACTTTAAGGTCAAGGCAGGATTCAGTGCTGCATTGTACAGAAGTAAGTCATGGCTCTGAGCTTATATTTTTCTCAGAAGTAGTGCAGTGATTTTCAGCATTATTGGCAAAATTTAATATGCTGCTCTAAAAAAGCAGTTCAGGTTTTGACCAACCCTTGGTTAGTCCCTCCAGAGGAAGAGCAGAAACAGAAGAAAGAGGACAGAGAGAGATAAGGAGCCAAGGGAGGAATCCTGAGGAAACCAGCTTGCTGTTTCAGTTGTGGCAAGAGGGATAGCATTGGCACAGCACAGAGTTTGAAGCTTTTATGGGAGTTGGAGCACTAATCAGTGGCCTTCACCTTTCAGCCTCTCCTGGGTTGTAGCAGCAAAGAAATATGTTTTTTTTCAGGACTCTGAAATAGTTAGCCTGAGCAGTGAGCTATAATCAGCTCATTTTCCTCAGCATCTCCAAGTACCTTCCTGTTTTGGGTCTTGGATGTGCTCTGTTTGATTCAAGTGAGAGAGATATTTTTGCTTCCCATTAGAACAGTACAGTTGCTTTATACATGAGAGCCTCTTACCCTGTCTTGGCATTGGAAACCAGAGGTTGCTTTTGGGGTTGAGAGGGAAAACTAGGCTCTTTTGTTTTCAGTTGTCACCGAAATCTAATTGCTGTGGGAATGTGTTTATGATATCTGCCCTATTGTAATTTCTCAGACCATCAGCTATCACTGATATTTGCAATGTCATAATGTCCAATCTTTCATTGACACTTTGGGTGATAGGACAGAAAGACTTCGCCTGCCTTAAAAAAACCCTGTAAAGTTATTGCAATAGGACCACAGAGCAAATCATTGACTTGGATCAAATAAAAGGTAATGAACTAAAGTGAAAAAGTCTGTAACATATTATCTCTGAAAATTTATAAGGCTGCCTTCTGCCCTGTGAATGTTTTCATACCTAGTAGCATGCTCCATCAGTGCTTGGCATCTATGAACACTTGCATAACGCTCCACACAGATGAAATTTTGATGACTGTGCACAATGCAAGGCAGCAGAGAATGGGGAGGGTGCTTTTGCAGAACCCTGAAGCACAGATGCAAATGTTCATCACTGATTGATTATTCCTTTCAGGCAACATTTCTTTGCTGACCTTTCTTACAAATCTACATCGTTCAGAGATACTGGAGGGCAAGTATAAGATGTAGAGAAAATCCACACTAAGGTCTGTGTTATTGCTGGCTATTCCTAAAGTCTTTTGATCTTTGGGAGCTGAAATTCCAGGTCTTGATCTGAAAGCTACTTTCAATAACTGCAAAGTCAAAGGCTGGAGGACTGCAGCTGGAAATACTATCACCCATGAATCGCCATCTTAATACAGTTCCCTGAACACTTTGCTGTTTTGACTTGTGTCGGAGGAGACCAGACTGATGAGGAATTCATCAAGTGGCAGAAATATTACAAGCGCTGGGTGGATGAGGACGTGGAGGTCCAGGAACCCGGGATACCTATGCAGCGACTGAATCGGGACCATGGGGGCTTCCGGATGGACACTTCTCCAGTTTAAATGTTATACCCTTAATATGGCTACCCTGGTTATTTTTCCCTTAGTCGTTCCTTATCCAAGTTTCTTCTTCCCACAAACCCCTAGAATTTTCCCGCCAACCTCATTCTCCTATTGGTCCTTTTGCCGCTCCTCCCCTCCCTCCTTCCCTTCGTTTACATGTACCCAATGAAGTGCGTTACTCCTCCCCGTTTCCGCCCCTCTTCCCCGCCCAAATTCTGGAAATTCCCGTGCTCCCCTCATAAGCCGGGGCGCGCCATTAAAACTTGCTTTTCCTCATGGACTCCTGGCTGCTGTGGATTTGTTCCGTTCGGGGTGGTCGCCGGGCCGGGGATGGGAAGAGCCTACCTAAGCTTCTAAGGGGCCTGATCCTAGGGAGCTCCGCTTGCCGCTTTCCTAGCCTGGCTCCTGGAAGCAGGAACCTCTCCACTGTATCAGTGGAAAATAACAATCCGTTGAGAAACTTGTAGTTTCTTTATTGTCTCTTTTTTCTTGAACACATCTTCTGAGCATTTTTTTCCAGTTTGGTTGTAGAATATAGACGGAGCTATGTGAATGGTATTACTCATCATCCTTCGAGTAGCTTATGAAGACATCTATTCAAACACTTGGGTAGGTCATCATTTTTGTGCTGACAGCATGAAAGGAGGTACAGTGCTGGGCAAGAAAGCTAAACTTTGTATGGATATTCATGGTTTCATACTTTTTATAAAAAGAAAGAATGAAAGACATCCCCCCACCACCAAGCAATTCTGAATGTATAAATACAGAGTGTCTTTTACCCTTTACTTTTTCAACTCAGTCTGGCAATCTCCACATTCAATGTTCTGTCAAATGAGATGAATTTTTCATGCTGGCAACTTACAAGCATGGTGGATCAAATCCTTATATAAAATCAATAACTGTGCTCAAGTTAGACCAAAATTAATTGATTTTGCTTACTGCTTGTGGTCCCAAACTCTCCTAGCTCTCAGTGGGGGATTTGTTTAAATAAGGCTTGTTATGTGTCCTCTCCTTTGCTTTCACCATTTTAATTATTCTTTGCTCTGGAATTCTAAGTTACTAAACCACTGATTTCTTTTGCCTCTCTACATTGGACAAAAGACTGTTATGGTTAAAAATCCAAAATGCTGTTCATTAATCATCATTAGACTGAGAAAATGGCTTCCAATTAGCTTTAACCATGAACAATGAGTGGGATAGAATGACTCATTTAAAATGACGTTGTGGCTATTAAATATAAACACTTATTTACTCAAAAAGTACTTTAGAATTCATCAGAATGACAGTTTCTTTAAGAGTTCCTACACTTGGGAAGTTATTAGTTTGCTTTGTTCTATTTATCACAAGCTGATCAAGGCGCAGAAGCTGTCTGCAGTTTTGTTTTCTAAGAGAAGTTTTAGAAGACCATATTAAATATTCAGTTAGGGTGGTCATATTTGTCCTCTAGTTGTACTGATAGAAATCCAAAGAGATTGCTTACTGAGGAATTACTCTAGATTTCCAGCAGCACAAAGAGCAGAACTGAGAGTAAGGTGGGTGCATCACTATTTATTCATCTAGGGGAAGGCATTCATCAAATGGTTTTACAGTATGAACCAGAATATTCATGTACTATTAAGGAGCTAAAAGATGTGGAGCTTTTGCTACTTTTAAGTCTTTTGCTGTTTATCACAGCTCAACTCAGTTGTTTATCTTTAATATTAAAAAATTAAATAATTTTGAAGCATATATCCCATTTTCAAATTATCAGTTCAAAATGTGTTGTGGTTTAACCACAGGCAACAACCAAGTCCCAAACAGCTGCTCACTCACCTCTCTCACAGTGGGATGGGTGAGAGAACCAGAAGAGTAAAAGCAAGAGAACTTGTGAGGTGAGATAAAAACAGTTTAACAGGTAAAGCAAAACCCGCACATTCAAGCAAATCAAAACAGAGAATTCATTCGTCACTTTCCATGGGCAGGCAGCTGTTCAGACATCTCCAGAAAAAAGGGCTCCATCACTTGTAACAGCTGCTTGGGAAGATAAATGCCATTGCTCCGGAGGTCCTACATTTTATGCTCCTTCCTCCAGTTTATATGCTGAGCCTGACTCCCTGTGGTACCCTGTGCTACCTATGGTACCCTGTGCTAGCTGCTCTGAAGAGAATTGACTGATGCCAGATGAAATGAGCAAAAAATGAAATTTGATTAAGCTTAAAGGTTAGGACAAGTTAAAAATGAAAGCAGGCATATATTTTGATATTCTTGATTGATTAAGTCCATACCTGTGAAGGTGAAATAATCTTTTATTCATAATTAAAATGATCATACTATATGGAATTGATGTAGGATGCTGAAAACACTTGGTGAAACCAGCCTTATAAAAATTGAACAGCAGGAAATGGTGTGCTTTTTCAGGATCTTGTAGAGGCTTATGTTTACAGTAACACAGAAAACTTTTCCCATTGAAGTTCTTTTGCGTATATTCTCTAATACTTCCTAAGGCACCTACATGAACTGAGAGGATGGACTTGAAGGGCAATTACTATTACTGTGTATCTCTGAAACCAAGACACTTAGTCTCATAATTCTTAATGTTAAGGCTAATACTAAGATTGAAAAAACTTTGGTTACTGTCTTTTGAAATGAAAATCAAGAATCATATTCCAAATTTTGCTTGTTTTCTATTTTCTCATCTAGAATTTCTGAGCATAGGAACTGCAGGTCATAAAAATACCATCTGCTGAGACAAAGACACAGTCTACATAATTTCTGAGAAGGTGGCACAGCTACTGCCAGTACTGCAGCTGTGTCTTCCACTGTGAATGTGTTGCAATTAAGGATATGTGGTTGAAAATGCCATATAGTCCTGTCATGGTTTTTCCAGAGTAAGACACAGCCTTCATATACTATTAAAGGAATTTTTTCCCTTAAAGTAGTTTTGAAGATTTCTGAAGCTGAAAGACATCAGAATTACATGCATGATATGTTCCTGACACTGATTTCATGAACTTCAGTTCTGATGCTTCTTAAAACTTTAAACGAAAGCATAGCAGCAGAATTAAATCAGTCAGGAAGGTAATATTAATACTAGCAAAACATGTGTATGCTGTGACATTCAGGATGATACTGTTACCAAAGACTGTGGTCTCATTTGTAATAGTAGCTTCACACAGTTATTAACCTAATAATCATATTAAGGACTGTACCTGCAGAGCACTTTAACACTCAAAGCTTTGTCCTTGTGGGACATACTGCTACACAGAAAGGAAATGTAAAACACTTCTATGGTGCAGCAGAAGGAGTCAGCATGAAACTGCACCTTTCATCTCCAAAACACTACATAAACAAACCAGACACTGTAAACATCACTACCCTCATTTCTATAGAAGAAGAGAATATAATTTACTTTCACACTGTCATGAGTCATTCTGAGCAATTTCAGGACTGCTCAGTTTCAATTTCTTTGCTCTTGACAAAAATAACCTAGTGATAAACAGACTACTATTACAGCCTCTCAAATATAATTATTTCAAGCTACAGTCTGTTTACATTAGACAATGAGTGTCTATACAAAAAACCTGTGAACGTAGGACAGCACATGTATTATGTGGTATTCATGCACATATAAAGCTGAGGAAAAACGAATTAAATATGTAAATTGTTTGTCCTTTATTAGAAGCTTAAAATTTCACACTCCCAGTGTGCGTTATTTCAACTGCATGCTTAGTGCTATGCTTGTTCAAACTGCCAATTTTAACTTAATATATATTTATTTGTTTATAATTAAAAGTAATTAATGATATGAGACATATAGGATTTTAAATCTAGTGCCAATAACATGGTAACTGCCCTAATAAAAATGCACAGAGGACATCACAGAAAAAAGAAGTTGTACAAAAGAGATTAATAGTTTGTTTTATTATTTATGGACACATGGATGCAGGTTCTTTAACATCATTGTCTTTGCAGGACAGTGTCATTAGCAAATCTAATATCAGATGAACTCAAGTTAGGCAAGCATGTAACAGATAAATGAAAAAGCTTGATATAATACATCTGTTTCTGTTTTGGTTNAGTGGAAGTTACAGTAACATGAAGTTCCACTTGAAAAATCTGTTGGTTTTACTTGCTTCATTCTAGGCTACTTCTATGGCATTATTAATGACTTAAGGCTGGGTTGAAAGTGAGGATATTCTCCTTTATCTGGACTTATCAGTTTTTTTTTAAATTTATCTTGTTTGAAAAAATGTTTACTGTAACAAGTTGATATGCATTTTAACTGGAAAAACAAGTGGATGAAAAATTCTGTCACATCTGTTGAGCATAGTTAAGTATTTTTCTAGGTAAGTGGAGTGCTTGATAAGCAAGAGAGGCTGAGGGTGATTTCATTCAGCACAGTTAGAATTCATGACAGGTTCACTTTAAAGCACCAGATCTCCATTGACAGTTCTGCTTCATTCTGAGTCTCCATTCCCTTTTTACAAAGGCACAGTTCCTGTCATGACTTGGTGAGGAAAGAAAATGTTTTAGCAACATGACTGCTTGCCATGGCTGCAAATGATGGAATTTTTATTCTTTGGAAGGGTTTTTCTTCCATCTAGACCAGAAAAAAGTGTGTAAGGAGACTACACTGTGCCATGACGAGGTCCAAAAGTTTTAGCAACATTAGTGTTTGAATCCCATAGGAGTAATCACACTAAAAGTCAATCACTCAGGTCATAATGAGTTAAAGTACACCAGACAAAGAAACAAAAGCTTCAAAGATTTTAGGAGTTTTAAGAAGACTTGTGAATGCTACTTGCACAGCTATCTTCACATCCAAGCCATCCAAACTAATAATTCAAAAAGAAATTGCAAAATGACCAAAAAATTGAAAATTACCCCAAAACTTTAATTTTAGATAAATAATAACCTTGCATGTCTCATCAATGAAGTTTTAACCAAAGTAATCTTGCACATGTATATTAGAGAGCAAGAGTAAGCAGAAGAACTAGGAAGTGTGATTTACTGTAACCAATGAAGAATTCTCTGAATATCTGAATCTAAGTTATAGTAAGTTTGGTTTTTCCTGCCAGTCTAATATAGTTGCTTTCATTTGAGTAGACAGCTTTAAAGGTATATATATGATAAAATTCCAATAATTTTTTGAACAATATCATGAATATATGCTATACATATGCTACATATAAAATATTCCATTAATATTATGTACAAACCATTCCATTAATACTGCAGCAGATGGTATAGAAAGTTGTAAGAAAGCCTACAGTAACCCTTCAGTCTTTCAGTCTGGATATATCATAGTGAAATAAAAATACTTAGGAAGAATAAAGGATTTACATGTTAGCCTACAGTACAACATAGAAGCTGACATATTTGACTAGATCAGTAATTTCTTTACCTAATCCATGGGCTGAAGTCAGTAGGGTCCAGAGCTGCAAGGTCCATGCAGACACTAAATCTGTGCCATGTTTTGAAAATTATCCTGTCTCCTGAGATACCTCCTGCAAAACCACTTGCAGGAATGCTCCTTTATACAAGGAATATGGATGAAATTATGTCTGGGTATCAGCCTGGTAATGTACAAGAAGCCACTGTACTCAGATAGAACACATACTAAGTAGACAGTGGGTTTGATTTTGTTTTTGTGGGGAAACTTGTCTGCAGTATCACTTCTGTATTTGCATGTGTAAGGCTCCATATGACAGCTATAGTCCTAAGCTTGATCTCCAAGTAGAATTTTAAAATATAAGCAAAAGCTTGAAGCCAGACATCTTGGCTTACAGTGTTAGACGATAAATATTTACATATATATACATTTGCAGAGAGATTTTTATACTTTTACACACACTTGTTCCCCCTGTACTTTAAGCCACAAATGTACTCATCAGCTTTAAACTGAAAGCACCATGCTTGGAGTAATACAGTAATCCTTGCTCAGAGCAAAGTGCTGCCTAATGAAGCCATGTGAATTCTGGATCACACCTGGCTTGCATTCAGCCAACTCCAAGTGCAAGGAAAATAAGGTCAGGGCAATTTGCAAAAGATCTGGCAGACCCTCAAATGAGGTAAAGGATGACCTGTTCACTGAAAACTTAAATAATGCCTAACTTCCCAGTTCTGAGAGGAAGGGTAAGACTAAACTGTATTTGAGCAACAGTAGCCTTAAGTTAGTATTTTCACTTAATTGTGGAGTGCTTGCATGTAGGCCCAGTAGTGCATCGTGTGGTATTAGTATAGCAGAGGTATAATTGAGGGTGATTGTCATGGTTTAATCCCAGCTGGCAACTCAGCCCCAGACAACTGTTTGCTCACTTCCTTCTAGGTGGGATGGGGGAGAAAATTGGAAGAGTAGAAGTGAGAAAACTCATGATCTGAAATAAAGGCAGTTTAACAGATTAAGTAAAAACTGTGTGCAAACAAACCCAAGGAATTAATTCACCATTTCCCACTGACAGGCAGGTGTTCAGCCACCCCCAGGGATGCAGGGCTCCATCACGCGTAACAGTGACTTGGAAAGACAAAGGCCAGCACTCTGAATGTCCCACATCCCTTCCTTCTACCCCCAGATTTATAAGCTAAGCATGACACCTTATGCACTGGATGTTCCTGTGGTCATCTGGGGTCAGCTCTCCTGGCTGTGTCCCTTTACAACTCCCTGTATACCCAAAATCTCCTCACTGGTGGGCTTGAGTGAGATGCTTTAACTCTCTGCAAGTGCTGCATTGCTCAGCAATAACAAAAACATCCCTGTTTTATCAACACTGTTTCTAGTACAAAGCCAAAACATAGACCCTCACCAGCTGCTATGAGGAAAATTAACTCCATTCTTGTCAAAACCAGCACAATGCTGAACAGACTTTGGTTTAACAAGTATATTTTAAAAATTATTTTTAAGCTTTTTAGAAATCCCGGTGATTATTTTTGGTGTTGAAGGTCTTTTGGGGCAGAAATATGGAATCAATCTGTCTTTGTGTGCATGTGCAATGCATCCATGTATTTCTACTTCTCAGTGCATATATTTGTTCTTATTCTTAGTTTCTTCAGGAGAAAAATAGTGAATGCATTAGAATGACAGGGGAAGTTAAACATAACTGGAGGCAGGAGGCAGAATATTTTTAAGAGTGCCAGGTGAAGGTAAAGCTAATTTTCTGATCTAAATTCTAAGAGTCCATTGTTTGTTTTTCAGTATTTGTATTTGCATCATTCATCAAATACTCTCTTACTGCAGGCAGAAGTCATGTGGGAAGAAATCCTGAAATCCAAGAAAACTGTGAGAGAAATCAATTATTCCTGAGTGGATTCAGAACAGCAAAGCATTTTTTTTAGCTGTTGTTTTCCACAAATTCCACAGGATATTAGTGTGCTGAATACAGATTTTAGGCATGATTAGGTCCTGCTGTACAAAGAAGTGCCGCAGAGAGGGTTAGACGCTTGGATGCCCAAGGCCTCATCTCTTCACACCTCCCTCTTCTCCACACTGCATTAGTGTAGGGCATTTGATGGGAATGGAAGGAAGAGTCTCTGTGACTAACCTGCTGATGTGGTTGTTTTCTCCCAAAGCAAGGCAGCCACCAAGGGTTGAATTCTCATTCTCTGAGTCTGAAGATTCAGACTGCTGCACTCCAGGGGCAGTAAAACTACATGCTGCTGGCTATTCAGGGCTCATAATAAATTGGCAGCCTCACCCTTATGAATTCTGGGTTTTCTCAAGGTGAAAAGAATACTCTTGGAGAGAAGAGGGGAATATTTCAAAGTCCTGTAAATAGCTTAGCTCTGTTAAACTTGGTGGAATTTGACTGCTAACATCAGTTCAGGATTTTGATAATGTTTTGGCAGAAAAAAGCCTTGAGGTTCAACCATACTGAGTTCATTGTTACTGTTGTGTTCTCTCCAGGTTTCACAGCAGGGAGAAATGAAATGACTGAAATCTTGTTAGCTATTTGAAGACCATCTGTATTTTCTTAATGAATGCTGCACTCCTCTTGGAACTATGAAATATGCAATATTGTATGTTGACTCTAAAACAAATTGTGCAGAATTTAAACTTTGCATATACACTGAACCTTCCTTTATTTAACAGATTCTCCTGTGAAATCTACCAACATGATATTAATAATTTAGCAGCTGCTACAAGAAAGAGCTCTTAGAAGGTTTGACTTACGTCTTGCATTGGAGTAATTACTTAGTGGCTATAGGCACTTGATTCTATGTTGTAAGGAATTCTGAATTTTATCTCATTACTTTTTATGATGACTATATCCTTTAGTGTAAACCTTTCATTGGCTGTAAGCAGCCTATCTATACTACAGCTATAAAAACACAGGATGGGGGAGGAGGAATTATATGTGCAGCCTACCAGAAATACTTTGAAATCCTTTGAGGAAACCTCCAAATAGTACCAAATGTTAATACAGAATAACAGTAAAATATTCAGCTGAGTTTCACAAATGAAGATGGGTATTTCATAAGTGTCCCAGCAGACCTATAAAATGTCAAAGCTTATAAGTCATTAAGTATTAGGCTGCTTTGATTCTGAATACAGAATTGGCGTGGTTTAATTTTTGCAGTATCATTAACACAATTATGCAATACACTGAGGTTTCACAGACCCTTTTAAAAACCAAGATGGCGTGAAATGTGGTTGTGAGATAGGAAACAGTCTGTGCTGAAGAATTTCCACTGCTCTCACCAAAATAATTCACACTTCATAACATGAATATTGTGGGATCAGTGATAGGGTCACAGTTCCTCAGAGTACATGCACATTCAAGCCACGACCTCACTCCCTGTTGGCAAAGACGACAGGCATGAACCACTCTTACCCAGTTGCCTGTCCCTGGTTTCCATTAAAAGAAAGTTTGTACTCCTGAGGTACCCATGATGCACTTTCCTGCAATCTCCACTTTGGGCAGTGGATGATCAGGGCTCGGAAAGGTGCCACAAAACACACTGGAATGTGAGGTAGGCGGTCAGGGAGCTAAAGGACTTTTTGATGACTCCAGTTGACTTCTTTGCTATATGTATCTAACACTTCCTTGACCTGGTCCACTCATTGCTTGAAGAAATAGGATAGAACAATTTTACTTTATAATCCATAAATTGCTGGTTTTATAAGAAACCCTTAACTATAAATCATGTATGGCAAAGAAAAACTTACATAAAATAAGTATTCTAACATGAACTGTCAGGGACCATTAACTTCAGGCATTGTTACCGCTCTGTGAACATTGCAATCAGGCACCTGTTTGACTTTGAAACATTAAATAGTCCCAGATCAAATGAACTAACTGCTTACATATTCAACACTGAGCTTAAAATGTTTGCAAAGCCACCACCACAGTGGTGAATGTAAAAAGCTGCTTTTGACTATAACTTTGTCTTAAAGTGAAACTTTTTCTATTCATTTGAAGTCCTGCATAGGGGACCATGTCTTAGAGGAAATGTGACTTCTGCATCTACATAAGTGGAAAGTAAGGAGATTAGGGCATCCTATAATACCTCTGTGTAACTGGACATCTAATTCTTGATGAGAGCTTACCATCAGACTTGATGATCCTCATGCGTCCTTTCCAGCTCAGCATATTCTGTGATTCTGAGATTTGGGCCTGGAAAAGTACAGGTCCGGTTGAGGAAGCTCCACAGTGATGTGCCTATATTAAAGCATCACAAAGAATGAAATGCAAAAGGAGGGAAGGCCTCCCTGCTTAACTGTTTGATAGCGACAATCAACAAAGCAGTAAGTAAAACTGTGGCAAGAAAAAAGTAGTGTGCACTTACCCTTATTTGCCCTTATTTTCAGAGTCCCCTGACTTTGTGGAACCAAGGAATGTTTCCTAGTCATTGTGTTAACTGGTTTATTGCAATGACAAATAGAAATTAGATGTGATAAGGATTTTTGGACAGAGATGATTTTGGAGGGCTCTCAAATGTACTTTTCAAGAGACACCTGTATATGTGCTTGCATAATTAGAATCTGTTAAATATTGATTTGTGTGATGCATACATTCCACAAAGAAAGATCAGGCATTTTGGAAATGTGGGTGAAGAATTTGGGTATGTTCAAATGAACTGCTGCTTCTATTAATTACAACTACTGAGCTGTCTGTTTGGGCTGTGTGAATAACTGATATTTTGGTTCAGCAGCCAGACTGAAAAAATTTAAAGTTAGGGTAAAAAAAAGGATGAAAAGAAGGTGCATGTGAATTTAACTGAAATAAACTTCTTTTGATGTCTCTCATGGAAAAAAAATCCAATGAAAAAGTTTGCATTTGATGCCAAATGAGAGATTTTTAGTCGGGTCATATTTAGGAAAAACTGATCAGTGGAAATGTCTGGTAAGAATTACGGATCAGGTACAAACTCTGCCTTTTTCTGAATACAGTAATCCTCTGTTGTATATGTTTTCATGCTTTATCTCGTCACTGTGATGAAATGGGGTGGGAGTGTGTGTGTGAGGAAGCATCTTGCATTTGAGTGGGCAACTCTTTTGCTGCCTAGCAGTTCCTTCTCTTTTCCTTCTCCTTCCCGCTATTTGGTCTTGAAATTCTCTTTCCCAGAAGTCTCTCACAGGAGTGTATGAAAATCAGATAGAAACCTCTCCCACACAGGACAAAGTACACACCGTTTCAGAAAATAACACAATGGAGCTATTGAGGACAAAGGGATACACTTTTATCAGGGAAAGGAGACATTACTTGATGGGATGAGTGGGCAACAGGAGCCTGTGAATGACTTGGTTTTTTGATTAGCAGAAAGGTTATGTGAGAATATACACTTTAGGGATAGCATTCTGCCTCACCTCTTTGCCCATCATGTCCATGCACAATGACTAACAACAATCCTGGACCTCAAATCTGGAAGACTGGAGGTGAAATCTCATCCTGGCTGTAATTCAGAGCAGGGCTTGCCCAGTGCCCCTTCTGCTGCTGGTCATACTATCCACTGCAGCTGTGGCAGAAGAAGTGCCGTAGCACAGCTTTGGTGGGTGCATATGCCTCTGTGGTCACTTCACCTGGAGAGAAAACTGCTGCATTAGACAGAACTGAATTTCTGCTGTTGGTCAGCCCCTGGATCATTCTGATAAACAACTTTCCAATTAGATGTGCAAGTGTTTTCAGAACTGCCAGCTACTTCACTCTGTCTCCCTGGAATTTCATGACAGTTCTTAAAAAGAGCACTTGCAAAGAAAATCTGAATGCTTTGTATGGCTTGACTCTCATCACAGACTCCAATGTCCAGGGATTAATCTCAAGTGAAATGCTGTGTAGACAGAAGATCTGTATAGAATTATACACCATGTTTATAACACTGTAATATATATAAGCTGGGGAACTGTTTCATGGGATGTTTTTAGATCATACGGTCACTTCTTGTAATATATGCATTGTTAGTCCAATAATATCAGGTGCTTGAAGATGGATAGGATTAGTTACAGGCTCTGTTTTTGCAAGCAGGAAGCAGCTATGTAGGTTGCATATGTGTGACTACTGAAAGTGAAATGAAAAGCAACAACTACCAATTACAGTAGTTCAGACAGAACCAGAAAATAACATCCAATGAGGCTTTGTTGAGTTTATTGTTTGAATTAGCCTCTCCTTTTCACTGTTTGGACCTTGCCATGGGATTTGGAGGTGTTGTTGCAGACCTTATGGTCTCTGCATGATCATACAACAGCCCGTGAAGTGGAATTTTGTATCTCATAGTGATTCCGTATTTTTTCTGCGGAGTTCAGAAATCCTGAGCCTTCAGTGAAGCTGATTCCAAACTTCACCTTTCCCCAAACCAACACGCACACATGTAGCAGAGTGAGGAAGAGATTAATTTCATATGCTAGCAAGGATTTTATCTTGTGACATGTTGGATGCCTATAGCTCATCTCAAGGTTAATCAAAGCTGAAGGAACTCAGGCTTCTCCAAGACCAAATAGAAATCATGATGCCTTACACAAAGGGAGAAGAAACTCTCTGTTAGCCCCAATCCTGCTTGTTTCTAGAGTTACTAATTCTTTTGAAAGAACACTGGTGATGTGTTTTGTAATATCTAATTTATGGTAATTTAATATCTCTTGCCCTCCAAACAATCCATTTGTAAGTACTCCTACTAACAGTATAGAATTTTGAAGTGAAGTGGAACTATGAAAAATCTCTCTATTTTAAACTGAAAGCTAGAAATTAAATCAGGTCAGTTCAAAACTATAGATTTAATTCTCAAGGCTACCCCTACAGTTAAGATGATTCGGATATTAAATCAACTGTAATGCTTCTGCCCATAAAATGTCAGGTGAAATTCTACACATACCAATTAATTGTTATTTTTGCTCCCAATTCAGAACACTGCAAAGACAGGCTGTTTTTAGAACTCCAATGTTTTATTCATAAATGCACCTTTAAAACAACAATGACTTTTAAATGCTACTAAAGCAAAAATTATTCAGGTTAGAAGCAGCTATAACTACTTCCTTTCAACCAAAAGAATTAAATAGGAATTATAGTATTATTATTTATTTTAATGTAGTTGGAATTATCCTTCCACATACAGGCTTTCTGCACTGATTACTTTTATTTTAAGTTAAAGCAAAACCAAGACAAAATAACAAGTCAAGTGTCCACCAGACAGCTTAGCTTTGCATGGAGTACAGAGAATGAAATAGAAATCAACTCCGCAGGAAAAGTGTTTCATAATTTAAAAGTGAAGTACACAAAAATCAAGTGTTATGTGTTTATTGCCTCATATGCTGTACAAAGGATGTTGCCACTCAAACTTTTTAAATAGTTCTCCAAAATAGGCTTGTTCCGTATGGCTTGCAGCTGCGTGCAGTTTTGTAAGTCTAGAGGAAATGCACAAATTATGGACAGATTTGCACCCATTCATCTTTGTATCTGAAAGATATTTTAGAGATCAGGCCAATGTGGAAAAAAAAATCAGCACGGAGGAACAAGCTTGGCTAGACTTGACTTTGCTTCATTGAAATGGTGCAGCAAGACAGCTAGGTTTCCTTTTCATCACCATTAATTTATCTGAATTTCAGTTCTGAAAACTTAGTGGCTATTGACAAGAATGTAAACACAGAAGCTGGATAATAACATTAGATGGGCTTTACCACTGACGATATTGGAAAGGCAGAAGTCAGTTCTCTAAAACTCAGTACAGGTCCTGGAAGAGCTACTTAACTGGTTGCAGCCACCAGAAGAAGTGTATTTTAGTGAGCACACTGCCTTCCTCCAGCTATTTTACTATGCCTAGAAATAGCACTTCTGACTTTCAAATCCCATGCTGCACTTACCTGTCTGGGATACAAAGTGAAACCCCAACCCCATTTTATTTAGAATAAGTGATACAGTGTCAAGATCAAGCACATCTAAAATGCTTCATTTTGTAATATCTTCTCAGATTTCAGCATTATCATAAACCTCACCACTGCAATCATGAATTCTCCCAATTTCCCTATAGCCCTCAGGTATAACTAGACATTTCATGTTTACCCATCAAAACTAACAAGCAGGAAGCTGTTTGCATTTTGATTTACTCCTTGCTTCAGAAAATTAACATTCCCACATAAACTCTCCAAGTTACTTTTACTCACTTCGTAATCCCTTCCCCTCCCCTTACACTCATTTATCCTCTCTGCACACCACAACAGTTCTTTGATCACTCAAGACACAAAATGTCTGTGCAAATCAAAATGATGTTATTTCATGCTGGACTTTCTAAGGTAAGATACACTTCATCTAATTTAAATGCCCAGGTTTTATATATTTAGACTTTCAGCCATTCACCAAAACTTCATTTACAGTTAGTGGAGAGACGCAGGCCTCTTCAAGTATGTATTTACCTCACATGTTTAAAATACATATCTTATTAGTCATTTCATGGAGATTTTTGAAAGGAGAAAGCCTAGGTGACAAGATTTAGACATTAAATTCTATGCCCAGCTTTAAGACAACTAAAGTTAGGTGATATAAAGTTGGTTCTTAACTGTTCATTCCAGCTGGGAGGCCGCTGTAGCTGTCCATTTCCAAATTACTTCCTGCTTTTTATTTTCCATTTCTTCCAAGCCAAATCAGCTGGTGTAAAATCATTTCCAGCCAATCTTTTTCCAGCTGTTGAAATGAGAGGCAGTCAAATTTACATCAGATAATATAACTGAGGATGTGTTAGAATAGTTAGCTTCTTACTGTGGAATAACAGAAGAAAGTAGTAACAATTTCCAAAAAATCATCTCTTCAGGGTTGCTTAGGTCTACCCAGCTGTTTTACATTGTTTATGACAGATTTTTTTTCAAAGATCTTTGATTTCAGTTGATGTTCAGATATCCCTAGAAATTTTGTGTATACAACAAATACATGGAATATCATAACAGGCCCCGGGCCTATACTATTTATTCCTTGAAAATAAATGGAAATAGATTAATGAAAGTGCAAAGGTCCTATCTGGACAGCACAACACAAAATGGTAAAAGTATTCTTTTGGGGGTTTTCCTCTCTTGAAGTATTTCTTTCTTCTACTTAATTTCTTTTTTCTTCTTCTTCTAGATGAACAATAAGTTGAATGGAGCAAATTTTGTGCATTTTGAATTGTAATTTTTAAGAAAGGTCTTCGGTGCTTTACACTTCCCTGGCAGATGCTTCTTTTTGAACCTCTCTGGCTTCTATACCTTTCAATTATATGCACTCCCATCTTTTACTCAGTAAAACTGAATTTCCCAGTGCTGTTTCGTTCTGCTTATAATTCTTCCAGAACAGCAATGAAATTCTGTTGCATTTCCTGCTTTCCTGCAGGACTCTTCCCAGTCCAAAGTGATGCCTTTTTCCCTGTGCAAGTAGCAAGGGGTTGGTGATGAGCTGTGGTGCTGCAGGAAGGGGTGTCTTCTCTCCAACTACAGCTGTGTATCTTAATCCCATACAATTGAGGAAAGATGTAGTAGGTGGAAGTGTTCCCTTGCTGGGACATTAGGAGAGAGAATTCTGTGTACTTTATATAGTTGCATGCATTCAATTTTACTCACATTTCTGCTACCTGTATTCTTTTGAAAACTACCTAGGCTTTGAGTTTAGACCCATGAGCTTCCTCTGCTTCCTTTTCTGTTGCAAACTGACAGGTGATGGGTGACAATTCTGTTTCACTTCTCCCATCACACAGAGTTACTAAATTCGTGTCCCCATCTTCTGGACGGAATCAGGGCCAGAATTTTGATCACTTCACAGGACAGATCCCATGATGAATGTATATGGTGTGCAGCAACCCAGTCCAGATCACCATATTATGAACCAAATAACTTGAAAGAGAAAGTCATGATGTAGTTTTTAACTGCTTTTGATTTTTATCAGTGAAAGTCTGCTGAATTTAATAACACAGCAATAAATAATAATGTAATCAACGAGTGTGGCCAGATTGCGTTAATTTTTGTTTGCTCTAGCTGTGAAGTTTTCTGGAGCAGCCCTTTGATTTCACACTGATGCAACACATTTTTAATTGTCAAGCCTTCACCATATCAAGTGCTACAGAAATAACACAAGCAATGGGATTTTTAGGTTGGAAAGACAGTTCAGGTTGTGTTCCTCAGCATTTTTCTGAAGCTGATAATTTTGTAACCAAAATATCCTTTTTAATGACTCGGATAATAGAATAAAAAGTAAACATTGAAATTTTAGATAGTGCCAGGCTCGATGATTTGAAAGCACTTTGAAAGAATCAGAAAGATCAGAATACAAAGGTTCTTTAAGCATTGAAAAAAATAATTAAAAATTGAAAAGAGAAAATTCACTAAACACGTGTATAGTTCAACATTCAGGAAGGCAAAACCAAAGGTGTAGGTACAAAATGAGTAATAACTGAATTGTCAGAGATACTGCGGTGAAGGCTGTGAGAGTCATAGCAGATCACAAATGAAACAGGAATCCCTGCTGGGATGTTATAATGAAAAAATGGTATCTCTCATTCTGTGATATATTAACGAGAATGGTGTATAAAGGAACAAATTACTTCCTCTGTTAAGGTCTGGTGAGAAACTGGAACTTGGGCAACATATTTAAAGAAGAATCTATAGAAATCTAGAGAAAGAACACCAAAATGAAGGAAAAAGCTCTTGGGAAGCAGTTGGGTTTATTTAATCTAGACAACAGAACAGATGGAAAGACGGCAGCAGGCTGTGATTACTAAAATGTCAGTATAAGGATATTCTACATAGTTATCAGAGATAGAAGAAAAGTTACTTTGCAGCAAGAAAGATTCAAGGCAACTACTCAGAGGAAAAACAGTTTTATCCATCCTTTGGACTGTGGGAAGGTTCTTCCTGTATAGTTTCTGGCACTCCATTAGCCAGAGATACTTTACTTAAAATTAATTTGCCTCCAGATACCACAGTCAGTTCTTAAGTTTTCTCACTGACAAAAATGCATTTGATTTAGTAACATAATCTCTGAAACAGAGGCAGCCTTTAAGAATGGTGGATGTTTTATTCACTTACTGTGAAAATGTTTTCAAAGAAATGAATATAAATTGTCCTAACCTGAGAGACGATGCAAGTACAAACAGAAATACATGGAAACTTATTTATTCTATTCATAACTTTTTGTGGAATCTTGCCAAGGTGAATTACTTCCTTCTAAAATATTTAGTTAAAGGATGAAACAGATGGGCTGGGATTTTTTTTTCTTGCTATGTGTCTATTAAATTATAATTTATGCCTACCAGGCTATGAGCTTTGTCCAACAGGGAACCCACACATGTGCAGATTCAGTTCTACTAATAGATTATATGCTTCATGGATAAGTAGGTGGGTATCAATTGAAAATCAACACAAAAGAACTTAGAAAGCAAACACTAAAGCCAAAAGACATGCTGGCATAATTTTAGAACAAAATTTGGTGAAATTAACTTTAGGTGTCTTGGAACCAAACTAGATTTTTTTTTCCAGCAGACTCTTTTTTGAGCCTCGTAGATACTACGCTGTTGCTGAAGAGTCTAGTGTGTGAAAACTGTATGCAGTACCAGTGATGTTTCTCCGTAAATAAACCAGGCATTCACCTAAAAAGGCTGTTTGGCCACACTATTTTCATAAAGAATTCTTTTTGTAGAGATTAGCAGTGGGTTCAGTGGCATAATATTCCTGACAACTGAACTTGATAAAATACAAAAGAAGGACCAAGTAGAGTATTTTCCTTGATGAATTGAAGAGAAATCAAGGAGTAAGCAAGCTGAATTATGATAATCAGTCTTGCCTGCAATTGCATGAGGGTTTAACATGTCTGGAGGTATGACCCTGTTGTGGTCAATAAGGTCCATTCAGGAGAAAAGGTAAGTGAACATACCCCTACAGTCAGCATCACCTTAAGTTTTATGAGTAGTGTGGGAACAACTGAGTGTTGCCATCCCAAGAATGAAATAGAAGGGTCTTGTCAGCATATTGAGGTTTCTGCCAGAAGAAAAAAAAGATAGGGTCTGAGGCAGAGGCAAAAAGTAGATTAGATTTCAAAATATGCACCTTTCATTCACACTCAGCAAGATAGTGGATGGTATCACCTTTCTGCTGTGAGGTTGATTCAAAGCAGCTTGTAATACTGGACATAAATTCAGCTCAGCATAACCTGATTTGTTTATAAGAGCTGTTGTTCATCTAGCTAGCACTAATCATCTTTCATATTTATGTGAACCTGCATTATTATGCTAATTTCTTTTACTGAGTTTTGATGATGAAGCCTTAACCCATTACAACTTTAGAGAAGAATGTTGTTCCAGTTAAGAGTTTTGGGTGGATAATCTTACTTTTTCTACTGTAGTGAAAATTTGAATGTAAGGAAATAGTAATGTAATAATAATGGCTACTCTTCGCGAACGAAGATTTGGGAAGGGCTCACCCCCCGTGGGTGTGCCCTCCGAGCCTGCGCAGTGGATTTTTTAGGTGAGGCACAGCGTGCGCAGAACTGGCCCCACCGTTTAAGTCCTGAGGTTCATTTGCCACGGCCGAGCAAGCTTGGACAGTGACATTGAGGTACTTAGGACTCTCTACAGCACCCGGTACTAACCGGGGCTTACCCTGCTTGGCATCCGAGATCTGACAGGATCGGATGGCAGGGAGGCATTGAACTGCCGGGTGCGGTCCCTACACTGAGACTCGAACTCGCGACCTAGGAGCCGGAGACAGGAGTGCTCTCCACTACGCCACGGGACCGCCCCCAAGGAAATAGTAGTGGGGTCACAAATACACTAGCACTACATTTTCATGTCTGGGTGCCTTTCAGATCTTAAATGTTAGATCTATTATGTTTCATATTTTCAAATCAAAACCTCAGAAAACCTAACCAAACCAATATATGGCACATTATTATAATTCTATTTTTAGATTTTTATCATAAAGGTATGATTTTTTGAAGCAATATAATATGTGTACAATAGGTGAATGTGGAAGGGCTCTGAACTTCCATTCAGTTATGTTTGCATGCAAACATTCATTTGACTCATTAAAATCCTTCCATGCAGAGCCTCTGACCTGCCATGATGCCTTTCTTACAGAATCACAGAATATGCTGATTTAGAAGTGACCCACAAGGATCATTGAGTTCAAACCTTAGCCCTGCATGGAACTATCCCCAAGAGTCACAGCATGTGCCTAGGAGTATCATGCAAATGCCTCTTGAACTCTGGCAGGCTTGGTGCTGTGACCACTGCCCTGGGGAGCCTGTTCCAGTGCCCAACCACCCTCTGGGTGAAGAACATTTTCCTAATAACTAACTTAAATGTTCTTCTATATTTCTATAAACATATTAAGTCCTCATTCAATTATTCTTTAAAAAGTGTGTCCCCAGATACTTGTCAGAAGAGCAGAATTTCTCCTGCTTGCTTTGTGATTTTTCTTGACTAGCAGTTCTTGTTCTATGCAGCTTGCATTTTGAAATATGAACAGAATCTTGCCTTCTATTTCAATTACATGAAAGCAATTCTTTTTGCATGAATAGATATTGTGTGCTGGGGTATAATGAATGAACTGTTTAATCAAGAGCTATCAATTCTCCAAATAACTGAAAAAGATTGAGTTCATTCTTACACAGTTAAACTCTACAGGACTATTTTTATAATAATCAATAGAAGGAAGGTCAGCAAACAGCATAAAATTTAGAAAAAAATTAGGTTCACATTTTATGTAAAATTTTGTTTTCATTAGGGAGAAATTGCCACTAAAAAAAGGGGTAAATTCACATTAAATACATGAGAATGAATTTTCAGAACACTGCCAAATTGATCATGCATTGAACTGTAACAGAAAAAGATTTTTCCTAAGTGAGTTTACTGGTCTTTCAGCATAACATATTTCATTTCAGCATATCTCCAGAGAATATGACAATGTCTTTTGCAGGTGGTGGGATGTGATACTGTTTTAGTTCATAAGAAATACACGGTTCAAGAATTTAAATCAGTACATATTATTAAATGCTTGAATCTGTACTTACCTTTAACTGCATTTTAATAGTGAAATATGTCCATGACAATATTCTGGGGCTAGCCAGTGTCCACACTAGTCCAGTCTATCCTCCAGTACAGAATAGTCACATATTAAGTACCTCTCAGCATGAGATGACTCCTGAAATGTGCTACAGAGGTACTGGGAGTGCAGCAGCTAGTCTGAAGCATAAGTGGAAGCAGGATGCACTCTAATAATCTAGAGTTCTCTAATAAGGTAATATAATACACCAGATTACAAAGCCTGGGACATGACAGAAAAAATGGCCTTATATATCTGACTCCCACTGCCTATATCTACCTTTGAAGATTTGGCCCATAGTTTCACCAAAGCTGTATTAAAGAGATTTGAGGATTCCACAGTCACTTTAGAGTCAGGCAAGGAAAGAATGTTTTGGGGCCAAAACTTGTGGGAGTCCATAGCACCAAGCAAGCATGAGTTTTCCAACATTTATGGGAAGGCTGAGGGATCTTTGTCTTTTACTCATCTGTGGCTCCAAGAGGCTAATGCTGGCTCTGGAATTAGTTGACAGAAACATGTCTATATTTTACAGTGAAATATGGTACGAAAAATCTACTAGTGATCCCACCCACAATGTCATGATTCTGGTAGTAGTAATGAGGTAGCTCTATCCACATATTGGTACCTGTAAGGTGTGCAGTTGGCTTGCACATCCCTGGCAGCATATTGCTTAGCACTTCTGTGAGTCAATGCAGGTGCATCTGGGTAAGCTTCCAATTAACTCAAGAGACTTACTCTGAGATAAGCAATGCTTTTAGACAGTCTGCCACCTGCTGCCATATCTGAAAGAGGTGTGTGTCACTGGGATTGCCAGAAGAGTGTTAAATATATAAGAAAGGGTTTTTAGAAGTTGGCCAGTGAATGTGGTGCTGCCATTGATCTCCAGGAATGAAAAGCTCTGGCACTTGTGTGTCAGTTTTGAGCTGCTGTCATGGAAAGCTCACCATGGCACTTTTGTGTGAGGAATATGAAGGATCAAACTGGGTTAAACTAGAAGTCTGTCTGGCTTGGTGGTCTGTCTCGAAGAAGAGGCAAAAGCAGATGCCCAAATGTGCAGTATCATAGGCTGTTGAAGAATTATTTTTTAATGGCTATTTGGCTCAATGCTTATTTGAGAGCAGCTTGTGTTTGAGTGAACAGTTGGGGAATGGTTGTTCCTCAGCTAAAATTCTTAGCCATCCTTCTCATGTTTAAAACATTTTATCTGGACATTTCTGTAATACAGTTTTTTATAGAGAAGAGAAGAGAAATATTGTGTGAAAAGAGTTTCATGTGATTCTTATAAAATCTAGGCAGTTTGAGGAAGAAGGAAGATGTTTGAAATTGGGTTAAAAGTGAAGCAAATGGCACATATTTATACTTCTGTATGGTGGAAGGAAGTATGTATCAGAAATCAGTATTTTAGATGTTTCCTAAGGATATGATGCTTAAGTGATTACTCCTTCTCCTTCTCTGCTCGTCTCTACCTGTGTTACCCTTTTTGGTGCTCTCTTTCATGGTTCCAGTCTTGGCAGCGTATGAGCTGATTTCACAGTGTTAGTAGATGCAAAGATATGTTCACATTATGATCATCAAAATGAGCAACTAGATAGTTCAAACAGACCTCTGAAGTCCCCCTTCTGTTTTATGAATGCAACCCCCTAGAGACATGAGGGAATCCACAGGAGAGAACTATTATGAGTGTCCTAATTGTGAGAGAAGCTTTAATCAGATATCATACCTAATTATATGTTAGAGAATCCAACTACAAGACCTGAATTAATAAACTGGGCTTCATTACTTCCTCTGCTAGAGGACCTTAAAGAAATATATGTCTCTTAAGGTGATGGGGTTGTTGATAAACTTCGTTGAAAGACTGATGCTGAGAGGCATTGTTATGTTGGTAAATGAGTGGGAAAGAGCAGCATGTTGGCTAGGTTTAAAAAATGATGGTGGAGTGGCAGGTTTTGAGAAACTTTTTAAAACCAGAATGCATTGTGAATCAAACCCCACAGAAGTAATTAGCTTCAAAGGAGATAACAAAGCTTATTAAGCATGTATTCTTCCGTCCAGGGGGTGTAGTATCATGCAATGGAGATATTACTGCTAGTATTAGAACAATGAAATCAACAATGCCTTGAAATTAATGTTTCTGGACTTCACAAGCAATTTCAATTATATTATGCTAATATGTTAAATTGGGAAAACAAAAGCTATGTAAGGCTTTTAGATAACATTAGGGTGTTAAGTTGGTAAATGAATGAAGGGAATTCTACTGTGGTGGGAATAAGTGACTGAGGCAATGTTAAAGGAGAGTAATTGGGAAATCCCTTCAAAGTAAGCCATCAGCTTTTGGGAAAACAATGGGAAACCACTGTAAGAGAGACATGACCAATAAAGGTGTCTCTGTGGAGGAAAATGAAAAAGGTATCAATAATTTTTGTGATTTTGAAACTGATATAACTAAGATTCTCAAGTACTGTGTAGATGTCTAGTCACTTAGATTCAGGAAGGATACATTCCTTTTGAGAGCTAAGAATATCAGGACATGGCAAACCCATGATGTGAAAAGCAAATGGAAGAACAAACTAAAAATGGAGAAGGGATGGAACACCATGGAAGCACATAATGAGCACAAACTGAAGGTAGAGAGAAAAAAGTATTTTCCCTCTTAAGATGAAGAACTCTCAAAAAATGAGATGGAATGCTTTAACTAGAAATGCCGAGTCCAGAGCAGCAAAACAGCTTCATAAATAATTTTAATCTTAAGTATGAATAGTACACTCAAATTTGCTGAAACTTTCTATTTCTGTGTGTCCTGACCTAGAATGCATCCTTTCCAGTCCAGTCTTAAATCTTCCACAGGATGTTGGCAGCAACTGTAAAAAAAAGACAAAAGACCGCTAGAAAAATAATTGGTAGGTAGATGACATCTATCTCTTCAGAAAGGGTTAGCCAAAACCTCTAAATTTTGCACTGAAGACAAGTTATACTTGTCTTAAAATGATTGTGCTTAGAGTTTAAGAGAAGAATCTCTGAGACATCTTTATTAATGTTGTGGTCATGTGTCGAAACATGCATTAATACCCACCACAGGGAGTTGCTCCCAGGTAACTTGGTCACACTTTTATTACAGATTAAGGAATTTAGAAAACTGCCTAAGGCCTGTTTTCTGACTAAATTTTGTGGAGGATTCTAGAGATTTCCTGAGTGGAAAGGTTTAACAGATTCCTTGAGTAAGTGCAGTGGCTCAAAGTGAGTTTGCTCACCTGCTGGACCAGGGCAGAAAGAGGGATATACAGTTATAGAGCTATGCTATGCAACAGCTGACCTACTTCATTCTGCTCATGACTGTACTGGGCTGTGCAGGCAACACAGTTAGCTAAAGTGTCATTCATCAACTCTGCCTCAGTTATTTAATTCAAAAATGGAAACATGATACTTACATTTATATATTTCATGTAAAAATAAAATATATTTATAAAGTAAAATATTTATGCAAAACATCTTTTTTCCTGGTAAGTAAAGGCTCTAATTCTACAAACACTTGTGCAGATGGTTTATGTGTGGAAGGAGTCTCAAAACCTTTTACACCTACAATTTACAACATCAAGGAAAACCATTTTTACAGATGCTGCAGGGTCAGATCTATTTCGCCAACTCTTTGATCTCCTTGGTTGAATGGAACTTGTGGCAGTGAGAAGTATTATCACTATGGTGCACGTTCTTCCATATTTTTGCTGATAAGATAGAGGTCATAAACTATAATTTCCTTTACAAATGCATATTTGAGCCTTACAAAAAGAGATAAACGAGCTCTGACTTGCTATACAGAATGTTTATCTGTAAAAAGAATGCATCTTTACCACTAACTAAAATGTAATGCATCAGAGACATGTAAAATCACTACAAAGATTAAAGGTTTGGTTCTGTAATATTTTGAGAGATTTTGAGTGATCATATTAAGTGCCATTGCTTACCGAGCTTTTAAATATTGAACAAATCGAATCAAAAAGAATTTTTCAGACATCTAACATGAAAGACTTGAAAAAAAATGGGGGAAAAAAAAGCTGCACTTTTTAACACACTCCCTTGTTGACCTGGCAATCATATGGCTTAATGGGTGGTCTACGGGCTTAATCCAGCTCACCACGAAGTGTTATCCAGCTCTCAGGAATGCTTGGAGGTGCATCTACACTTTACTATTTCTGGGAAGCTTGTCCAGAGTGCTGAAGAGTGGAGTGGATCCAAATGGTACCCTGCACATCAGAAGCCATAAGCGCCAGAAGGACACTAAATGTAGGCTCCAGGGCTGTGCTGAGACAGCGCTGACAAATCCTGCTGGACACAAACTGAGCCTGTGCAGGCAGATAGCACTGTAGTAAATTATATGGTATGCCTACCTGTACCAGTTTTGGATTTTGTTCCTATTAATAAAGGAATATTGAATAACTGCCTAAATGGCTATCCTGTGCCGTTAGTCTGTTCCCTCTGTATTGCTTGCTGTCTTTGAGCTCTAGACTGAGACTAGTGTGGTAGAACCAAATGGCAGCTTGGAGCTACATTTGAATAAGAGGTTTCAAGGGTAAAACTGCCACTCTGGATGTAGTTGGCACATTCAGTTGACTGCAGTACCATATATTTGGTTGACAAGCAGAACTAATTAAAAAGCACCTGATTGCCCATATTACTTGTTACATTTCATTTCAGTGCATTAAATTTAATGTGAATTAAATCTAACGTAGTGACAGTGAAGGGGCAGAGGCATGAAGGTGTAGGGCTCACTAGTTCAAGGTTACAGAGGCCTGAATTGTTCTAGCTGGAAACAGAATTTCTTAATGTCAAAATGCTGCCAAAGAATGTAAAAATATAGAGTTGGTGTAGAAATATAGAGTTGGTGTAGAAGGACAGGGCATGACATGGCTGAGGAAACCAAGTGGACATAAGGTGGACAAAATATCAACAAATGCCAGAAACTGCTGTAACAGGACTGAGCAGCTTAAGCAAAGTCAACTTCATAACTTGAGAATGTGTGTCTGAAAGATGCTAATCAGCCATTAAATGATTGCTCCTATTGCCCAAATAACATGATTGTGGTATGGCAACAAGCTTGTAACTATATAGAAATTATTTTGAAACCTTTTGCAAATCTTCCGCTTTATTAACCATATCCCACTGAGCATGTGTTCTTCACACGTGAGAGAATTCAGATGACAGAAGCTAAGAGAAAAATGAAAATGTAGCTAATGACACTTTCCTCATTCAAGAATCCTGTCATAGAAAAAATAGACTCCTTTAGGAAAAAGAAACATTTCAGAAAAAAAGTGTTAAAATTACTATGCAATTTCTCAAGTTAATATTATATAGCAATTACTAAAATCTTAAGTTTTTGATTAAAGACAAAATTCTTGAGAGTGATTTTGATCTTTCATAAAAACACCAATTAGAACATCACAAACTAAATTTGACTGAAAAAATGAAACCTGATAATCTTCCACATTTCAACACAAGTGCCTTTTTTCCCCTTCATTTTTCTGTTTCATCAGAAAAACTAACTGTACATAAAAATCAACTGTAATAACAACAGTCATTGAACTGCTAGTTAATAAATTATTTTTTAATATGATCTTAGATGACAATAAGGATGAAGACATCCTGAGTATGTGAGCTGAGTTACTCTCAGACTCCATTTACTTTTTTTTTAAACTTGTGACTAAACATGTACTGGAAACTCAGGAATTCAATGCACCTCTACACACCTACATGTAGAAACCTGTTCTGAGATACCTTAAGTTACTGTAGGTCTTTTGCCTACAGACTCATTATCCTATCCAAAGCCTTTACTGAAATTAAAATATATGTTGAGATGATATATTTCTTGAAAGAAGGCTTCAGTTTTAGTCAGTGTGAGAATTGACATGGGGTATTTTGTATATTGAGGGGTGCTAGCCCACTCTCAGACTCAACCTGGCAGCACATTTGGTTCACTGAAGTGTTTAATGCTGAAGGATCAACCTGGGTAAAGCTTATGCAGGACTTGTTGCTTGATTCACTGCATGAGGAAGTTGTGCCAACAGCAACCTTATCACCCACATATGTAGTTTCAGCAACTGTGATAGCACCCTATTGCTGGCAGTGTTAGAAACCTGCACACCTTCTAAGCCTGACCCTTTTTTTTTCAGGTATAACTTCAGTGCTGTGCTCTCAGAAGCATAGCATTAAGCTGGCTGCTTCTGACATTCAAGAGCAGAGACCTGGCTTTCCAAATACACAAAGCATTATGTCCAGTAGGTTGGCACATTCAGGGGAAGCTGGGAGAGGAAGAAGAAATAGATAATTTCAGAAAAATAGTTCTGTTTTAAAGACAGAAAATTGTGTGTTCTGTTCTAGATTGATTTTTTTATGTGGAATTTGAATGTAAGAATGAGAAAGGGGTGTGCGTCAGTGAAATGTGGCAGAGACTTCTGCAGCATATACTACTGAAAAATTAGTCTGTCTCTGCACTTGTTGACGATGCGTTCAAGATGGTAAATTTGCTTTGAATAAATGGCAAAACCTAAAAAATATTTTAAAGAATGTATCCAAATTAGCACAGTTTTATTAGCTCAGGAGGAAAGTAAAATTGCCTGTCTGATAGAAAGGAAAAGGACTTTTGAAGACCTGTAGCCTATTCTTCGAGCTGCACAGTAGCCAGACACAATAGTCTGTTAAGGATAAACTGCAATTGCTGGGACCAAATGACCTTTCCTACTTGGAATACTTCATTATTATTACATTTATTTTGGCAGTAGCTGAAAATTTCAATTTTTTTGCTTATATATTTAAAATAAAACTTACACCCTTATATTAGCCATTGCTATTTTAGACGCAATTGATCTCTGCAAATATAGGTTATTTCTGCACTAGATAGCACAGTGAACTATGACCATATAAATTACTGCTCCACTCTTCTGAAAACTTTAAAAGATCATTTCCTTTTGGTAAGAATACATAGACATAATAAGCCCACCTTCCAGGAGCAAATATCTTATAAATTCAGAAAATCAAATTATTGCTCAAGGAGTGCTACATAGTTAAGTTGGTAAAAACAAGACAAAGTTACATCAACTTTGTTACTATTCTACTTTAGCTGTGCTGCTTACTGTACGTAGCAAATTCATAGGACAGTCCATATGAATTCTGTCTGACCCTGAACACTTACAGGAATTTCATGTGTAACAGCTTAAAAAGAACTCAAATTCTGTTTGTGAGATCTCTGCCAGAAGTCATGGTTATGACTAGCGACAATCTTCAGATCAGGTTCTTGATGAGAACTACTTCAAGAAGAAAGAGGATAGCATCAGATCCATAAAAGAATGATCAAAGACTATAGTACACTTGGAATGTTCTCTTTTTATTTTAAATATACCTATTACAATAATTTGTTAGGCTTATGTAGAGCACTATTATTTACATGATTCAGTGTTCATCCTCTGGGGAGAATTCCAGTGATCAATAAATAAGAGTCAATGAGCTGCTTGTTAACCATCTTGGAATCAGTGTTCTGAAATATTAATTTCACATAAATGGTGATTGTCCTTGAAATAGTTACAGTTACCTGTAGTTTCATTCAGTAAGTACCTTCGGACTGCAGTTAAATTATGGTGAAAACTCTGAACACAGCTATAGGCAATCAGAAGAAAGCTCAACAACAACATCAAATAAAAAAATACCAAGAAAACATCAGTGGCTGACCTCTACATTTTTCAGATGCATCTCAGAGTGATGGTAGTGTTCAAAGGGAACAAATAACCAGTTTTTGGTAGACTGCCTGTTATAAAATATCTAGGTCATGGGGCAAAATATACAATCACTAATAAATAAAAAATACAGTTTTTTACAAAACCTCCTTTCAACATGGCATCTTAAAATGTGCCTGCAGGTAAGAATGGTTTTAGTTATTTTTATTACAATTCACTGTACAAAGCTTACGGTCTCTACTCAGATCATACCAGTCCTGCATTAACAACTGTCCCATTTTCATGTGATTCACCAGAGAAAGTGAGTTTGAATTAGGACAAGCAGCTTTTTCTCCTAATTCTCATCAGTGTGTCTCAGAAGTCAAGTCCATTGCACATTATGCAAGTGGCTGAATATCTATGATGTTCAGCTATGGCACACAGTTTTATTTCCCCAACATACTCAAAGACAGCAGGGAAATGCAGCTCATAACTGCCAGGAATTTATCCCAGAAAATGTAGGATTTTCATTATCACCATGGGGTAGAAACTATCCTTTATTGACAGTGTTTCAAAAAACATAATTGATTTCAGTAGCTTTATAGTTTGGCAAAGAATAGTTTCTGAATTATCTGTTACAGTTTTGAATCTCTGGCACATTTAAGACACCCACCCACCTATTTAAACAATATTTTAAAGTGAAATCAATGTTTGATATAAAATAACAGTTGTGTTGCAAATGTGGAAAAATAGTCTACAAAAATTAAGTATAAAAGCGATTTATGAATATGTTTCATATAAACAAGTCCAGGTGACTAATCTGCATTAGAAATGGCCCTTAGTAGGCTGTGCCACAACAGAACATCACATTTTTTCACAGTTTACAATAACACAGTTATATTCACAATGTGATGACATCTTATGTCAGAAAAATAGTATTTTACAAACTATACATTTGGCATCTGTTTTTAGATTTTTTTTTCTGTTTATTTTTCAGTTTCTCTTTTTCATTTTTTTATTTTCTTACAAAATAGTGCAAAATTACAGTGCGTTAATAGAAGATTTTTCAAATCCTAATAAAAAGTCAGTATATTTAACTGTTTTGTTCATTCACTGGAAACCATTTGGCACATTAAGATTTTGTACAGATGGAAAAGCTTCTCACTTGCTTATCTTCAGTATATCCAATGAATCTTTAAAACATTAAATTGCACCAAGGGAGTTAACTTTCCAAACTTTTTAATCTCAGCTCTTATAATATGTGTGTTACAAAGTGGTAAACAGCATATGTCAGACTGGCTTTTCCTATCTTGTTATAAAGAGAAGAATTGATGGGAACATTTTCATTTGGTGACTTGCAAAATGTTTATTTACAGTTTCAAAGTTCTAAAGGAAATTTATCCCAAGTTTACATATATATATATACATATAAATATATATATATCTGTTGGTTTACTATATATCTTTCAAATTTTGCAATCAAGCATGTCTCTGCATCTGGATCCAAACAGGCTGTATCAAGCCTCATAATTTACTTAGGATTGCTAATGAAGAGTTCCCTCATGTATGAATACTTCATTTGTACAGCCTGGCACCACACCTCAAAAAATGCCAATTCCCTTATTACTTGGAACAGTAGTCTTCTGTGTAATCATAAACAGGCAGGGCATAGGCTCCAGCAGTGAGAGTGTCCTGGGCCATCCCATGAGAGTGCCAAGAAATGCATAGGTGTCAGATGGGTCTTAGCTCAATTCTTTACCTCCTTGGCTGAAAGCAGGAATGAATAACCTGAGACCAGTGAATCGTTTACTAGAGGTCACCAAACAGTGGTCTGTACCAACCTACTCATAATTTGGGCTGTTAACCTGGAGGTGAAAAGCTCATGACTGGATCTCTGAACTGCCACAAGGGCAAATCTCTGAACTATTCACTGCACAGAGACTGTTGGTTTCAGTAAATTGTGTAGAGAATATGGTGACATAGTAGATTACCTATTAATTACATTTTCAATAGAGTGATGAAGTGACTTATTCCAGTATGAAAACTGTAGGGTGATGTCTGTAGGCCTAGTTATTTCTCAATGAGTTTATGGTTTCATCATCTGTATCACTCTGTGGTAATTGTGCCATGAATTAAAATTAATACTGCATGGTTTATTTAATCCATTTATTGGCATTTCTGTGCTTTTTGTGAACATATCTAAGCAGTATGCATTTTACATTGATTCTCTGAAGGTGGAATTTCCTATAGCACTATAACTAGTTATTCAAATAATAGAAGGGAAACATCCATGAATAAGATGGTTCCTTTTTACCCAAGCCATTCTACCCCTGGCTCAATCGTTTGTTTTTTTCTAGCACAGGAATCTCCCAAATCACCTCCAAACTCTAGTGGAGGATCCCAAGCAAGGAGTAAAAGATAAAGCTGAAATATCTATCTTGTATGGATCATATTTCTTGATTTCTAATATTTTAAAATCACTTCTACTAAAAACAAATAAAAAGCCAAAACAGAACTGTTGGTGAAAATTCATGAAAAAGCCCACCAACTAGGAGATATATAAATATCTGGACTCTCTTCTCAATAATGTACCAGTTTTGACCAAGGAAACATTTGAATATTTGATATAACTTTCACCATTTGGTTTAATTGGGTCAGAAGCCTCCATGTCAGCCTGCATAGAGACACCTCTTGTTCCCACTTTGCACACAGTGATTACTCGCAGTCTCATTTAGACTGAATCAAATACTTTCCTCCAAAAGGAAAATCAGATATGGTTGAGACTGAACCTCTTGGGGCACACTCAATCCAGATTAAAAAGATCCACACATGACCAGTTTTTATGCTTTCTTCCTAAGAGAGTCATTGAAATACTATCTCAGCAAGCCTCAGTTACTCTCATCTTATGTCCCGTGGAAGTTCAGTCACCCTGCATAGCATAGGCAGGCAGTAAGCCGGAGTGCTGTGCTGAGGGGATGGCATCAGGCAGTGAGGGTACATATCAGATGCTGAAGCAGGTCAGTTGGACCAAGGTTTATTGGATAGACACTAAGCCAGAATTAATCTAAACAGTTTCCAGTGTGGACTAGCCTGTTTACTCACTGGATGCATGCACATGATGCAAAAGAAGCCAAACAAATTGGTCTCTGTTGACTATAGATTGAATTCTTTTGCACAGTTCCTAAAGGCAATAAAACTCCAATGCATCAAAGCATTTAAGATGGTCTTAAAATGAAATGCATGCTTAAGTCTCATGGTCATCTGCATGTGCTTAAGGTCCTTCTTGAATCAAGTCCAGAGAGTATTGCTGCATGAGGACTTCAAAATCAAAAAAGAGAAAAAGAATAGAGATTCTTGAATTTAGATAAGAAGTATGATTAGTTTACTGAAAAACTTCACTCTGTGCCCAAATGTAATTTTTGTCTAATGAAAAGTATAATACAAGGGCAACAGGAGTCCGTTCCTTGAATAATCAGGAACAGTCACTGGTTGTTTAACTGAATCTTGCTTGAATAGAGATGGGGGGAAATTATGTGTGGATTTTTTAAAAGTCTATTTTCAGAAAAAAAGCATGAGCAGCTTGAAGGAGGAAGTAGTTGTTTAATGTGCTTAGTGGTGTCCATTTCACGTATCTCGCTCAGGCTGCACAAACTCCACAAATCCCCACATTTCTACTTTCTAGGTCCAACTTTTACTTGATCTGTTTCTTAAAAGACAAATATGTTGCAGGATGTCTCACACAATCTGTGGGCCTCAGTCACTGTGAATACGGTCATCTCATATGGCAAGAGGCGTTCAAAGAAACTGGCAATAGGATTCACTGAGGAATGGAGGTCTCATACTGAGCAAGAGTTTCTGTGGTCATTGAGTGTCCTATGAAATGAAAGGAGAAGTCAGCTTTAGAAGGATCTTCTGCTAGATTTTCTGTTGTCTGTTCACATTCAGTAGGGTAACAATGCATCTGCAATTAGTATTTTATTGGGTTTGGGTCTCATTTTCCACACTGAGAAAGGCAGTAATATTGATAGGTCAGTGCACAACACAAAGCCTAAAACCAGCCAAAATAAGCCATTGTAAAAAAAAATTAATGATTACTTTGCATCTTCAGTGGCTGCCTAGTTAACTTGAGACAAGTGCATATGCAAGATTATTGCAGGCTGGCAAGTAAAATGAACTGAATGTCTGAAACAAAATTGTTGAGAGAATAGTTTTACTGGTGTGATTACTCATCATCCAGTTCTCTTTTCTGGTACAAGTACCTTCTTTTGCCAATGGTACAAAAGCATATCTTGTTCTCTATTTTGTCTGATTCCATGTAATTTACCCTTCTGTAATTATTTAATTTTGCCCATTTATCCTTCAGAGTGATTTGCTATTTGAGTCTATTTATTCTAGCTGTTCCTGTAGAGTAGGTCACTGAAGAAGCACAGCCCTCACAATGCTGAATGTCATACATAGACTGGAAACAATTGGTTAGGCATTTAGGTCTAGGTAGACAGCTTCTATGCATGCCTGTATGGAGTACAGATGTTTTACATCCACTGCTTCACATCATTTACCATGTAGCCTGGACATGCCCGATAATGCTTCATCTGTCAGCAAAGCAGTTTGCCTTAAAATCTTCATAAATAGCTGGCTCACATATATTCTAGCCCACACTTTTCAAGAATGTCAGTGAGGCATTAGAATCACGTCTATTTTTTAGGATTTGGTCAGGACTCTTCTCCATAATTCTGTATTGGATTTCTCTCCTGTTTTATTAATCCTTGACACAATTTTAGGAATATATCCTGAATGCAATGTATACAAGCCTTCTGTGAAGTTTCTGTGAAGAGAACAGCTCTCTTTCCACTTCCATCAAAAGACTTTCACATTTCTTAAAATTCAGCCCAAAATTTACCATGCTGACTGGATCCCATGCTTACAGAATTAAAGACATTACTTACAGTGTTAAAATTCAGCGTATATTTCAAAATTTTTCTGTGTATACACTGATTGATAGTTGTAGCTACAAGTCACATATCTTATTATTATGTTTGCTTGTTATTACTCTAAGAACTCATCAGCTGAACTTGCTGACAAGAAACCAGTCTGATTTGACCTAAGGACTTACAACACACAAGGACAACTCCCACAATCTGAAAAGAAGAATGAAATAAAGGATTGTGCACATTCAACTTCTGCTGAGATCAATGCAAAGAACTTCCAAATTCCAGCTCTGATGGAGTCAGGTTATTGAGCCAAACCAGTGGTATATTCAGTGGCTGAGAATTTCACAGTTCTCCTCAAAACAAAACACTATAATGTCCTCTAGTATAGACTGTAAGCTATAGCCATGTGCCTTCAAAATGATAAAATACTACTCACATTAAATCCACATCAGCACTTCATTTTTAGAGGACCTGGTTTTTCATTGTATTGCATTAATTTTCATAGTAAGCTCACATTATTTCCTTCTGGAATGCTGATGAGTTTAGGTGATTCACATAATACTGAAAACTAGGTTTTAAAGAAAGCAATAAATAATACAAATAAATATCTGGATCAGAATGCAGCTTTTGAAGTCATAGGGAGAGCAGAAGTGATTCTATAACTTTTCTGTGGGGTTTCAACCTGTAGAAATTTAATTACGTTACTCTTACAGCATTCTGTGTTTCTATTCCAGCCTGGAGGGACAAAGCACTTTACCTTTTGCTAAATATTTATAACTTTTTTTGTCCCTCTTTNCCTGAAAATCCAGGCTGACTGGTTTTCATTTGATACCAAAACATATCAACACATTTATGTCAGTAAACCAACCTTGTATGTATAAATATATATGGCAATCATGTATTTATGTCTTAGCTGAAAGTAATAAAATCAAATGACACATTAAAAGCAGGCATTTTAAACATCATGACAATAATCACAATTTTGTATTTGCTATTAGAGCAAATTTAATACTTAAGAACCTACTCATATTATCAAATATTGATAGCAACTGCTGCTCTGAAGAGTGCACTGTTTTATACCTGTCACATAAAATATTGTCAGATCCCAAAATTCATTAGCTTAGTAAGTTAAAAGGTTGAGTATGTCAACCTGATAGCTTATTTCCTGAATTTCAGCATATTTCTTCAGAAAATTAACTGTTTAGTAATTTTGTTCCCCCATTCAGGAGTCATAACATCATGTTGTCCAGCTACAATTGAAGTTCAAGAAGTCTTTACAGAACTGGGGAAAAACTCACTATTATTTGTGAAATTATAAAAGAGAACTTTCTCAAATTTCTCAGCAAGCTACTTCTAAAAATCCATCATTACCAGCTGAATGGAGTGCATGAGGCTGATGTAATCAAACACCTTTGGTAAAATCTGTTTATCTCTGTATCACTTACAGCCCTGGTTCAGGTTAGTAATACTTGAGACACAATGAGGCTTAAGGGCACGCTGCATTTGAGAACACTCAAAGATTGGATATATGTTGACTTTATATCTGGCTTACTTTTTCCTCAGAGGGTAAGAACAGATATATTCTTCAAGCAACTTAATGGGACTATTTGTTGGAAAACATCTTATTTTTAGAAAAAAACCAGTCTACTATTATAATACCTTTAAAAAACTATAGTTCTATGTTCACTACCCTTATAAAGGGGGGCAATTAATGTCACCTGTAATGCTAGATATTGTACTTTACTCTGGTCTTAACTTGTAAGATGAACATATTAAATTTTACTGTCTTTTGAAGTATCAAACATATTTCAGACCAGAACTGCACATTATTTTCTTAAAGTTTTCTGTGGCATTTAAAAATTGTTTCCTTATTTTCCAACTAGGTTAAACAGAAAATGTAATGTTAAAAATAAAAATCAGATGTTAAAAATGACCACTTGAAGTGTACGACTGGGAAACATTTCACAGAAAATGTGGAAAATCTTGTTTTGAATTTATAATAAACAATCAAATATTCTTCAGTGCACATAATTAGTATGTCTATTATAATTTGAAACTAAGTATTGATGACTACTCCTGCTGATCTTTTAAAATCTCTTACAAAATATAAATAGGATAGCCAAGAGAGAATAGCTGATAAACCATGTCACAATGTTCTCTTTTCCTTTTTTTTTCCTCCCCTCTTTTCCTTTCCTCTCCACTTGGACTGAAGTTCCTTCTGGCTTCTTCAAAAAAGTGCACACATACACACACACATACACACACAAATTAATTCCAAAACCATTTTTCTAAATTTCCAATGGACTTGTATTCCTGGTGTCTTTTCACATGATCACAAGCAAGACATGCATGTGATTCCCAGAACCTAGGAAGATGCACTGAAAAATCCTTCTTCCAGTTGAAATAACTAAGGTACATCTTGTTATTTTTGTCAAGCATCAGAAGATATTCTGCCAGCTCTCGGGGGGAGAGAAAATCTTCCACGTGTATGAAAGAGTCTGCTGGAATGTAATTCTCATAATTTTCTCTGGAAGGGCCTAGTACAACAGGTACTGATCCAGCCAGAAGAGCATTGTAAAGTTTCTCAGTAATGTAATCTTTGTGGATTGAATTTTCAAAGGAAAGGTAGAATTTGCAAGTGGAGATAGTTGGAATCAAGTTTTTGTCATTGACGTAGTCTCCGAAGGCTTGTCCATAGGTGTGGATTTCAATGTATTTGCTAAGCTCATTGTAATACTTGACTCGAGCGTGCTCAGGGTTCCAGTTACTTACAACCCAACAGACCAAGTTTTCCTTACTTGGGACTTCAAATGTGAAGGAACTTGTACCAACCATCATGAAGCCATAAGGCACCTGAATATCTGAATCACGCCGGTAAGTCAGGGTCAAGTTAAAGAGATGTTCAATGCCACTCTTTTGTGGAGTATGAGTTGGAGACTCCAAGTTCATCCAAATCCACTTCTGGAATGGTGGCCTGGCTTGCTGAGGTAAATTAGTCAGATCCCAGCTAATGTCCCTGTGATGAATGAGAACAGCATGGGATCTGTTATATAGCGAGCGGTCAATAGTCAGATGGCACCCAGGGATATTGAACATCGTTTGGCAGGATGTTAAATCAAATGTCTGACCAAATGGCCAAACCCAGATCAAAACAGTAGTTTCATTAAGATTATCAGTTTTGGAAGAAAAGAAGTTCTTCATTTTCAAAACTGAACTGGCTGATTCTATAGGACCAGAAATCCAGCTATTTGTTGGTTTGATATAAATTAATATAAATGCCATGAAACAACCAAGGACAATGAAGATAATAAAAAATGGCCGGAAAATTCCTTTAGATGTCGATGTCATAATTTGTTCTGAGAAAAAAGAGAGGAAGAGAAAGAGAGAAAATAACATCAGGTATTATATCACATATATATATGTTCTGTTAAAGCAATCAGATATCAAAATTGATAGAACTGCAATAACACTGAGCTGTAACCTCAGACACTTCCTTGGGATGGACAGGGCACGAGTGACATTTGTGACAAAGTGATAATATTTCTTCTCTTCACTTTAAAATTCATTGATGTAAATTAAAACCTGGATTTTAATACACCTCATACTTGATGTGAATCAGTACATATATTCAGGGATTTTTGGCTTAGAACCCAGGCCAAGCATTTGAGACACAGAAGACAGACAAAACTACAGTTTGATTCTATTCTTGTGTCTGTGTAAGGGATAAAGTGCTGCAGATTGGCATTCCATTCATATTTTTGTGTATACGGAGGATATGGGATTAGAGGATTGGAAAAGGAAGGAACTAAAACTTTAATTGTGTAACCAATAAACCTGTTATTAGAAAACTAGTTCATGTCTTATGTCTACGTAGGGATGAACATCCATCCCTTCTTCAGAGGATACCTAAAAGAGCTAGGGAATGCAGCCTCACATAGTTCCCACATAAAGAAAAAAGAATAAAAAGATGTCCTTAAATATTTAATTAAGTTTTTATGCCCCAGCCTTGGGTTAAAAATCAGGAAAAGTAGAGATAGTTGCATCTTTGTGAGGTATTGGTATTTTCTATGGGGAAAAAAGGGTGAGGAGTTTATGTAGTCCTTGTTGTCCTCTCTCTGACTGTCTCTTCCTGACAGAAGTGATCAATATCTTTTCAGAACTTCTCTTGCATATGGTTCTTTTGAAATCTAACAAAGTTAGGCATTGCTTATTGCTAACCTTTGCTCCCAAATGTAGTCACAGAAAAGAGAAACTGAATATCAGGCATTTTAAACCAGTTTCATAATTCATCTCCTCCTACCCGTGAAACAAGTAGTTAAATTCAGAATGAAGACATGGTAGCATGTGATTCAGAGATCCATTAATACCACATAACTTTGTTGCTTTTTTGAGTGTAAAAACTGATGCATGAATGTAGCACTACAGTTACAACAAAAATGTTTTCACATCCATTGCTGAGGAAAGGGAATAGGAGGCAATGTCATGCTTAGCTTCACTCTAACATTGTATCTTGAACAAAAGGGAATTTGCTGCAATATCTTCCCTTGTTTTGGGAAGGCAGCAGGTCTTAATTCTAGTTTTAGCTATTGTGGTGGGTTAACCTTGTCTGGCTGTCAGACACCCACGCAGCCACTGTCTCTGTCTCCCCCTAAAAAAAGTAGGGGAAGAAAGTAAAATGAAATTCTTGTGAATTGACGTAAGGACAGAGAGATCATTCACCAGTTACTGTCACAGGATAAATAGACTAATCTGGGAGCAAAATAATGCAAGTTATTGCCATTTAAAATAGAATAAAGACAAAAATTAAAATAACATCTTCCTGTTCAACTTCTTCACAGACTCAGCTTCCTCCTTCATTCCCAACTCCTCCACTTCCTCCCTGTCCCTGAGCAGTGCATAGAGATGGGGAATGGAGGTTTGTGATCAGTCCACAATGATTCCTCCTGGCTGCCCCTTCCTCCTCACACATTTCTCCTGCTCCAAAATGCTTCCTTCCTATGGGATACAGTTCCTTCAGGAAAAAAACAACTCCTGAGTGAGTGTCTATGGGATGCAGTTCCTTCAGGACATGTCTTCCTGTTCTAGCATGGAGTTGTCCCTGGGTCACCATGGGCTGCAGGGGAATCTCTGCCCAAGTGCTGGAAGCACCTCCTCCTATCCCTCTTCTCCGACCTTGGTGCTCACAAGGTTATTTCTCACATCCCCCCCCGGTTCCCCACTGTCTGTCTCTTTCTTTCATACACTTTCCCAGAGGTGCCATCACCTTGGCTGCAGGGCTTAGCCGTGCCCTGCAGAGGGTGTGTTGAATCCTTCTGGAATTGGCCAGGCATGGCATGGGGCAGCGCCGTCCACTCTCCACAGAGTCCATGTGGCTGCCCCGACTGTCAGGGCAAAACACCTAATACAGTTATATAAAATAGAGTGGTATGTTGAGTCTGGCACTTTTGTCTATGTCCTTTTCCTTAGGACATTACTCAGCAGGTCCTCTCTGCATTCAGCAAAATGATCCTAAGGGGAGTAAAGGAGAGGAACTGTTGTGTCCCTGGCTTTTCCACTTCTCCTCATCAGTTAAAATCCCCCCGAAAGAAATACGTGGCTTTACAACATCATATTGGCTATTTTTAGCCTATGTTGATTGTTGCTGGTAAATATATCTGGAAGGGAGGTATGACCTGTGAGAGCCAAAGACTACTTCCTTGCCTTACTACAATGAAAGAAAGAATGGGATCTCTGAGGAAGGAGAGATTTAGGTTGAACAGCTCTAGGAGATAAAGCTCAAGCTAAGAACAAGAGGCTGAGCTGATATTCATGTAATGCTGCTCTTTGTTTCTGTGCTATTGAAACCAACACACAGAACAGGTATAGCTTTTCACCGAACAGATAGCATGAGCTGAGTTTTGACAATAGATTGGGAAAGGTGTCTATTCACAGGGATTGATCATATTCTAGGGATTGAAAAGGATGATGAAAAATCAGAAAAGGACTTTAACATTGTGCCTTGTAATGTAGTCACTCTCCAGTTTAAAACCCTTTGATTCAGGTCTCTCTGATAGGGACTATTTTACACTAAGATCTTCTACTAACTAATAAAAATCCCTGCATCATCACATGGCAATTCTTGCTACATAGGAAACGACCAGACATTGTGCATTCTTTTCTCTGCTTAAAATTCTAGTGTGTCCAGAGTGTTGCATTCATGTAGGAAGCCTTTAAACTCTAGTGCCAATGTGAAGGTAAACACTTGTTGATTGTGCTACCAATATTAACATCTCACAATGTCAAACAGGTGTGTTTACCTACTTTTATCCCTTCTGCATCAATTTTTTTTCTCATAGCTTTGCTGTTCTGTGAACTCACGTGCCCTCTCCTGATCTGGGATCCTGATTCTTAGATTTTGCCTTTCACCAAAACACTAGCCTACATGCAGGATAGTCCTTCATAGTTTTTCATCTTTAGGATTTAGAGAACTAACCCTTCATTTTGGAGACTCATAGATTCAGTAGGTGTATAGGCATCACTGGCATGTTTGGCTTTGGAACTCCTGCTAATGGGATGGTGGAAAAAGATTCTAAAAGGCAGACCCATTAAAAATTGAATGAGAGGCCTGCAAGGAAGCAGAAGACCTGAGCAGACTCCTAAAAATACCACTTACCCTGAGGATCTGGACAGGATTTTTTTTTCTGGAATTCTCTTTTTGTATTCCATTTTGTGTTACCTCCAGTAATAACTACTAAGATGTACACTGGGAATAGAAGTAACTTTTCAGGATGAAATGCTAACAGAAGTAATAGCTTCTATGCTTCACAAGGCAGACTGAGGAACCTCTCTAGAATGGATCAGCAAACTCTGCTTTCATGGCTTTGGGGAGACTGACTTCTGTTCACAGTCAGGCAGCAGTAAATAAAATGAAGGTATGTGGTAAGCACTTGCTGACAAATACTATTTTCATAACATCATAAAATGGTTTGGGTTAGAAGGGATTTTCTTGAGAATTAGCTTGTCTGTACTGCTAGGACATATAGATTGTGGTGCACAAGAATTCATATAATATTTTTTCATAATATTCTCCAAAATGTGAAGTCTTTTCCATATTTCTTTATTTCCATCTTCTCTTTTGTGCCCAAGATAACCATCAGTCTCCCACTGTAATTCTCACTATAAAGGTGACACTGAAGAAACATTTGTTACAGGACATCCAGCCAAGTAACCTTAGCTCACCCTTCCTCTTTCATGGCTTTCCTTCTACCACAGAATCACAAATTTCCTTTCTGCAGATCCCCTCCCCCATACATGTCAGAGTCTGAAAAGAAAACTTTGTCAAAGAGATGTGTTTACTGAGACTTTTGCCAACTGGAAGAAATAGGTGCTTTTGATAGTTTTATTATAAAGTACATTTCAGAGTGTTGTGGTTTAGCAAGTATTTTCTAGGTGCTTTTTTCCCAAGTTGAAAGTATAGTATTTCATCCATAGAAGACTATTTTTCTCCATACAAAACTTAGCAAGGCTCCTTTTTAAGTGCGCAACTTGGCATTCCATCAGCAAGCGACTCTATTTAGCAGCAACAAAAACAGGGAGATAGTTACAGGGTACCAGCAATGTTAACCCCAAGTACACCAGGCAAGGCTGGCAAAAATACATCTATTTCATGAATGCATCGTGTTCATTAAGAAATAGAACACAATTTTATGGAAACTGTTTTATCATGGCTTCATTGCATTTGGGACTGATCAACCATTCCAGAAGGGAGAGGTATGGGGTTTTTTTCTGGTCATGTAACACAGCAAGTGGGAGAAAATGCAACCCTGCTCATCAAGACTATCAATGTCTCTTTCCCTGCTATACGTTGCACCAATTTCTCTAGTTCCTCAAGGTTTTTCCAATAGCACAAAATATGTCACTATTTGCAGAGGTATAACTTTCATTTATAGTCTAATACTGAGATTTTCCAAAGGAAAAGGACAGTTTTTTGAAAGAAAGCTGAAGCCAAGATTCTTGAAAGTATGGACACTGAATAATGAATTAAAAAAACACTAGTTACTTTTAGAATCTTAGAATTCTTAAACATTCGGGGCTAATTCTTGTCTTCATCATCACTTGCTCTCAGGATCACTCAAGCAGAAATACTTAACAACCTCAAGACAGACTCTGAGGATCACTCCTGGGTGTTTCTGGTCCACTGACTTGCTAGGATTGAAGAGCAGAGAGACACTGAGGCTAACAGAGGTGTCAGAAGTAGGCCCATTTAGAAGCAGACAGCTAGGTAGGTGCTCCTGGACTATAAAAGGACAGCTGAATGCAGTGGGAACTGATACGATTCACAAGCAAACAATTTTTATTGTTAGAAAGAAGGCTTATTTGAAACTGCCCTCCCTGTCTTCTGGCATATCTTACCAGCCTTGGCCATGGCATATCTATATTTAAGTGAAGAGCTGTATTTTCTTAGAGCACACTTCCAATTAGCTGGGGCTTTTTCACCTGCATTATAAAAGGAAATCTGATTGTCTCAGCATAGCCAGCCTGTGACTTCTCATCTCCAAGTCACTGCTGTAGGGACATGCCCCAAACTGCTTTTGCTTTAGCTCTCTGAGACTGAAGAGTTCTTTTTACTGAAATTAACTCTCACTGCTCCCAGTTAAGCCTTCTCTGTCACAACCAGAAGGGTGGAATTTCACCCCCCCACACACTATCCAGACACAGGCTTGCTTCCACACATTTCCATGCCTGTCCACAGATTTCTGAAAACAGCCCAGTATGAAAAGGCTCAACAGAGCTGCATACAGTTAAAAGGCTGAAAGCCGAATGAGCTGCTGATCTCAGACTGCATATTTTTATTCTATTGTTTACAACATTCTATTTCTTCCCCTCTCCACCTCCTTTGTTTTCAGGTTATTTGTTCAATTCCTCAGATTCCAGTTTTGTGTATTTGCACTTTGAGAACAGTATAGAATCATTTTATTCAGTAGAGGTAATTTTTACTTTGGATGGTTTTAGAAAAATGATCTAAGAGCACCCTGAGGACAGGTAGCCAATAAGATAGATTGCTTAGGGATGGTGCTGAACCTGTCACTGGAGACTGATAAGAACAGGTTAGACACGCACCACTAAGCAATGGGAGATCAAATTGTACCCCCAGGTCCTGGGGCTGGGCTAGATGACCTCACTTGATTCCTTTCAGCCTTGTGTTCAGTGATAATATTAAACACAGATTCCTATAACATGCAATAATAACACAAGCTGGCAGTCTAAAACTGCAAAGAATTGCTGAACTGTACAGAATGATAATGTGAAGGAAAGCAAAAAATTGTGTGGAAAACAGGAGCAACGGAGTCCCTATTTGCAAAGGCTATGCCTAAAGCTTCCTATCAATTGTTAGGTGGGGTACTGCTGCTTTTTGTGAATATCTGAATTTGACCCCTCAGGCCTGGCTGAAGAAAACTGTTCTCAGCTTCCTTCTCCAAATTGCTGTGCAACACACAACATGCTGCTATGGCTCAGCAGCCCCCAGCCTTCCCTCGTGGCTGTCATCTATCCTCCTCCTTCTCCCCATGGCACTCACACACTGTCACTCTCCAGTTGCTTATGCAACAGCTCAGTGGTTTCTTTCCGTGACATTAGCCAGAGACTAACATCTCAGACTGAATCCCTCAGAATAGCAGAAGGAAATGGCTACAGCACAGCAGTCCACACTGGACTGACCCTACATCCACCCCCCTTGTCACATATGGAAAAAAGTAAAGTCCTATCAGCAAGAAACTTTTCCAGACAATCTGGTATTAGTGTCAGGACCCTCCACGTGGTAGTTGTATTGCTTACTAAGTATGAGCTTTTAAGTTTGTCTCAGAAGGTACACGAGTATTCTCCATTCCTTCCTTGGCACAAATGCATGTAAAGCAATCAGAACCTCAGCAGCATTGCCAGCCTTGGTAACATACAGAGACAGAACTTTCTTTACCTTAACTTCCACGTTTGCTTGTCCACATCAAAGCTAGTTTATGACCAATAGCAATCTGTAAAAGGGATGGTTGCTTTCCATTCTGTGCTAACTACAGAAAATGGAGTTTTTCACCACTGTAGCTTAGTAGCAAATTTTTTCTGCCTTGCCAGGAAAGTGCCTTTTATCTTGCTGAATATAAAGCTCATCCTAGTTATGCAGCACAAGCCAGTCCACGTTTCTTTCAAAAGGCCTGAAAAGGCTCTGCACAAAATGAAGCTGATCAAAGGAAAGCTGCTCCAAAAGCAAGTGGTCTCTTCCTTCCTTCTTTCCATGTGGTTTGGGAACAGCAAACTGCTGTACTCTCTGATTTTGCCAGAATTGCAGAAAGAGCTCTTCAGTAGCTTTGTGACTGGCTTGTAAAACTGCAGCCAGCTAGCTAAATATGGATAACATACCTGAACCATCTATGTATTTGTGATGGCCACCAGACCCCCAGAAAGCCCTAATCAACAGTAGCTGTGAAAATAGTGAGAACTAAGCCAAAGAAAGATGGAGCATGAAGTTGCAGAAGAACCGTAGGCATTCCTGTGCATGTAAGCTAAACTCCCCATCCAAGAATCACACTTGCTTGTGGCTGATTTCCTAGTATGTAGTTCCCTACTGCTATGGAAAAACACCTTTTCATGCTAAACAGGCAAATTAGAATCAGGACAGAGCAGAAATACCTGCCTATAATATTGAGCACTTACAGCAGAGTATATTAGTTCTGGAGCAAAGCAAGACTTGGAGCTCTAAGCACCAGCTGTTTGTGTAGATATGATTAGAGACTGTGCAGAAGTTACACTGCTATCTCTTGCTGCATAAGCAAGCTCAAAAATATTTAATTGGGATTTAATGCTGCCTTTTTTTTCCTTTTTTTTTTTTTTCAGCAGATGCAACTGCATATATCTGCAGGATTTTGCCAGTGGCAACATAACTCCTGAGATGGCTCTGTAGTCAAGAAAGAAAGCCTGAGAGGCCTTTGCAAAATACCATAAAATCCACATAATCTGATCTCAATTTAACATTTCACTCTCTGCCTGCCTATCACCTTTTCCATAAGAAACTCACTCTATCTCTGTGTTTGGGATCTGTAGTGATGTAACTGTTTTTTTAAGATGTGGGTCAATGTTCTTGCTTTAATTTGCAAAGACTTACGTGCTATGGATACTAGTTGTCAGAGAGACAATCATCCTAGAGAGAGAAAAAAGAAAGCCATTCAGGTGTTCAAATTAGTTTCAATTTGCTCTGTGGCTGAAAGGGAGAATGCCACCATTTGCTAATACAGTCAAAATGGGAAAGAGAGGTGATGATTTATAGGTTTATTTTTTAAAAAAAAATATGTCCATATTTGCAAATAAGAGTTTTTAATTTTATTTTTATTTCCTCCCAGGGTAGAAGGATGGGCATTTGTTTTACAAATATAAGGAATTGGGTTTCTTGACTGCTCTGAACAAAGAGGTAACTAAATGTTCGTCAGCAGGACTCAGGATGGCCAAGAGTTGTTATCCAGGTTCTGCTTATTGTCTAAATGCTTTGAGCAGAGCTCCTCATTGGTCTAGCTTTCTTAAAAGCCCACCCGTGAAAAATACAAATCTTTCCCATTGTAAGACGCTAGTGCCAAAACCAATGGCTGCTTATTTTCCATCTGGGAAAAGTGCAGTCTAAGACAGTGATGGATTGGAGGGTACTTGTGAATGTAAGGACACCAGCACTAAATTGAAACAATGGAAAACGGGCACCAATCATTTTCCTATTGTGTATCAAAGGCTCTGTTTTCAAGCTGATTTGTGTTAGTAGTGTTGAACATTTCAAAGCAACAAGCTGTAGGTGTAAGTGTAGAAGGTGTTTATAAACCAAGACTCTTAAATGAAATGCTGTGTCTTGCTGGAATAAACAGAATAGCCAAGTTAGGACATTGAAAACAAGAACTGAAGACTTAAGGGTCAGATTCAAGTGGCTTTTTACTCAAGCACAGAGAAAAAGAGCAAGACCCACACAAAGTAAATTCAGAAACATTCCTAATAAGAAGTTTAAAGGTATGCACACACACAAACAGAAACACAAATGTAATCCCCCAAACCCTAAAATTTGACATAACAGGAATGAAAGCATATTTTAAATATAATATGTATTTTAGATAATATATATAAAAAATAATAACAATCCCTAAACCTCTCAAACTGCAGACTTCTGAGAAAACAAAATTGCAGTTGAGAGAAACCAGTCATTAATTTCTTGGAGTGTCTCTTTGTGCATAACAAAAGGAAGAGCAGAGAACTGGAACTACTAGTATAACAAGCTAAGAAATATAAAGCACAGCAAAAGTCACTGAAAAGACTTTTTCTGTAGAAAAGAAATAAAAAGAAAAAAAAGAAATCCTTCAGTCAAGAAAGGAATGGATTGAAGGAACAAGTGTCTGAAAAAAAATCCATCAGTAGTTAAAAAGACCTACATGTTCTAAGGTGATGTTTTCTTTTTACTACTTACTGCCTGGGTTAACACATAGACCAATGTCTCTGAGAGCAACTCTCAAGGTTATGTTATGGGAATGAAGAATATTCGGCACAGGCTGTTGACAATACATTGTACAAAACAGACCAGCAGTAGTGCAGAGATCATACTTCTTTGAAAAGACTCAAGCTATTTGCTATTTCTTATCTTATTGTCTTCTTTTATGTTTTTTAAAAAAAAGAAGTTAAATATTTTCAGTGTTAAAGTAGTTGATTCTAATGTACATTTACTGGATTTTAGTGTCATAAATTATTCTACTCTTACTAGAGAAAAATAATCCATAATTAATTAAGGAAATTTTGCTACTACAGTAACAATTCAATATAACATTATTTGCTATATCTTAGAAATACAATTTGCCAAGTAGTCTTTTTCCCATCTTATGGTTTGCAGTCCATAGTCTTTCTCTGGTACAACTTTACAGTACATATTAAAATTAGGTATTTAGAAAGTGGAAAGAAAGTTTTCCTTTGTTCCTACTACACAAGGAAGACTTTATATAACAATTGTACTAAGAAAGGAACTTTCTAAAGCAAGTCTGCAGAGGTAGCTAGGAGGAAATGCAAGAAAAAAATAAGAGAGTAAAGGAAATAAATTATGAAAGAGTAATAAAAAGAACTAGATACAGGTCAGCAGAACTTAATTTTGTATTCCTTTAAAGACATTGGTATAAATAAAGTGGATGGCAGGCAGTTCCCTTTTCAAATAGCCTGTGAATTCACACAGTTTAGCAAATGTGGGTAGGACTAACTTGACTACAAGAATGATGAGGGACCCAAACCCCTGCTGGATTAGGCTCTCCCTAGTCCTAAGGAGCCCCAAACCAGACATAGGCACTATTACTAGGCATCAAGTGTAACTGCAACCCTGGAAACTCCTATTCATTTGTCTCTTACTGCTGGTCATGCTTAAACTCTCTCTGCTCCTCTGCCTTACACACTCCTGTGCTCTTAGCTGCCTGGTGCCAGCACATCCCTGGAAGGGGTTCATTTTTCACAAGGGCGGGCCATTCAAAATCGATAAACTAGCTATCACCCCAGCTCTCAGCTCTAAGGATATAGATGTGCCTACCAGAGCAGACTCTGTCTTAAGTGCAATGGTAGCAGCTCCTTTTTGTTTGTCTGAATTTAAAAAAAAAACCAAACAAACAACAAAAAAGCAAGCATAGGATGAAGTCCCTTTATGCAGCAACTGAAGCTATGACCTATTAGATATGAATCTTTCTTCAGTCTGAGTAATTCAGACTTGATATTTCAATTTTCTCAAGGATTTCCTAGCTCCTAGACAACAACGGATGCCAATTTTACAGTGTGCGAAGAGCTTTAGGATTAGAGGTGGGGAATCCTTTCTTCCTCATTGGTGGCCTAGTTGCTAATCAAGGCACTACTATTTTCCCTTGACCTCTTTCTGTCTCCTGCCTATTGACTCCCTAATGATTTATGCCCGGGGCACATCTTCAGCAGTGGAGAGTAGAGTCCCTGTGCAGTTTGTAACTCTGTAAAGAGAAGGTGGAAGAGACGGTTTAAATCTCCTTCATTAGAAAGATCAAAAAACCCGTCTGCATTTTGGGTGAATGTTTTTCTGACAGTGTTTCAAAAGATGAAATTCAATAGTTTCTTCATAAAAGGAAAGGGATAGCTGACTCCTCTCAAGTGAGGTTTCCCAGTTTTTCATTCCAAGAAGGACTCACTCCTTCAGAGAACGGTATGTCTTGCTGAGGGATGGAGAAGGACACATCTCAGTCCTGTTCTGGGCGACTCTTCCACTGCTTGTAGTGTGTGTCTTCAGTCTTAGGTGCCTGACTGATTTTCTGTGTTAGGAAGGTGGTCTAGGCACCCTAATGAAACTTTGAAGCTAACAACCAGACCCGCTAATGCTCAGCACAAAAGCTGGTTTTTGAATGCAGCCTCTGGTCTGTGTGGTCATTTGTGGTCAAATGTCACACAAAAGAAATGGTGAAGTACCACAAAGACTTCCAGCCAAAGTAAAAGGAATTTCTGCTAGAATATGTAACTATCATAAATTCTCATAAAGGGATCTTAATCAAAAGCATTAATAATAATGTTAGGAATTCTTTATTTCACTGACAAGCATGTTGCTCTGCTGTAGGACAGCACAGTTTTATCAGGGCAGTTAGAGTCTGCTGGTGCCCTGACAGTCTCACATACAGGACAGACAACAAAGGGATAGGAGGACTTCATGGCTTCTCTCTCCCTTTCACCTGAGTTTAGTTGAGTGGAATTACTTTTTATCTCGTAGGTACCTATAGCATGAGACTAACGATGTTTCCTCTCCTTTAACAAAATACTTTTAAATCTACTAATTAAAAGTACCATAACAAGCAAAATTAAATGCTGCTCTAGTGATAACAATACTTTCACTTTTGAAATGCCTTTTCCTAAAGAATATTTCAGACTTTTAGAAACATAAAGTTTTAATCACAGCACAGTCAGAAAATTATTACTGAAACTGCTTTAAATGCAGTAAAGGAGAGGTGAAAATAAAGTCCTAGAAAGACAAAGTAATTTTTACAATATCGTGAAAATTTTAACAGATATTTAACGACTATGACTTAAACTTGCATCAAAACAGTTGCATCTGTGAGACAGAATATTCTCCTTCAAACAAACTTCACCAGAAAATAGTCATATGACATTTATTTACATCAGATATCTTTGTTATGTATCTTTGTTTCAAATCTCTGAACACACATCCTAATCTTCTTGATGAAGTAAATTAGTGTAGGGAGATGGAAGATTTAATCAGATTAAAGTCAATGATCCCTTGATCTTTAAAATAAGAAAACCCACAATCCTTTTGCAGAACTATAGTTGAAATTTCATCAGCAAAACTGGATTTTCTGAAAGATAATAAGTATCAGAGATGAAATCTTGCACACAGAAACACTGGTGAAACTTCTACTAATTTCAGTATGGTTAGGGTTTTGTTCTTTCAGGTGTTTACATGTAAGAAGAGTTAAAAAATGGGCTCAAAAGCTATTCCTTTGTGATTAAAGTTAACTTAGAAATAAAAAGCTTAAGGCAACTTAGGAGACAGCAAGAGACATGTAAGTCAGAGCTCAGGGAGTCTAAATGCTGGAACAAGGTACAAATAACAACACTCTCCCTTCTACAGGTATATACACTGGCACACAGAATCTGTAACTTCAAGAAAGATTTCATCACGTGTTAGAAATTTTTTCACAGCTGCAACATTTTATAAATAAAAATATATACTTATATGTATACTTTTATATGCACACACACATGCACACACACACACACACACACACACACACACACACAAATGTGCGCACACACACACACATACACACACACACAAATTATGTGGCATTTGCAGTGGCATTTGTAGCACTCTAGTTCTTTAGGTTCCCTGAAATGTGTTTATCAATTACGCGTTATATTTCTTTGCATCCATACCCCTATGTACATCTGTACATACATAGTGTATATCCACACAGACACATGCTTATGAATGTATAGGACATCACTGCCAAGCTTCTGGCTATGGACAGAGGTAGTGGTCCTAATGAGATGTGCTCCTGTTGTGTCACCCTGATGAGATGTGCTGCAATGTGACAGGCAGCGGGTGCAGAGGGCAATGAAGTGACCACTACTGTCATCCTGGCAAATAGAAGGGAGGGAAACAGAGCGCTGAATTCACTGAAGCACTGAGCTGGGGAGGGGTAGTTGGGAAAAGGAGGCAGAAAGTGGAGACAGGGATTATTATTATATGAGAAATAAAATCTTTTTCTTTCTTAACCCTTTCATCAGAGAAGACAAGAAAGAAGGCATTGCTCTGAAACAACTCTTTCAGCAAGAGGCACAGCAGCAAGCTGACACCTGCAATCCTGAAGTTTATTGACAGCATGAAATACATGAGACCTCTGTATATATAACTGGACATAGGAAACCTGCCTTTAGACTTTCAGAAAAACTCTAGCAAGGAAAAGAAGGCAGGCACTCCAGCTAGAATCCTGATGATACAGGTCATGGGGAAATGGGGTGGATTTATTCCCCAGTAAGGAAACAAGCATATTTACTGGCATAACTGATACAAATAGAAAGCTTTAAAGATAAAAGCTTCTTAAATTCTAGTTTAGTTTTTATTCATATTCTATCCCTTTTTGTACTTTCAGCTCCAGCAATTATTATCAGCTTCCTTTTTATTACCAGTTTCTTTCACGTTTTCTGTGCTTTTAGGTCTTGAGTCATGAATAAGACAGATACAATTGTCTTCAACCAGCTGTTTTTAGGAGACATTAAAATGTAGGTAGAATGCATGGGAATTTAATCCATTTAAATCATTCTGTACTCATAGAGGTGGTTGCTTTCCTCTGTTCTGCATGGGAGAGTGAGGGGAGGATGACCTGAACACATACGATTTGCTTCCTTAGCAAAGCTGAGACTAGATGCCTGGCTGCAAAATATATCTGCAGCAGAACTCAGCTCCTGTGTAGGATCAGTCTCTTACTGACCAGCTCCTATTGTAGGACCTTCAGCAATAGAGTTTCTTTTGCAGATATGTACTCATCCTGCAGACTGATTTACCAACAGAGAAAGTTTGGCCAAGCCAGAACAACCAAGGCATTGTACCAATATATGAAGGTGGGAGGAGATTTTGTAACTTGGTTTGGTGTTCATTTTGTTTAATCAGCAGGTGGCAGCTAATGTGTGCTTACATAGTGCATATATACACCACATGCAATATGCATGTTAACTGAATGTATCTTGCTCCCTTTAAACAAATAGCACACCAAAAAAACCCCAAAGAAACAAACAAACATTGTTTCAAATCAGAAGCAAGAAATATTAATTAGAAACCTGAGGTTGAAAACCTAGCCATACATAATTTTTGCCTTATGCCAATTGTTGAGAGATTTATTGCAGAAAAGTGAATTTATGAGCAATCCAAGCTGCTCCAGGCTGAGAAGCTTGCTGTCCTAAGCCATGAAAATTTTGCTGATATGCCAGCAAGAGAGGTTGTTTGCAGTTAGAGAAAATATGCAACGCCGAACACCTGGTGTTTGCTAACGAGCCTTAGTTACTCTTAAGGGAGTGCCTCTAGGCCTAGCTTCTCCGGACACAGAACCTCAAAACATCAGGATGAGATAATGTAAACATTGGAGCTTGTGAGATATGAGCTTGTATCCAATTAAAAGTTCTAACGTGCTTGAGTTGTGATTCCTTTAACCAATAAGATGTATCTGTAACCCTATATAACCTGTGTGCTGTGTGAAATAAATGTCTTCACTATCAATCCTATGGATTTCCGTGGTGAAGTCCTTGTCTCCGCACTCAACTTTGTTTACATTAGCCAATCTGTTTGAGAATGTATTTGAAACGAACTCATCATTTTATTTCTTTCATGGTGAAGGAGTGGCAAAGACCTTTAAGATGTAGTTCCTGGTGGCAGCTGGCAGTGAAGAGGAAAACATATATAGCATGTTATAAAGTGGATGTCCCTTTATAAAGTGTGAAAACCATTTCAGGCTGCTGTAGGAGCTCTGTTTTAGAAGTCTTGTGGTTGAATGCAGGCAGGATTCATGCTACAAGACTCCAGGGACGCCCAGCCCTCTCCTTGGTTTGGAGCTGAATATCCTCGTGAACCTTTGCAGCAATTTTGAAACCAAACCCCTCACTAGTCTTCTTGGAAAGAAAAATAGTTTGTGTACATCCAAATCATGTAAAGAACCAAACCAACAGACCACCGGGGAAGCAGCCAGGGAGTCTATTTTAGCATTGCAATATTGTTCCCAAGCAGACCACTAATGCAGACAACCACCCAATATAGAAACAAAGTCACAAGAAAACTAACCAAGCCAAGACCTGATATTTTTGCAAAAGAAAGAGAAATAACCTGACATGACATATTAGCTACAGGCCTAATTAGCATAGTTAGTGTATCTGCAAGTTATTTCTGTGCTGAGTTGTAGTTCCTAGCGAGGTCCCAATGACACCTGTTATTAGCAGTTGGTACAGCAGATGAGGAGAAAGACTATATTTGACTGTCAGAGAAGTATTTTTAAATATTGAGTTACTTTGGATTTTTGTAGGTGCAACCACATATGCAGAACACTTTTTTATAGATGCCAAATAATTTAATATTAACAGGAAAATATAGTTTTCAGTTGTTCATTAAATAGATAGAAAACTCCTTACATTTTAAAAGTGATCTTTCTGCTTTAAGCAATTTGTTTGAATACCAAGCAAGCATTTGTTCAATGTTCATGGTGTAAGCTCCTAAATAGAAAGTAAAAGATTACTTAACAGAACAGATTATTTAACAGAACTTGTGTGAGATTGACAGATATTGGAATTTAACTGCCACTCTCTGTTACTTAAAATGATAACAAATGAAATGTGTGCATCCAGAAAAGCTGGTTTTGGATGGATGACCTTTACTTGCTGATGAAAGTAAAATGAAATAAATTACTTTTCTGCTGCTCTGAAACTGCCACATGATGCTGAACTGAACTGTAAGTATTTCACTAGAAGATTCTAATAGGTTCTCTAAGATTTTTTTTTCCTAAGTAGAGAATAAAATATGATAACCTCCTGGAAGACTTCTGGAAAGATACTTTAAATTGTCATTTTGTGCAAGGAAGCAAGACAGAGTTTGCAGAGTTGATGTGTTGATAATATGATTACTATAGCTAGATATATTTTTCCATTGGGATTTTACATCACTGTTTTATTTAGCTGCCACATACGAGGGAAATTACATAAAAGGGATAGTGTGTAGGCAAATGTGACCCAGAATTTAGCTTTGGAACAGCTTGATTTAAAAATTTAAGAAAAATTAAAACCTCCACACTGTTATAATTGTTTGAAATGCAGAGAAATTTTTTAATTTCTTTTACAAAATCCTGCAGTGTATAACCTGTTGTTCTCTGCTAGTGGAGAACAAACTCAGAACAAAATGGACAGTAAGTCTAAACTGTGGTGGAAATCACTTTCTTGTTTTCATCGAGCAAGATGAATTCATTTCCTGTTCTCTCTTCATAAACTGGTTCTCAAATGATTTTGCATTCTGATGTATTGTGTGTAAAACTATTTTGATCTTTAGATCTATGAAAGTTCAAAGAGACTTGATTATAATTTTTTTTTGGTGTCCATTATCAGTTTGTCAAATCAAAAATCTACTGTGAGATACTGGGATTTGTGAGCATTTTCTCAGGGATGTTTTTTCAGGAAAGCCCATAGCTGCTTTAATGTCAGTGGTCCCCATTAGGGAGACAATAGTTTGAAAGATTTCAATTTAGCCCTGAACAAAAAGAGAACATTTTCAACATCACAAAAACTTGAAGAGGACAAGAAATCATTCCAGCTACCAATTTATGATTCCCTTAATGGTTGGAAGATTTCTCTTCAGCTGTCAAGCTAAGAAGAGAGATATACATGCCACATACTATCAGGATAGCAGCATCACAACTTTCTCATGAGCTGTACAGCTGAATAACCTCCTAAAGGAAAGCAAGGGTTGAGGAAATGCATCTCACCTTGATACAGACATAGCCTGAGTAATTAACAGTTCTATCGGGAGAAAATCCAGCAACTGTTATTCTAGCAGCAAGCACCCAGAGGAGTACCAGGTGAGGGTAGCTCAAGGAACCTGCCTTAAAGCTCTTGTACCTGTAACAAGCACATGTACAATGCTTCTGAGTCTCCCCATGGTCACAAGGTCAGACATCAGGGTTCCCACTAACAGCATTGACACTCTCTTAACTGCCTCTCAGTTCTTTTGTGCTTCAACTTCTACTGTTCTTCATTCTTCTGACCCTGTTTTCATCTTTATTTCTTTCCTTTCTGGGGCTATGTCACACCCTTTCCATTTCTCAGAATTAGCAACAATTAGGAAAATCTGTAAGCTCCAACAACATCCAAACAACTTACTGAACTATCCAAATAACACTACCAATGTCACTTTTCCTATCCTGTGTTCTCATTTAGAGTTTGCTATTTTCTGTGCATTTGCTTATTTTAAGGCCTATGAACAGAACTTTGACTGCTCTTGATAGGGTCCAGCATGGTAATACAACAATTGTTGCATACATGGAAATTGATGGAATAAAGACCTATGAGAAGATTGGAAAAAAGGACTTGGAAGCAGTGTGGTTTTTTTCTTCCGAGTACCGCTCCTCTGAGAGAGGGGAAAGGTTATCAGCGGTCAAACAAATAACGCAAAAGAACTGGAAGTTTTAAGACTTCAAGAATGTGCAGGAGAGACAGGATCTCCAGAACTGCCCAGAGTAAAGGTGGCAGAATAGAGGCAGTTTCTTGATAGTTATTTTTCTGTTAAAGACATATATATACGTCTTACTGTGCTATTTGTTCTGTATTGACAGATCAAAATTGAAGTCATGGCTTTACTATGTTATTTACGATGCAGAATTAATTTCCACGCCCACAAGGGTATACACTAAGGGTGCTACAGTTCCTTTTCATGGAGACATGGTACAGCATGTATTACATTCCTGCCAGCCTCTGGCTGCACTTGGCAGCATAGCCACCAAACAATGATGCTGCTCTGAACCACCAAGTTGCTTTTTCCAATATTCCCCAGTATGCCTAATCCAGAGCCCACTCTGGTCTGACATCTAGCTGGCACCAGGTCTTGTTCTGATGTTTAGTGGGGGTCCATACTGAACCCCACTTTCAATATGTTCATATAATCTCTCTCTATATATATATTTCAATGCATGTATGCATTTGTAAACTTTTAACATGTTTATGTAATTGGGAATCGTTGTTCTCAGACTTTCCCTAGTGGTTGGCCACAGTATAAATATGACCACTAGGCCATCAAGATATTTATACTCCAAATTGGTCCAGCTATGATGCCATAAAAATCAGCATAATAAAAAAAGCCACAGAATTATATAGAAAAAAATTATCATCAAACAGAGTGAAACATGCTAAAGTATTTCCTTCTGTTGCTGTCAAGGAGAAAAATCACTTAGATAAGCAAAACAAGGGTAGCTTAATAAATAAAAGACATAGTGAAGGTCATTCTTAGCCCTCTCTCTTTTGACTTTGGTGGACAAGTCTCCCAAGCAGAATAATTCCAAAAAGAGGCTTGAGGAAGGGTAACAGAAGGACTTTTTTCTAGGGGCAAAATACATGCGCAGATGTCCCACAAATGTGTGCTTTCCTGGTCCCCAATCATCAGAACTTTGCCTTTTGCTTGGCAGCTTTGAAAGATGCTGTTACTCCCTGAATAATAAACCCTGCTTCCTCTGTAATAATGCTGGCAGATGGTGCTATCACACATCCTAAGTCTGAAGGTGTATTTTCATTGTAAATACAGAGTATGAAACCCAGTATTTGAATGTCATTCCCACAGCTCAACTAACACTCTGTCACTGTCATTTAAGCATCCTAATTACACCAACATTGTCCTTTGTGAGTCTCACTGCACATTTCCAATCAAAATGTCTTTGATGAGGGAGGTAGCATTATTGCAATCAAGCAGCAGAACAACATCTCTAAATAATCTTAGCTTGTTCAACTTCCCAGCCACATTGTAGAACATAGATCTGAATGGTTAAATGGAAAGTACATGAACTGCTCTGGCTTAGATAGCTGTTGTTGAGCAGTTAAATATGGATAAGAATTGCCAGACTTCAGTGCACCTCATCAACAAAACCTCATAACACTGAAAGATGGTAAAAACCTGACAAAACGACGTAATTTGTCTGTTAATATCTCCCCTCTATGCTTGCATACATGCATTTGAATTCAACAACAACAACAAAAAACCCCACACCATAAACTTATTAGAAATGTTTTCACCATTGTTTTTTATTAATTTTCATGTTAAGCCTAAATCCAGGAAGCCTGAGGTTCCTGGGCTCTGCAGCACTGAGCATCCATTTTCCCAAGGAGATACATTTCTAGGAATCAGAGCTGTAGTGCAAAGCTTGACAAAGTAATGTGTTGTACTCCAAAACTAAGATGAAAAAAGTACAGATTACAAGAAATCCTATTATGAAACTGTGAAAAGCAGCTCCTGAGTTTCAATGTTTGGTACTTCCAATACAGTGTAAAGAACTTACTACTTGTTCTCTCAAGGTAGAAAGCTTTTAATGTGGTGTCCTAGTTCAGCAGGTGGGACCAGTTGTCACTGTGTGGGGGTGATCAAAGCTGTGTATTCTACCCCCTCTATTCATTCCCAAGGTCAATGGCCCATTTGCAGCAGCTTCCCAGGGAGTCGTTAGCACCTCCACTCCCAGCCTGAGGAGGTGTAGCTGCTAATGGGCCATCAACAGTCCAAAAATACCCCATGACTCACAGAGTTAATCACCCATTGTGTGAGTCTCCGCCCTGGGGGAGGGACTGGGTGCTCTCTGAGGGTACAAAAGGGATGGGTAAGAAGACCTCAGGAACCTTTCGTCAGATCCAGAGGAGCAGCAGGACCTTGATAGGAGGAGACCACCACTCTGGACCAGACCATAGCCATCACCTGCACCAACAGGTTTTTCACTTCCTTTTGCTTTGGACTTGGGGGAACCATGTGGCTCTCAGCACAAGGGCTAACAAACCCCTTAGGGTTTGTACCCCAGGGCACTGGGTTATACTGCTGGGTTTTGGGAGTTGAAAGCAATTTCCCTTTGTGTCAGTGTATTTACTGTATTGTTATTATTAAATTGTAGCTCTGACTTATAATCTCTCTCGTGTTGAGCTCATTTCTCCTGCTGGTTTACCTCTAAACCAACACACGTGGATGGACTGAAAGTCTCAAGTTTTTTTTTTAATTTTTTAAGTTTTTTTTCTTTTTCCTTTGGATGACACGAGGATCTGAACCATGACTGCAGACTGCAGTGTCTGGAGCAAAACTGTGCTGGACACACTTGGCTGCAATGCTTCACTAGGAACTGGTTTAGCAATTGCGTAGGCCCAGAGGAGAAAAATATTTGGGTGATATTCTGTATGTTTTGGAGCTCATCAGAGGTGTGGAATGGATATAGTCTGAATATTTTAGCTTTGTTACTGTCACAGAATAACTGCTATAGTTTAGAGAAATTTGACATTGATCAGATGCTCCTGTCCTGTTTTACTGTGTGTTAGGACTATGTTAGTTAGCATATGTGGTTAAGTATTTTCTGCGCAGTTTTTGGATGGGTTTTTTTTGTTCTCCTAAAATGCTCCATGAACCTTTGGAGTGGAGAGTTCCATCCTCTGTTGACTTCTCTAGCAGTGAGAACACTGGTAAAACAAAGACTCCTACTTAGGGTTGTCTCTTCCCTGGGAATGGTATACACATTTCTGTCTGCACATTTGATAAAAGCAATGACTGGTGCTTGCTAGCAGCTCTAAAACCACTGTCCTCACTTCTAAATGGGTTTATTTTGTAATACTGCAAAATACAAATACTGCAAAATACAAATACTGCAAAATACAAAATACTGCAAAAATACATGGAACTTTTTTTCTGCTGGGGAAAGATGCACTGAAATGTAAAAAGAACAAAAGTTTCAGAAATGCTTATGCTATAAATAGCTAAAAGTGTCTCTTTTATTCTATTAAAAAAATCAGGATGCTTATAGAAATCTCAGAGCAATAACCTCCTGCTTAACTATCAGAACTGTCTGTTCTGACTAGGACATTGATCTGCAGCAAGTCTTCCCAGATGCACATGTACTTCATGTTCACATCCTAGTCCCTTCCACAGATTTTTCCTCAGATTGTCAATCTTACTACTTAATTAAGATATCAGTTTTTAACATTGCTCCCAAAGGATTGTTGACTGTTACAGCATGGGTTTTGAAATGTTGCTACAGTTAGACAGAGCTGTTTCCTGTAAACAAGCCTTTTTTCTTCAGAAAGTGTAGCAAACATAATGACTGGACTGGTATTAAATTGTGCTATGAAGGAAAGATTTATCTTACATAAATAAAATCTCCCTTTACACCAAAAGGGAGATATTTATTTCAGAGTAAACTCATTTACACTTTTCAAATATAATTTAATTTCTTTACCTATGTAGGCATCCTTTAGACTATCATAAAACAAAAGGTTATGATGGTACTTTTCACAGAAATTAGAAATGAGCAATGTATTATAAATTTGGGTGTTAAGGACATTGCACATGGTTTCCTTGAATGGAGGGACAGGTGATGGGGACACTGGCAAGTCAGATCTTATGTCTGATTTGTTTTCCTCAAATATAAAATGGAGTTAAAGAGACTCACCTTCTTTGTAAAGCATTCTGAAAGCATGTACAGACATTACTGTGTAACTAAGACTGTTTCCCTTGTACTGACTGAATCCTCTGTCAAGTGAGTAATTGGGATCTGTGACAGCTTTGGGCTTGCAAATCAGTGCAGAGGAGATTCAGCAGACTGGAAAATCAAAGATCAAAAAAACAATCTATCAAATTTCTTCCTAATCTCAAGTGCACAAAGTAGGTTGTACTGATTGCAGCAGAAACTGTGATTTGCATCTCTGGTGGGTCCATATCACTGGATTATAATCTCAACATGTTTGTCTTTCAAATAAGACCAAAGTAAACCATTTTAGTTCAGATATCCTTTAAATGCAAGCTATAATCTACCTGAGCCAATGTACCCAACCTTTCAGCATGACTTTGGGCGTGCTGACTGCACTGATGAGCGTGAAAACAACCCAGGGAAGAGCTGTCTCAGTTCCTGAGCGTGGCCAGAGGCATTAGACAGCATAGATCTTACACAGCATAGACATTGTGGCAGTCCTTATGAATCACAGTTCATTAGCACATCTTTTTATGCAAAAGGACAACGAGGTTAGAACTTTGTTCACAAAAGGCATAATACACTGCCTATCACTTGTGTGTAAAGGCTCTGCTCACTTTGTTTTATGGACATCAAGTTTTTTAGGTTGGCAAAACACCGTTTCTACTCTAGTATGACTTCAATGCCTGGAACAAGCAGTTCTAGTCTCAAGATGATATGAATATATAATAGATATGATAGGTGTAACTGATGAGTACAAAGGAAAAGTAGACTAGGTAAATACACTCTGAGCTGATATGCAGTACAGATATTATTTTTACATCTTCTCTCCCCTCTAGAATCCCACACCCTTGCGTACTGTATGTTTAGGCACTTGATGAAAAGTCAATCAATATGTTATAAAATGGCAAATGTTAAGCAAAGATTTATTCTTTGAAGGAAAATGGTACAATCTTTCATTCTATTTTCTGAAATACAGGAGTTAGAAGTATTAGCATTCTCTGTTCATATGTTATTACTTTCAGAGATGTCTCAAATGCTTTCTTCGATGGCATGCATCTAAACCCAAGGAAACCAATAAGAAGTAGACTGTAGCAGTTATGCATTACAAAAAATGTATTTTGAACAAGTCATTTAAGGAGATCTGTCCCATGTTAACTTCTTAGTGCATGTTACTGGGACACGGCTAATAAAATGCATTAAAAACGAAATATTTTGAGAAGGTTTGTAAAGTTTTTGGTTGTGATGGACTTCAGATTATTTCCCCAAAACACGATTTCCAAATCAGTGTTATCTTTTTAATGGCATGAATTACAGCAGTGGTCACAGGTGATTCTTTTTTCTGTGTCTTAACTTTGAAATTGTCTATTGAAAATCTGTAAGAATATGCTTTTAGTAAACTCATCATATTATTTTATAAACTTGGTTATAATCATAATAAGGATGAATGAAGACCCTTGTTGTGTGAGCTAAAAAAAAAAAAGAGCTAAGGAGAAAAGATGTTGTGATAATGAGAAGATTGAATTTTGAGGGTGAGCAAGGGCTTCCATTTCACTCTGCAAAGAGTTATACATAAAAGTACCTTTTGAATGTTTCTTAGACAATATTTTATAACTGTTTTACATGAAGTATAAATAAACCAATTTTAGACTAGAAATAAAACAAATATAGTGATTCTTAATGAAACTCCTTTACACAGAGTCTCATAATGATGGCCACATTATAATTCCTTATTTAATGCATTATAATCATTTTGAAAACAGGTATAATTTAAGCTATAGCTGTATCTTGCAGACTTCTGCAAGTTAAAACAGTAAGCTCAGAGAAATGCATTAGCATCCTATTTGCAGAAGGACTAAGGTCACATTTGTTAAAAGCACCTGCCATCCATATGCATTAGAAATCCATCACTATTTTCAAAATCAACCTAGGCCTTTTTATTGGGATTTCCATCTTCTAAAAGTTAGGTTTCTTTTCTAAGGTGGTTGTATAATCTACTTCCTCATTAAAGGAGCGAGAGACCTTTCAGTAAGTAAATCATAAGATAACTCTCTGGGAGGGAGAGGAGATGCTTATTTCTTATTTTTTGGGAGACTTAGAGTTATTAATCTTCTTTCAGAGTCAAGTGGATGAAGCAAGGTCAGTTCTTTCTGATTTGGCAGGAATATAAGGGGCAGTTGTCTATAATGCTGCTCCAGCAAGTAGGATAATCAAATCCAAATAACTTCTGGTTTTGACTTGTTTTCCTGTCTTCTAGGAAACAAATCTAAAAACTAAGCTCTAAGGAGGAATGCAGAAATTAAGGTCTTTGTGCATCACCACTGTGTCAGAATATGAACCTCATCAGAACACCGTGATTGTGGAGACAAAGTCTTCCATCTGTGATGCATCTTAGAATATAGCAGGTTCATGTGACAGACTGCAGAAAGGTTAAATATGTTTTCCAACTTGAAACAAAACACATTTTAACCGCTTCTTGTAACATCATATGTTAGTGCTTTCCGCTACATGTCAAATAGATATATTTCCTCTCTCTACATTCTCATTCATGTTCCAGAAACTCTGAGGGGGTGTGAGTTGTACAGGGAGAACACATTTTGATTTGAGAATCCTAGCAGGGTACTAGGATGTCCCTGGGCTTTTGGTAGCTCAGTCACAATAGAAAGGCATGTGGTTTTGTCAGATCTCAGGAGCCACTATGTGGAATTTTATGCTGAAGGCTTCACTGACAGCTTTGATGCAGAGGTCTTCAGAGATGGGAATCTCACATAGCATCTGAGAGGGTCTAGTGTCCCACAGGTGCCTAATTGTTTGACCTTAAGAACTTAAAGTAGCTGCCTAAGTCATCTTCAATGAGACTTTAACTCTTTAGACTCTATATGAAATATTTCCAGAAGTGCCCATTGATCAAATATTTTCCTTTTATGTCAGAAACTAAAAATTAAAATAATATGCTTGGGTCATTTTCCAAAGTTTCTTGGTATTATATTTAGCAATTAGCACCTTTAAATTCCGCCCTCTCCATCCCTTCTATTTGTTTTTGAAAATGAGATTTTAGAAATTTTTTGTATATCATGCTCTTAAAAACTACTCTTTCATTTCACAAGAAAAATGCAGAGGTTTTGCTGGTTCTAAGAGCGTCTTCATTCTCAAGACAACAGGTTTTGCTTAAAGTGTCTTGGAAAAAAAAAAAGGAGAATGTAAATATTAGTCTTTTAGGGCTTTGATATTATGGAAAATGGAATTCAATTTAGCTGTTGTATTGCTAATCTTTTTCTTAATATGATTGCTGTGGGTTTTATCAGAGTTTATAGCATGAAAACATGGAGAAGCAGCATGATTATTTTCAGATTTGTGTTTATTTTTTTTGCCATCATAATTGCATGAGAGCGCTGCTTGAATCTATTCAATATAAAATAGCAAATAGTTTTAAAAAGGAGGGAAGGTAATTACCTTCACTTCTTAATGATGCTCCTAATTTAGACTATGCAAGAGATGTATAATGAGTGAGAGAGGTCGTGCCAAAAGAAACTCTTCTTCGGCTAAAGAGCCAAACTGGGAATCAGCAGAGTTTGGTTCTATTTGAACCTCTTCAGCAGACCTACTCTGTGACATTAACCCAAATATTTAATTATTCTATAAAATGGAAATAATGACAGTCATCTTGCTGAGAAGTTGTGGGGATTGTTTGATATTTGTATCTTCTGAAAGAATACGGATAGAATTTCACAGTGTAATGAAAGATTAACATTCTTTTTGCCATTACCAAACTCTGATATTTTGCCCTGGCTATTTTATCATACAAAAATATTTATTTAAAAACCCCCCAAACCAGAACAGAGTACATTGTCTGCAGGCTCAGCATACAGGTCCTGGAGACTGAAAAAACACGCCATCTTTCTGCTTCTGATTAAGCTGGTGAATATGCTCCTGGACAACAGACTAGAATTTTTTTGAAGGGGATGATTTCCTGAAGCACAAGTCTGGCCCACACAGCTTCTAAATCTGGCTATCTCAGACAGTATATTAAGCCAATATCTCAAGCAGTATTTAAAAGACAAAGGTTACATATGTGCTCTGGAGGTGTGCCAAATGCACTCTAATTGATCCTGATGAATTGGTCAGAGAAATTACAGAGTAATATTTCTGATGAACAAGTACTGTCATTTTGAATCAACAAGTAATTGCCAAAAAATGTCTTAAAAAATTTCCTACACAGTTCAATATACAGAAGTGAATGGTCTTTTTAATTTAAAAATTTTCTTGCCATTATTGGCTGTATTTCATTGATTATTACTTTGGATTTAGGTGTGGTGACCAAGGTCTTCAACTTCTTAAAGTATCTGATGCAGCTGACCAAGTTGAACTTCCCACCTGAGTTATCTCTCAACAAAAACTAGAAGAAGGTGCAGGTATCCTTTCTGGTTATAAAAGTAAGAAAGCATTGAGTAGATGTTTGCTATACCCTGTGACCATGTCCTGTGACGAGTCCCGTGCACCAATGTTTGCTTGTGATCACAGGCAGGGCACACAGCAAAGCCTGTGTTAGCTGACAGCTCAGCTGCGGTCTCTCCCTACGTATGTGTGAGGAAAAGGGGTTTTAGATATAGAGCCGAGGTACAGTTCAGAGAAAAATGAACTCATGCAACTATTTTGGAGGAAAAAAAGAGAGAAAGCAAGATTGCATTCTATCCTAGCAAGGTACTCAGCAGATTTAGAACAGGCAAGTGAGAAATGCAATGATTTTATCTATGCCATTCATGTCTGAGGATGATGGTCCCAAAAGAGAAGTATATCAACCTCAAAGCTTAATGGGAAAGTTTTACAAATTCATTTGATTCATGTGTTCATGAACAAAGAGATCACTTGTAAAAGGAAGATTAATTGGATGAACCTTGGTAGACCATCCACCGTGGGGTTTAACCCAGGGGTAACAGACAGGGATTAGACTATGATCTTGCAATGACACTACAAGTAGAGCTTACACCATACACAAGAAGCCACCTGTAAAGGATCTTGAAGCTTGAATAAACTGTCTAAATGACTTTTCTTACTTCTTCAGTTTCTGTGAAATCTGTTTCTGACCGTGGCAGTGTAAACACAGTTTTAAATACCCTACCCTATATAAGTGCCATATAGGAAAGATCTTCTACTGATGTCTTGCGTTTCTCATTGTATTTGTATCACCTTTGGACTCAGAAACTTTGTTTCTGAGTAACCCTAGATCCTGCCCTATAGTAANAGTTCTAGGGTTTTGAGATCTAGGGTTTCTGAGTGACCCTAGATCCTGCCCTATAGTAAACAAGCATCACCACACCTAGCTGCCTGGGGAGGCTTGTACTTACTTGATGAGAAAATCAAAGTTCTGCAAGTTCTGTAACATGAAAGAGTCAAACTAGTAGTAGTTCTGAAGCCACTTCATTCTTGTACGATGGCTTTCATGTGCCTTGCAGCTCAGAAATCCAACTGCATCCTGGGCTGCATCAAAAGAAGCCTGGTCTGAAGGCTGAAGGAGGCGGTTCTGCCCTTCTACTCTGTTCTTGTGAGTGAGACCCCACCTGGAGTACAGTGTCTAGGTCTGGGTCCTCAGAACAGGAGGGACATAGTTGGAGTGAGTCCAGAGAAGGACCACAAAGATGCTTAGAAGGACAGAGCACTGATCCTGCAAGGAAAGGCTGAGAGAATTTGGGTTATTCAGCCTGAAGAAGAGCAGACTAGTTACCGAGGGGCTGGAGGCCTACAAGAAAGTTGGAAAGGAACTTTTTACAAGTACGTGTAGTGGTAGGACAAAGAGTAATGGCTTTATACTGAGAGAGAGTAGCCTTAGATTGGATATTAGGAAGATATTATTCATTATGAGAGTGGTGAGACTCTGGAACAGGTGGCCTGCAGAAGCTGAGAATGTTCTAGTCCAGATTGGATGGGGCTTTGAAGAAACTGGTCTTGGGGAAAGTGTCTTTGCCTAGGGCAGGGGATTCAGAACTAGATAATCTTTAAGCTCCCTTCCAACTCAAACCACTGTATGACTTTATAAAATCTGAGAATCAAAACGTCTTAAATTAATCATGCAGGCTCCTTATTTCTTGAGAACAAGATCCCAGATGTTGTGATCCCTGAAGTGAAAAAGCCATCCTAGGGCTAAGGTGTTTTGTCCAGTAAAGACAAAAATGGAATCCACAAGTTCATGAAAAAAACCCCCACAGTATCATTATAAAAAGCATTTTTTTTAGCAAGGGGGATTAGGATACTTTCCTATCTACATTTAATCTTGCTCTATGGAATTTGCATAGACCTATCCTCATGAGCAGTAATATAAAATTCAATGACATCAGAAACATTCCATGCTGTGTCTATAAACTAAGTTGAACTATATAACCTGAACTGCTACAAACAGGGTGCGGGGCAGGGTATACAGCTCTGGTCTGTGCATGTCCTCTCTACCTTCTTTCAAAATAAAGATCTAGAGGACAGTGTCCCTACACAGGATTCCGCAGACTGTGATGAGCTCTTTATCTGACAACTACCAGCACCAGTCCAGGATATAAATTCCATCATGCAAAATGGGATATTGCAAACATTAAATGAAAAAAAAAACAAACACTGAACAAACAGAACATAAAATCTATTCACAATAAATACTGATCTAAATATGGTTTATGAAAATGTTGTGGTAAAGGAAATAACAAAATTATATAATTAGAAAATACAGAAAAAAGATTACTGTTTACTTATTAGTTACAATGATAATTTAATTTCTGTCATTTAAAATGGTGTTAGTAACATGAAAAACTATATATAGTTTCACTGTGCTTAAGAAAATCAGTCTTTTCAGAACAGAATCATAAACCATCAGGCTTGAAGAGAATTAAATTTTCATCAGTGTGACCCATCTTAAATTCACAGAAAATAATACAGGGAGGAAAAAAATACAATTTCTTATTTTTGAATGACAGCTATGGACATCACAGCCACTGGGCATGACAAGTGAAAATGACAGATCTGAACCACTTAATAAATATGTTGAATAATGTGTTGAGCAAAGTAAGAATGCAAAGTGTAAACCCCCCCCACCCCCCCTTTATTACAGGTAAAAAAATTTAGAACGCCCTTAGAAGAGCAAGATGCATACACTCTAAAGCAATATGATTATATTTTTAACACATCAATTGCATTTACAGCTCTGAATACACATTTGCAATCTATCAGATTAGTCTAACTAAGTATGTGTCAGGTGTGATTTGAAGCAAAAGAAGTAAAAAAATGCAATTAGAATACCAAAAAGGCACAATATGTTTAGCTCTTTTTTGCATTCCTTTCTGTCCAACTTTCCCATGTGTTTGTCACACCTCTCCAGTCTGACCTCCGGGATAAATGACCAAACATGCAAAACATGAAGTCTCTTATTTTGCAGGCTCATAGACATTTTGCCACTTCCTAACCATTTTGAACCCATCAAATATTTCAGTTGTGGCTTGGCTATTTTCAGACTTAAATGGAAGAGTTTCTTGCATTTTAAAGGTAAAAAATGTGAAGAAAAAATTATTTTTATCTGGTTCATGCACAATAAAAGGTTTTCTCTTAATTCACTATCCTTGACTGCCTCAGTAAAATGCCTCATGATTAGCCTCTGATTTTCTCTGGAGTATGCCAGTATCCTTCAAAACTGAGGTCAAAGCCTTTTGAGTATTCCCAGCTGGCTGATGTATAGGGCAAGGATATAAAATACATAGCACTGTTTGGAATGCAGCTCCAGGAGACAATGACCATGCTGCACACCCTTACCTTCCAGCAGCTGAAGAACTCCTGGCTTAAAGCATCCACTAGATATGTGCTCATAAGGACAAAATTGTACTTCAGGAATGCATACTAACTTAAAATGGAATTAGCAGCTGCTTGCTGCAGTGAGGGACTCCTCTGGATACTCTGAGCTGTCACCTACAGAAAATATTGAAAGCTGATAGCAGCACAAACCCTCTTAACTCTCTACATTTACCAATGGCATTTTTTTCCTTCCCTCTCTTCCAATAGATTTTCTCTCAGTGATTCTCTTTATCCCCTCAGGGAAATTAGAAGTGAGCGTGTGTCTTTGCTCTTTTTTTGCTCCATCTGATATCGCATTAGCTCTGAGTCACCTGCATTCTCCTGAGCTCTCAGTCTGATCTTGTCTAGGAACTGTAGTCATTAACTCAGCTGAAACAACAGTTTACAAAGACATCACTAGCCTACTGTACGGAGTACAGAGCCAAGGTCAGGTTGGTGAACATACGCATTTGTATAGGTGTTTTTGAATTTCTTCCTACAAATGTGAGCTTGGGGAATGAGTTAGCAAGCTTGATGCTCTTAGAGATCATAAATGGAATAATTAAAGGTAGTTTATGTGTGCAAAACTGGTTTTTCAGACTGTGCTCTTAAGATGCTTTTTTGCTGTTGTTGAGTAGTCTCTTTTGGAAACTTTCTTTATTTTCATCATTTTAAGTTTTCTTTCCTTAGTTGTTAGTCGGAAGATCAACTTGAGGAATCTATTGTAGCACAAAGGGGCTACCTAGAGAGAACTTGAAAGGTGTTTGCCACCACAGGAGCCAAGTGAATAAAGATGGACATGTTCCAAGGTGAGTTCAACAGCAAAAACATAAAGGCTGACTCCGATGTACTAGGAAAGAGGGAAAACTAGAGCTTCAGAGCAAAGACAAGCCTGTCATAACAACTGACATGGCTATTTTGGCAGCTGTATTTTATATGAGCAGAGGCGTGCAGTGAGGAGCCTGGTTAAAAAGCCAAGAGAACAGATGAAGAGTTTAGCAGCAATAGCAGGAAAACAAAATTTCAACTCTTTTTGGAGGAATAAAATGGGCTTATCAAGAGAACAAAGGCAATGGAAAAGGAGGAACTGAAAATTTTCTCTTGCAAGCTAAGAGATCACTGGTTTTTTGCTGTTTGGATTGTCTAAAAAATCTGCAAGTAATCCACTCTAATTGTGAGAAAGGATGGATGATCTGGGTAAGAAGAACACAAAGTATTCCTGTGTCCACACACCAGGTCAATGTTCTCACTGTTGCTCCTCAATTTATTCCCTTTCCAGTGTATCTTACCATTGTTCTATGTAGCCAATATTTCCCAACATGGTCTCTCTAGGCAAATTTCTATTTGCTCAGTGCTTGATGAATACATGGAATGATCTAAGTCTTTAATTACATTATTTATCATCTTTTGGAGTAGACAACTAACTTTGCATATAGCCTCTGAGGTGTAAGAACTTGAGCTGATACTGTCTTGGCTGCCATGAGGGCTTCATCATTTTCTCTTTCCCCTTTTGTAGTGTGGCCACCACAATGAAGGTGCTGCCCCCTTGACCCTTCGAATGAAGACACCTTTTCGACAGGATATATATCCTCTTAGAGCACAGGTGAGGAAGGAGCTTTATAAAATGCATTTATACTCTACAAGAAGAAGCCAACAGGCATATATAGCCAAAACCAGGGATGCTGCTTCTATGAATTGCATCTCCATAATTGCATTGCTCCTGAGGTAAATAATTTTCCTTACCCGTTTTTCCATCATTTTTATCCATCAAATCACAAATATATTCTCTAAGTGCAAAATAGCCCTAAAATTACTCTAGCATGCTACAATTCTCTCCCAAGCTGAAAGTTTCCATCCCAGATCACATTTCACAAATCAGCTTTCCATCCTGCAACTACTCACTTCACATTTAACATTAATCTCTGGGGTAAAATCATCTTAAACACTTTTTGAAATAAATCCTGCACAGGAGTCAAGAGTAATTTCCTCTGCTCTGAAGTCATACATACTTCTTCTATGCATTTCTGCAGATATCAAAGTGGTTGCTTTTTTCCTGTCTTTTCTCAGTAGCATTACGCTTTTTCTTTCTGTGGTAGGTCAATTATAATCCAACCCTTGTGGCAATTTTTGTCCTTAATTTTTTTTTTCTAGTGAAAGGAAACTGGAAAACGGGAGAATGCAGTGCTCAGTGTCACTTGTCTTAAGAATTAGAAAAAAGTTCAGACAACTACAGTTTAATGCTGCAATGCCTAAAACACACACTTGGGGCCAAGTGTAATGTTTGCATTGTGCTACTGAGAAGTGAGTTTGCAATATAAAGTCAGGTGTCCCTGTTCCACTGAATGAATGGAAAATCTAGATATGTACAAGAGGGATTTGCACCTGTCAGCAGGTGAAACACACTTTCATGCTTAAACCAGTCCAGAGCTGGGTGAATCAACAACACCATTTTTCTTCTTAGTAGGCATCTTCAGGTAGTCATGTCTCTGAAACTGGAATATAGGCCCTGAAGCCCAGCTCCTGAATTTGGCTACCAAGTAAGGTCTTAACTGACCTTTTCTTCCTATGATGCAGTTAGAATTGTTAAGGTTGGATGAGGCCTTTAAGATCCTCAAGTCCAAGTAGGAGCAAGTAGTCTCAGAAGAGTGACCAAACCAACAAGCACTAACTCCTTGTAGAAAGCTGTTGGTCACATAACTTCTATTTTTAACCCTGTTGCAACTTGTCAGCCAAAAATATGAAAGACAGGGAGGCAGTTTGAAACCAAAGCCTGAAAGCCTCATGTCTTACCTACCTTGGGAGCACAGAGCTTTGGTTTTACAACATTCACCTGAGAAAGACGGTTCTAGAGGTCTCCTGTCAACATGCTCAGGGGTAGCGTTCAGTAAATATATTGTTTGACCTGGAGATAATTGAAAAGAAGTAAATTCTCCCTGTGTTGAGGAGCCGTAAAGCCAGAACAGTTATGTTGCCTTAAAATACTCATTTTCAAAACAGAAGCAGTTACCTGTGAAGTTTGGATGATACCTTGAAATTAGGCTTGGAAATGATTTATTTTCCATTTGAACCTTCTGGATGTTCACACTTAAACTAAGCAGAACTACTCATGACCTTAACATTGAGAACAGACAAAGTACTTGGATGGCCATGGACACAAAGTACCATATATGATGCTCAGTGATTGAAGTGGGATTTTCAATAGCACCTATGTCGTGAGTATAGACTTGTCTCCCTTACTTGCTGACTCATGTAGCATGACTACTTTGGCTCCAAATGTCGAGGTCCCTAGCTGCTCCTGGTCTGCTGGGAAAGCCTTCTTTTCTTCAGGAAAGAACTTTGCAAGTCTTGTAAGGCTTTTTAAACTTTCTCCAGCTTCATCCAAGAAAGTCAGTTTATGATTGACCTTGACATTATGTAAATCCCCTTGATGAGAATCAGGCTGCATCATACTCTGGAATGGAACTAGTCTCTTGAGACCTAAAGCCCTTCTATAGTAAAGTGGTTGTTAATTTCTTTCATGGTTCATACATGCACAAGAATACCAGTAAGCACCTCTGTAAATTCCATTAAGCACCTAAATATAATGAAAAATGGATTAATGTTTACTAGTGTTCTATTACAAAAAGGTATAATATCCTGCATAATTGTTTTTATTAAGAACTAGAATGTTTCACAACCATATAGCATTTTGTCTCAGCTCATATATACAATTAAGTAATTAAAAAAATTATTAAATTGAATTTATAGTCCTTTTATAAAACAAATCTCCTGCTTCATTCTCAGGTAGTTTCTCTTCCTTCATTGTTCAGCTGACTGACAGTCAATCTACTTTGTTAATTGAAAGAGTTTCAAAAGCCATTTCCACCACATGTTCTTCTCTGTCACATTTAAAAGATCAGATAACTTCCTTTATATTTTTAGATGAAATGGCATTCACCATATCTAATTTTGGTGGGGTTTATTTTCTGCATTTTGCATTAGGTAATCTTAACTTGGCTTTTTATTTTTGTCAGTTTTCTGCGTCTTTTCCATTGTCCCAGTTTATTCTGATCCCAGTGGTGTTGGATTTTTTTTCCTAGAAGTGATCTTTTTGCTGTTTCTCTTAGCTGATAATATATTTTTTCTTACGCCTTTTCGTATTCTTTTATCAAAATAGTTATGATATAAATCTATTCAGCTCACCAAAAAATTGGTTAACTATACTTACTTAATTGGCCCACTTCCAGATACAAAATAGATTTTAGTATCACTGGCAGTATAAGCCAAACATTTTGTATAATTTAGTAACTACAATCACTCTGTGTTTCTCCACCATTCAAAACACTGTAAAGATGTTAGTATTCCTTATTGTACTAACTCTCTAAAGGAACTGTAAAAATTATTTACATGAATGCATGTTGGTAATTCTACAGACCTGTTACAAGTAAAGAGTTAAGCACATGCAAATGCATTTCACAGGAATAATTTTAAGACAGTAATAATCTTTGTGTAGTTATTTAGAGAATATTCTCTGAAACTGTTTGGATTCAAGTATCCCATTTTTGGTTTGCAAAAAGCAAAACTCAGATACATGCACATCCTTCTTTACACCTACATATGAGTACTACAATTTTTGGGACATCAACCAAAAAACCAAAAAGAACATTAACTTAGATAGCTGTAATGTGGACTACTACCCTAGTAGCTTGGCTATATTATATTAAAAAAATGCGATTTTCCTGTGGAATTTCTGTTTGATTGAAAAGTTCATGATCAATTCCCAAATCACAGCTTATAGGAATATTGTCCCCAGCGTATATGTCTCTATCCCGTGTAGATACATGTAGCTAAGTGTGGTAGATAACAGAACAGTTGTTGTGGTTTTGGGGATGTTAAAAGAAAAATTCTCTCCCTGCCACTAACTCCCCATGCCATTAGTTAACAAAAGAAGTAGTTAATTACTACCAATTCCTTTTTGATCGTTTTGGGTGGGGGGCAGACTGGGGGAAGGTGTGACAAAGAATGGGTTTGCACTGTCTCTTTTGTTTTTGGGGACATCACACAGCTCGGGGGGAAGGTTACAGCTGTGTGTATGCTGTCTGTCAGAGAGAAGCCTTTCTCCTGCTCCTCACTGCTGCTGCTGTTTAGTGAATTGGTTCTTTTTTTCCCACTGCTGTTTTGTCCTGGCTTGGCATCGGGGCCCCTGTTGCCGCTCCGGCTTCACTGTCGTCTGCAGTATCATGGCCGCCCACCCCGCCACAGCAGCAACCCAAAAGGGAGAAGTCACAGCTGCTGTTGGGACACACTGCAGCTCTCCACTCCCAGCTTTCCTTCATTGTTTTGGACAAAGGACAAAGAGAGAGAGAGAGAATTCATCTGAGTGCTCACTGCTCATCTCTGCCTTGCTGGGAAAAGACTGAGAATTCATCTCGCAGCCAGCCAAGGTGTGACACTGACACTGTCCATAAATACAACTTCTCCAGGAGGAATCTACCATTTCGGTGGTTGTTCCCTTTTGGTTTTACTTGTGGTGTTGGGGGAGTGGTTTGCTCTGGTCTGTTTACAGTTATATCTATATCTACATATATATGTAGATATATATAGTAGTTAAGAGGAGTTACCCTTCTTATATCCATTTTCTAATTAAAGTTCCCTTTCTTAAATTTAATAAAGAGTGACGTGATTATTGTGGAGGAATCCTCTCCTCTGCTTTTTGGTAAACATTTTGGTTTTCCCCTCAAACCAAGACAATAAAATAAAAATAATAAATAATAATAAAAATCAACAACACATTTGTTTGAATAAGGATTGCATGATCAGGTTATTTACTAGCAGGCTGGCATCTATACAAGGCTACAGGACCTCAGAGGGAAAGAATACATAAACAGTGAAGACAGGCTGAGATTTATGGAAAACATTATTTCAGAATTTTAGAACTGTTGTCTTGGGAATATATAGCAACTTATATTTCTGCTATATATCTGCAGTGTTACACGGTACAAGCCTGACCTGTGTTGGCCCTGGGATTTTCATCTGTATGTATCAAGGCAAACTATATACCTCACAGCTATTCCCTGCTCACTCTTTCCAGTTAATATTCCTTAAAACTGACATACATGAGTTGGCAGTATTAGAACTAGCACAAGATAAGTGACTTTTTTTGCTGCATTTCCCTCTCATCCACCTAAGAAGATTAAGTGATGTAGTGTAGATTTTATATGCAGAAGACTTCTCTTCCACAGAATTAGAAAATGCTTAAATCCACTTGTATGGAATTTTTCTCTAAAGTGAAATGCTCTTAATGTTGCAGATGGGCTGTTCTAACCAGCTCATGTTTTTCGTTTTGTTAGTGTGTCCTTCACATAGGAGTGATATGAACGATATAGCTAGTGGAGACTTGAACATTTATCCAATCAAAATAATTGCATTATCAAACCAGTATCTTTTCCTGCATGCATGCACAACAATTAGAATATTCAAACACTATGAGAACTGAAAAAGAACCTGTGCAACTGTCCTACCTGACACTTTTGCACTACCAAAGAGGGCGCCTTATAGAGGAGTCCAAATTCAAATACAGGAATGGAATGGATAAGGGAGATCATCTGTCATTAAAAAAACCAAAACACCAAAGTGTTCCTTAATCTTTTGGTGAAAGAAATACATTGGTGTTTTATTATAGTCTGGCAGCAGAAGATGGCAAAAGGAGTAGTGAGGAAAATCAAATAAATAGATAAATCTCTTAATATTTAAGTTAAAATATTCTTTTGAAAATCATCACTTTTTAAATTGCAAAATTATGAGGCATCATTTACAAGAACTAACAATAAAAATCTCTATAATTCAGGTTTGCAATTCCACCTATAAACAGCACTTCTCTGTGTCTGCCAACTCTTTCAGAGGTGGAAAGCTTAGTTTTCAATAAAAGCATTAAATACATTTTAAAAAATCCCGTTAGTTTATAGATAATATATTAATAGATTTAAACTCACTAGTATTCATGATACACTGTTAAACTGCAAATTAATCATCTAAAGTGTTTGGCAGATGCATGAAATGCTGGTTTGGACCTCTCTTAGTCACACCACTCGAGGCTCATTATCTTCATAAACCAAGATTATCCCTTTACATTTTGACCAGAAGTTGAAAGAAATTTAAAAGCCAAACCAAAACCTAAAGTCTAATTTCACTAGCACCAGTATGTATTTTTGCACAGATTTGAGTGAGAAGATAATTTGGCTCCTGTACTAAACCCTTCCTATCTGCTACCTTTTAAACTATCGATAATCAGATGGAAACGGATAACTACAGAGACTAAGCATGGTCAGAATCAACCCTGTGACAACTATTGCCTTATTTTCACCACAGTTCTTTACAACATAAAGGACTCCTTTTCTTGAAAGCAGAGCTGTTAATTTTTATTCAATGATCCAAAGCCTGCAGGAGTAAATGCTTTGCCTGACTTAAATTAGTTTTGCATGGATTTCTGCAAAGTAAAAGTGGCTCAAAATAATCAAAACCCATGCAGTGGTGAACAATTCTTGTGTGGAAGCACATCATGAAGGGTGACTGTCTCTTAAATACTATATTCCATTTTTTCCTTCAGCCTTGGCCTTTTTTATCTTTAGCAAATAAAATGCATTGAGAAAAACATGGAGTTCAGATTAATGTAATTTCCCTTGCTTTCTCTCAAAGCTCTTATACAGAGAGATTGTGGGCTTTCACATGAACTTTTGATTATAGGCACATTTAGGCTATAGTACTAGAAAGTTGTTTTCACCTGCTTGCTCTTTTGCATTGCAAAGAGCCCCATTGATTTCAGTGAGTTAAGCCAAGCCTCTGAGTATGCCTTTGCAGGATCCAAGCTTAGGTGCTTCAAACTTGAAATATGAAGAACATGGTACATGTAGGTCAAATTTCTTTTCTGTTTCAACAATCTATTTCAACTTGTTTTTCTTAAGTACTCTCTTCTTGGTCCTACCTAGCATAATTAAAATTGTAGTTCAAACCCACATTTGCTTATCAATTTATCAAAATAAAACTGAAGCTCGTTATGGTACTTTTGACATAAACCCACAGAATAAGTAAAGCATGTGAACATTTTTATAGGCAAAATAAAGCGAAATCAACAGGTCAGGTAGTAAAACATAAAACTTGAAACTTATTTAAACACACACACATGAAATCTTAGAATGAGACTGGAAAGACAGAAATAAAACTGTTTTCTTGCAGATTAAGTGCCTATGAATTTCACAAAGCAAAGATTGCCTAGCTATTTCAACTTAGAGTATAACATAATTGTTTCTCAAAGCCTGAAATAACTCCACCAGTGGACATAAAATAAGTAATGGAGTAACACAAAGTGAAAAAGTGTCCTTGTTTCCCTTTGACAGAGTCTGCAAGTGCAGGCAAACCAATGATACTTGTGTGGTTTATATTTTAGATTACTTGCACGAATCTTACCATGACTGTCTCACCCCTGAAGATTTTTTCTTTCTTTCATTTGGGTCTGCTTTGCGCATTCATACCGTACTGGTTTTCTAGGTAGAAAAGTCATTGTCTTTAAAATTGACTGTCTTACTTGAGAGCTTTGCTTTGTAGACAGCAGACAAAATAGTCAGACTTTAGGTCAGGCACTCATGAATCTATTTGACCAGACCTGTCTATGGTGGAGGTTAAAACTAGATTGAAGTGAGCTTTATTGGACAACATAGCATCTAATAGCTTAGAAATAGACAAGAAATTTCTGGTTTATGGAATTACTATAATAATAATGACTATAATAAGGTAGATTAATCTTGGGGGCGGGGGTGTGTTTATTTGTTTTGTTTTGTGTTATTCTGATTAGCCTTTCACTTGAATATTTGCCTGGAGAACATTATGCTTAAGAAAGACAGTCTTTGTGCTCTTTGTCCCCAGTGTCAGAGTGACCTATAGAATCTGGGGGGAAAAAAGCTTCAGGGAAAGTCCTTTTCAGTCTGCACAGGTCTGGCATGTCATATTGACAGTTTAACTCAACTTTTTTTCAGAGAAATTAGTAACTATGCTATTGAGTATTTATGAACTGAGACATCTGACACAGAAAAATCAACTTCAAATGATAAGAAGTGGAAAGAACTGAAAAAAAAAATCTTTTGCCTGAATATATGAAGTATTAGCTCTGGTTAACATAAATGACATGGCCTTGGGAGTTTGGAAGAT
>VWZD01003785.1:140276-159611 GCA_013396695.1 Sakesphorus luctuosus
AGTAAACAGAATACCTTCAATCAATTTCTAAATATTTACCAGTATTTAGACACTTTGATGCCATTCCTATATATCCATGCACTTCATCTCTATAAAGGGAAAGTAATTTTCTTTTGTATCAGTTTTGTACTATTGGAGAAAAAGTCTTCAGCTTTCTTTTAATTTTTAATAGCTGATCCTTTATTTTTGCCAGTCACTGAGAACTTTCAAATTTTTGTGATGAGTGAGTCAGAGGCCCTTTGGGAAAAATAGTATGTGATCATGTAATTAAAGATCTAATATGCACACTCACATGAGGTTAGACTGAAACTGGCAAACAATCTTGATTCTGACACTTCCAGCTCTCAGTGTCTCAGCTTTACAATCTGAGTAATATTCTTCAATCCATTTTTTGTATGTGAAGAATCGGTTACATGAGTTAACATTTGTAGGAAATGTTATTCAACTAAGAAAAGCAATACTGTGAACTAAATCAAAGTGTTGCACAACTTTCCAAAAAATATGATTCCATTGTGCATCAAGTAGACTAAGCAACTTTTCCTACTTTGCTCTCAAAATACATTGACTTGACATCATCCTGTTACTCTGTCTCTTTTTGTGCTTCTGAGGCACTGTGCCTCTGCTCTTGACCAAAGCACGTAATTATTTATCTTCCTCCCAGGCATGTTTATCTATAGCTATCTATATCTTCAGTATGCAGGTTAAAGAAGTAACTTCATTGAATTTTCAAGTTATTCTACAGTAGGTCAGTATTTGAGCCCTGTAGTTTAAAGACAGGGCAAGAGTAACTGGGGAGGGATTCTTATACGCTTTTACTCAGTTGTGCTAGTTTTTGGTTGAAGAGGGACTGTTGGTGCAGTTGTCTGCATTCTGAAGTAAAAAAATATACTCCTGAAAATATCTGTGGAAGCTGGATCCTAGAAATCATGTAATAGCCCATTTCTTTTTCAGTTCCTCCATTCCATCTATCCTGCCTTGAGGGAACTAAGACCTTTTCTGATAAGGAACTCTTGGCTCAGTTTTCATCACATACTCCAGCAGCTTGATGGATATTAACTCAGTATGAGGTCATCAGCTGTGAAAAGAATGAATAGGATGGGATCTTTTGACTGCTACTATTCTGAGTTTTTGTTTGAGCCTACCATTGTCTTATTAAAATGAATTAGGAAAATAAAGGTGCAAATATAAATGCAAGTTACTGAGTCATAAAAAGATGACATATTTACATAAATTTTAACACAGTGTGAAACAAGCAGCAGACATTGGTCTCAGTGAACAAAGCTTCACCCTTTTCTTAGCATGTGGACCTGTAGATTTCTAAAGCAACAATGCCATAATGAAGAGAAAGGTACCTGCCATCTGTCCTGTTTTATGAAGATTATTTGCTGCCCTTGTGATTTTGGAAAGCTTCCAGCAAATGTTCCAACAAATTTGAGCATAGAAACAATCAGGTATGAGCATATGACTATTATTGTGTCTGATGTGCTGTAAAATATGGAGTAGGGAGGAATCACAAAGGAGAAGGTAAAAATAGAGCACCAAACAAAAGGAAAAAAAAAAGTAAATAGATATAAAGGATGCTGGTTTGGTTTTTTTCTTTTCATTTTTTTAAACTGAAAATTAATAATTCTATGCATAGAAAAAGACAGTGTTAAGGATGTGAATTCCATTAATTAAAAGCTAGTAAATATGCTGTTGATGAACTCCTCAACAACTGCACAGAAGTCCCTGGTGGCTTTATAAAAAAACTGTCCTGCCTCAGAGAAGTTCAGGTGACTGACTGTGAGTTGTGGAGCTTGTGACAAAGATGAAAAGATCCTGATGAAATATGTAAAATGGATGGCAGAAAACAGCTCTAGAAGGGGAATATAGGGATGACACTTTAAACTAGAAAGAAATTATTGTAAAATCATTAATTTTGAAAGAAGAATTAACAATAGGTTAACACAAAACATTCTATCTCACTTTGTGTGTCACTGCATAAAATTTAGTTTTACAGTATTCACTTGAGTGCCTGAAGTTGTCAAGTCCTCAGTATGAACTAATGACGTACACTTACTGTCATCTGTTCAAAGGTGCAGCAGGAACAATTTCAGACTTTCCAACACAATGCCTTCTGGAAATAAAAAAAAAAAATTAATCAGGTCCAAGTAGAATTTTTCACTTGAACGGAAAATATCTCAGGCTTCCTTTTTCAGTTTGAGTTTTGTGAGCTGGCACTAGATGCTTGGCTAGGGCCTCTAGAATCTGATACAGAGCTATTGCAAGGTCGAGGTTAGAATTTTCATACAAAATCAACGCTGCTATCTCAGTTCTCAATCAGAATAACTTTGCTTACTATTGCAATGGTCTCCTCTATTGCTATTAATAAATTGATAAATAAAGTGTTTATTTTGAAAAGAAAAGAAAAGAACAAGGCTGTGGTCTATGGTAAAGAGCATACAAGCTGCCAGAATTTTCAGGGTTACCAGAGAACTAAAGAAATATGCTCCAGTTCGGGACTGGGATTTTGTTTGTTTTTGTTGTTGTTGTTAAAGTCTCTTTTCATAAATAAACTAAACTAAAATAATAGGGACTGTTTTTGTAGATGCATCATCAGAAAGCAGAAAAAAGAGACAATGCCTCTCTGTAACACTGAGGGAAGGATGAAGTTCTGGATAGGAAGGCTTCAAAGGATATTGGTGAAAACATAGCAAGACCATGAAATGGAATCAAAGTAATAGGGAGTCCTGGAGGAACTGACTTATGAGAAAGATTAAAAAGGTAAAACAAACAAACCTATAACTAATCATTGACTGAGGATGAAACACAGCAATAGATGTTGGCATGCTTTATAGTCATGCAGGGAAATGTTATTGGAATAACATAAGGGTTTTGGGGACTGGTAGCCCCGTGAACTCATTCCAAGATGACCTGGTAGAAGAGCTCAGTAGGCTTACTAACAGCAAAAACATGGGTGAAAATAAAGGTAGTGATTGGATACAGATGGCAGAGACAACGCAACTAGATTTTTAACTTCAAATGCAGTAGCATATTAATGTCAAAGTGGAGGTGGGAGAAATAATTGGTGATAATGACTGCTGTAGTGGCTGTCCTCATCCTATATCTCTTGTCTCTTTCCATGATCATGTCTATCTTGCTGGGCAAGGAAAATGTAAGGATCATGTATACCTAAGGTGCTAAGCAGTTTGTGAGGCAGGAAATACATAAAAGCTTCATTCAGCCTAAGTTTGGGCATGGAAAGTATTGAACCTTGCTCACTCTTAGTAGTGTCTGACTCATCTGCCCTTGTATGAGGACAGATGAATGACCTCTCCTTCTAGTGACCACAGGCACACTGCCATCCACTTGGAAAAAACCCTTTTGCTGACCTGAACTGAAATACTAAAGAACTTTTCTGATGTGTGAATTGATGGAAAGGTTTTAGTACCAGTCTCTGAAAGGACACTCCCAAGTTTATCATATTAATGACAGAATTTGACAGGTACATCTGGAGGGGAAGAAAGCCAGGAGGGTGATGTTTACTTTTTTATCTTTTGGATGAGAAGAAAATCCCTGTATAATCTCATGAGGAAAAGAAGCACAGCATGTATATCAATGAACCTGTCTGCCAAAGATAATCCTGGTTCCAGGATTTCTGGTGCTGAAAAAAACAGTGACTGGGATTTAGCATATCAGAAAAGAGAGAAAAAAAAGTATTATCTGAAGACTGAAACAAACTTGATACTGCTGTTAACAAAGGAGGTTCAGACCATGTGTTTTTCTGAAGCCACTTTATTGAGAAGCAAAGCAAACCCCAAAGTTGCACTAATTCAGCAGTGAAGGTCACATACAGGCACAAAAATTGGCCATTTCAATAAAAATTGATATAGTGGACTAAGAATGGCTTAGCCTTCATGAGCTCTCAGATTCTCACTGTTAGACTGACTTGTAAATGGCTATGTTTCATAGACGTCTGTCCTTAGATGACGAAGGTGTTTCTTAGTGATGGATGGTTTTGGTAAGAGTTTTTTTTTTGCTTTGGGGACCAAGTAAGTAAGTAAGGGCTAATGGCCAGGGTTATGATTCAGGGGCACTTCAACAGGCTGGAGGAATGGGCCAGCAAATAAGGTTTAAAAATGCAACAGCAAATGTCCAGCCATGAACCTGGGAAAACCCCTTGAAGTGTTATAGACTGGAGACTGTGGTTGGGGAACAGCTCTGCTGAAAAGGAATCGAAGATCTTAGCAGACAGCAATTTGAAAGGAAGCCATCAGTGTGCCCTGGCAGAAAAGGCTAACAGCATCTTGGGCTGCATGGGAGAATAGCCAGTATAAATAATGGCCAATCTTCGCGAACGAAGATTTGGGAAGGGCTCACCCCACGTGGGTGTGCCCTCCGAGCCTGCGCAGGGGATTTTTTAGGTGAGGCTCAGTGTGCGCAGAACTGGCCCCACCGTTTAAGTCCTAAGGTTCATTTGCCACGGCCGAGCAAGCTTGGACAGTGACAGTGAAGTCTCCTTAGGACTATCTAGAGCACCCGGTACTAACCAGAGCTGACCCTGCTTCGCATCCGAGATCTGATGGGATCGGATGGCAGGGAGGCATTGAACTGCCGGGGACGGTCCGTACTGAGACTCGAACTCGTGACCTTGGGAGTCAGAGACTGGAGTACTCTCCACTACGCCATGGGACCGCCCCAGCCAGTATATCAAGGAAATGATTATCCCCCACTACTCAGCATTCAGATTACACACAGATCCCATGGCTAGATTTTGGGTTCCCCCAATACAAGACTGAAAAACTGGAGTCAGTTTGGTGAAGGACCACCAAGACGCTCTGGGGGCTAAAGAACTTACCCTGTGAGGAGAAGCTGAGGGACTGATGCTTTTGATCCCACAAGAGAGGTGGCTTTGGGGGCACTTATGAGCTCCTCAGACCTACAAGGTCATCACTGAGAAGAAATCTAAGCATCAATCCTCTCTAGTGGCATATGGGGAGAGAACAAGACATGATGGGCAAAAACCTGAAAAAAACAAGGAAAATTTTCCATCCTGAAGACAGCCAAGCATCGGCTGCCCAGAGATGTTGTGCAGTCTCTGTCCTTGGAGGTTTTCCAGATTCAGCTAGACACAACCCCGAGCACCTGGCCAGACCTCATATCTGAGACTGCTTTGAGCAGGATATTGGACTAGAAGTTTTGTGAAGTCTATTCATACCTGAATTACTCAAGGATTCTTAATTAATGACATTGCCAATTCAGATCTTGCATGGTCTCAGTAACTGGAATCTACTGAAGGATTCGAATGAGAGTAATGCATTGAATTGAATTCAGAGAGGACTGTAGCTAACACTTTTACTAGAGCACTAGGTTTAATACCCAAATCTGTGAAAAATATCACAGGCTTCTCAAATAATTTCCACTGGACTTCAGTATCAACTTAGAAAAAAAGAAAGAAAAAGTAAACCAGTTTCTCCTCACAGTTACAGTGATGACTTAAGTGCTTGCTTTTCTGCACTTTTTCTTACGCAAAGAGGAGTACATTCACTAATACCTCATAACAGTAACAAATAAAATATTATGATTCAGTGTGCAACCAAGCAAAAATGGAATTTATATTGCTGTCTTATGGTTTATCTGTATAATTTATAAACCCTCAAAAACAAACAAACAGTCTTAGCTGAAATGAAAAAAAAAACAAACAAAAAACCAAAACTCAAACCCTCACAAAAACCTTTTAATGGATTGTACCCCAGAACAAGATTCAGCCTATTGATTCAAATTATTATTTAATCAAGGAATACTGAACTCTTCATATGCTATCAAACTATTTTAAAAAGCAAGTTAATAATGCTCCAGTGACTGATAATGCAGCTGCACTTTTCTCAGGCTTCATTTTGAGCCCAATTTATTTAATCCAAAAACTATAGCAATGCAGAAAGCAAAGTAGTCTTTTCTAGTTTAAGTAAAGATGTGAATGAAAAGAAAGTACATACTACAGAAACCATAAAAGTTACGTGTTTTGGGGTTTTTTTCTTCATTTGCCATTTGAACATTATTTAAAATAGAAAGACAGCAATTTTGTCCTGTAATTACCTTTGCTAAGATTGCCAATATTATACATAGCCAAAAAAAGCTGCCGATTTTTTCTTGGTTAACCCCTCTGCTGCCAAAGACAATATAATTGAAATGAAAGGCACTTATTGTACACCTGAAAAATCTACTTTTAAAATCTGTACACACTATCTATATTAACATACATTATAACAAAGGTCATGTAATTTTTATGAACTGCATTAACTTACAGTGGATGCATACTTTCATTTATTTTTGTTGCACTGGGTAAAGGGTCTCCATACCAGTAATAAACACGGTTTAAAATTTTATTTTCCTTTTACCTTCTAAATTCTTTCTTTATTATGTTTACTGTTTCTTTTCTTTTACCTTCTGGGAGTTCTCCTTCTCCAAGTTATCTCTATACCTGAACTGCACATTTCATCTCTACTTATTCCCTAACTCCCTGCTTCCTTCCCCTTCCTTGTTACAGATTCATCTCCCTTTTATTCCAGTCCATGACTCAACATTTATTACTCTTAGAAGTGAATGTCATGGAATCTGTAATATCTCATAAGAGAGAGTAGCATGGAGCAGAAGAAGCATGCAAACTATTGAAAAGAGGAATGGAAAAAAAAAATCGGTATGGGAGAGTTGCAGCCCTCACTGTCCCTTAGATATCAGGAGTCTAAGACGGATGGAAGAGCTGTGTGATGAAACAGCAGCAAAGAGCAGATGCTGTGATGGCCTTGTTCAAAACAAATAGTAGGAAGGCAATGCCATATCATAACCTAAAAGATACACATATATACATATTATACTCACTATCATTGCTGTTATATTTAATTTCTTTGTCTTTTTGCTTTCAGAGCTAGAAAATCTCTATTCTTCCTTTCCATGTATTTTGACATGAGAATTGATCTCTTTTTAAACACACTGTCTTGGTTATCAACCGCACGGTTTCACACCAGGCTGCATAATTAAGAAACTATCCTAAAATAATGAGTAACGGGCAAATTAAATTGGCTGTGGAAGATGTTAAAAATTTCTAATTATGGAATGCATCCCCTTGGAATATGAAAACATAAAAGCAAACAAGTCAGAACACTGCTTAACTTTCATTCTAAGAACAAGACTGTAATTTCTTACAAGTTGTACACACACACAAAAAAATCAAACTGTTATAGCTGTGTTCAGAAGTCGTTAATAGAGCCATGTTTATGGAATTATATTCAAATACAAGGGTATATCTCTTTTATCAGAAGAGTTATATATACACAAATGATATTATTACAGCAGAATTAATCTCATGCAATGTAAAATGACAAAAGGTATCAGTTTTCTGAAATTAAAATGAATTCTGTATGATGTTAAAAATGGTAATATATATTTTTTTTAAAGTTGTGTAGTTTCCAAACTATATACCTTGGGATTTTTTTTTTCAAAAAATTCATCAAGCAATTAAGGATAATGTGAATAAATGTCACACATAATGAGGATAGTTTGACTGCAAAACACAAAAATTTGCTAAGATTTATTTAGGATAGGAGGAGCTGCCTTTTTTTTTTTCCTATGGAGCATAAACAGATACTTTTTATGAAAACACACGTAAAGTATTGCAGAAATACTGTAGGCCTTCTGATTAAAATATTAAAACAAACCAAATTAGAGGAACACAGGTCATATTTGTCTGCATAAGTCATCATGTGTGATTTCTATCTCAAACTGGTGGGTTTTAAAATAGTGACCTGCTGTGATTTTAAAACATAAAGTGTCTTCTTCAAATTTGATATTAAGGTAAAAAGATTTGAATCCTTGTTTTTGCTAGTTTAACACAATAGGTGATCATACCCTACTGCCATGGGTGTAACATAAACCCCTATGTCTAATGAGTTATGTTAGCCAGACTGCCCAGGAGAATTTGGGATCATGCTTCAACAAAAATAGAATGAAGTGGCAAGCACATACCTGAAAGAAAAAAATACTGACCAATACAGGTACACTGTTAAGGCCATATGGTACTGAAATTTCACAACAGGAATCTACTTTGGTTTTAAAAAAGAACTAAATGACTGGGTGTGGGATCATATACCATGAACAGAAAGGTTTTTAAACATAAAAGGCTCAGAATAATAAGAAAGTTACAGCTCAGAACTCAGAAACACAATGTAACTCCCTAGAGACAGTTGTTTGCAAACAACTGTTCTGCACAGGAGACCTTAATCATATATGCTGTTCAGCTCTTGTTTTTAAGATCTCTAGCAACCACCTTCTTTTTTTTTCATTTATTAATATTCTATGAACATCTTTCTAGAAGAGGAAGATGAGACATCATTGTGCACTGTCATACAGAAATAACCTCAGACTCTGAACAACTTGCTCACTTTTAGTTGTTTGTGCATGGGTTTTTGATACTCTGAAAAGCGTTACTCAGTTTCCCTTTGTTTCCATGTTTCCTCCCTCACAGTCACCAGGGGTAACATCGACTTTTGAGAATGTGGGGGAGGAAGGGGCAGGTCTCCATAAGAGATTCTGGTAGAGCCATCCCAGTGGTGGTCTATGCTAACAAAGAGCAGCCAGAGAGTAAGAAAAGATGAGTTTCTTGTATGATTCAACACACACACTTTACTAAAACAAAATTAACCCTTAAAATTGTATTCCTGACACACTTTGAAGAGTGTGTAGGCACAGACATTTTTGTTAGGATTTTGTAATCCCAAAAGGGAAAAATGTCCATGAGATGAAGCAGTGTTTCAAAAGCACTTTTAAATTTTGATTTTTTTTTTTTTTGAGTTGGATGCTATCATTCTTACATTGTTCTCTGAAGTACCACAATCGGCATCTTCACTTGTATTGATGTCTAAGGGTTTTAGTGTGTGTTTTGTAGATTTTTAGAACTTTTAGCATTATGTAGGTTTTCCTGGGTTGTTCGCTTTTTTTAGGTGATGTTTAGAAGTCACTGCATGTTTCTCATACTCTGCCAAGGACATGGCGTTTTGAAAAAACACCTGCAAGATAGCTTCAAAGAAAGCAATAGAGAAGGCCCAGAGCCTCACCAAGGGGCAGTCCTGAGGATCTCTATGGGTGGGCACCAAGGGAAATTGGTACCAATGGGTTGGCTATAGATATCATACATGCTAATGGCTGGAGGTTATAAAAATTGTAATGTCTCTTATCACGGGTGTGCATGCTTTGGAGTGCACCTTGGAAGCTTCCAATAAAGGCTACTTATCCATCTTTCTCCACTAATGTTGTTTTGAGTGCCTTTTTGCAGGAATTTTAGGCATCAGTACAATTACCTGTCATTTCCCAGATAAAATGCTACTATATCTCCAGCCCTGCTATGTGATCTTGTAATCATGTAATTTATTTATCTTCACTCCTTTTGTTCCTGTTTTTTAGACAGCTGCTATCCTTCTTTACCTTAAATACAATTTATATTGAACCACTTTTTTTGTCATTTATATGGATCATGCTTTTATGTTCTCATGCATGTGTTCCAGTGATTGCCACTGTGTATTTATTACATCAATAGCAGAAAATATTTCTCTTTAGGAGACAAATCCCAATCTGATTGTCATTATTAGTATACTACTTTTTTTTTTTTACAGTTCAAAGCTTGAATGTAATTGTTTTTTTGTTACTTTGCTGCCTATTGTCTACATCAAAAACAGTAGATACTGTTTTCTCCAAGTACTGAATATATCTTCAATGTGTTATTATACTATTTAATGAGTGGAGAGTATTTTAACATATATTCTTCGTATGATCTTTAGAGGAATACAAATATAGGGAAAATGCGTTTTTGTCTTTGCAAGTTAACATGTTTGTATTTCCAGTTGCAAAACCTCAATTAATATTGTAATTTGATTCTCAGAAATGATCAAATATTTGTGCTGAACCACAAGAAACCTTACCCAAAGGAAATATGCCAAATTATTCTGCATGTAATATAATGAATATAAGGACTGAAGGTAGAAGAACAGTAAAAGTAGAGGAGTTCCCTTCATCATAGGATTAAGTTTTCTCACAATTTTGCTAATGGTTGAAAGGATAGATCCAAGATAGGATTATTTATTATGCTATATAGATAAATAGATACAACATATCTAAGCAGATAAAAGGCTGATGAGATTTTTGCAAATATCACAGAAGAATACACTGATCAGGAGGGATTTAAAGGAAAGGGTAGGAGACCTGTAGCTATTTTTAGAATAATGTATAAGCAAATCATAGAGGAAATAAAGGGTCATGGGAGAAATGAGAACAAGAACTTGAGGTTGAAATACCCACCTTGAAGCAGCTGAGGTACCTGCAGAGACTGCAAACAGAAATAGCTCTGCATTCTGCACCTGAAGGATTGGCAAGTGAAGTGGACAGTGTACTAATATGCATAATCCTAATGGCACTGAAAAAGAGCACAAACTTTGGGAATGGCGAAGAGGAATTAGAACCAAAGGAGTGACAAACATTTGTAGATTTTTAATCTGTATGACAAAAACAGAAGCAGAAAGAAATGTTGCAAAGACACAACATGATTCAATTTTCATGTTTTAAGAAGAAAGTAGTGTCAAGTAAAATACCTCCTGGAGAAGATACCATTTATTTCTAAATGCATTGCTTATTGTAGTCGAAATGAGCTGTCATTTAGACAGGGTGTTACAGATCTATGTAGTGACTTGGAGCTGTGCTTCACTTTCAGACTGATTATTGAGGTTTTCCACCGAAATTATTTACTGGGAATGAAATAAAATACAGTCCTCCAAGAGCGTGCACAAGTGACTGCCTACTGAATAAAGAGGAAATAGTGTCAAAATAATATTTGAACTGAGAAATCTTATTCAAAACCAAAGCATTAGAAGAATACACATATTTTGTACTGCAGTAACTCTGTCATGTATGAGTAGTTGCAGCCTGTGGAACATTTAAAATTGTAATATTTAATTTCAAATAATTCATTTCACTTTCTGTGTTCATTTACAGAAGAACAGCAACCTAAAAAGTACCCAAACAAGACTTTATCTAGGGCTGTGCTATATTCTGAAAATATAAGGGTCACAGTTCTGTGTTCTTTCAGGTCAAGAGCCTGAGCTTGTGAATGCAAACAAGCATCCTCATACACATCTAGACTCTGCAATCACCTCTGCTTTACCTCTAATGAGGATGAAGTTATTCGGCCACTCATTGAATCCCAGATGCATAGTGAATGCCTGGTTTCTGTCCCAGACCTTCTGTGCACCTGCCCCAAAACTTTGGTTCCAGCAAGTATGTTCTAGTAATTGAAATAACATTGTTAAGGAATTCAAGAGCACATTTTCATTTGTTCCAAAGCTCCAAAATTCTATTTCCTCTTTAACGCTGGTTCTGGACCATAACACCTCACAGGGACTGAGCAAATTACTGAGCACTTAATTATTGAGTGTAAATTTTCTCAAGTGCCTAGCTAATGAGTTTAACAAAAACATGCAAAGGAATAACCAGAAAGAGGTTCAGTGTAGGCTGAACTTTCCCTATTGCCAATTTGCATGTGGATAACTCCTTTCCATATGACTTTTGTAATTCAGCTGGAAAAATATGTTTTCCTTTTCAGCACTGAACTTCTCTATTTTGTTACTCTGTGTCATTGATCTTTGGGGTAATTTTACTCCAAGATGTTCTTTTTATTATTATTTTTTGTGGCTTCAGTTAAATCAGTGTTCATTAAATACCTTCAATTCGCATCCATAGTTTTTATTTAAATCACATATATATTCTTCATTTTTTGGGTTATCTAGTCATAAATTTGCAAAAATGACCTTTACAACTCTAAAGCACCTTCAGATGAAGCAGGAATTAATGTTCTATAGCAGATTCCTAGGCACTCTACTGCAATGTCTTCTCTCTTTTTAATGAATGCAGTGCTTAGGCAAAGATTCCAGAAATTATCATTGGGGCTTTTTTCTATATATGTGCTTTGCTAAGTTAGGTCTTCTCTCCAAAACTCACAGAGACTTGTTTGAGCCTCAAAACATGATACCTGAAGACTTTTCATAATGTTTCTAAGTAGTAATGGTAATAATTATGACAGATCTAGTTTTTATTCCCTTTTTATTGAATGATACAAGATATGATGCCAGCTTGGTAATCTTAGAATTGTTCTCACTATATTACATCTAATGAACCACTTGTAAGTCTGCTAAGTCAGTGTAAAAACATTAGAACTGTGCTGGTCTGTGTCTGTTCTGGAATTACTTTGCGCTGGTAAACGTGTGCTAACAAAGGTGAGCAGGGGGACAGAAGACAAAACAGAATTATAAGTCCTCTTCAGATAGGGTTTAATTTTGGATCATAGTTAAACTTCTTTAAGTGTCTCTTATCCACTAAGTTAACTGCTTACTAAATTCTGTTACTTCAATGAAGTTTCAGAAATTATTTCCATTTTGCTTAGAATACAAAATATTTGTTTCTAACGTGATAGAAATAGGACTCCTGTATAATGTGGCTTTTTGGGAATTTTTTTAGACTTGTTGTCAAATAGGCTCACTTAACTATTCAAAAAGCCTTGCAGTTCTTCTGCGTCAGGAGAAAAACGTTGAACAGTGAAAGGAGCAGGCAGAGAGGAAAGCGCATTAGTTGAACATGCCGAAGGGTAACAAACAGAGAGAAACCACTCATGCTTTAAAATTAAATCTCACTCTGTGTATTCTATATCCAGTGCTGTTCTTTTTACTGTTCTTGAAGTTCTCTTCCAGATCAGAGCCAACAGCTATCAGTGTAACTGATCTGTATTAATTTACACTGTATTTCATAACATTTATTTTGATGAATGTTTTTATTCAAATAATCCATATCAAGATATAATTATCAATCATAACTTTCTTCTGCAGTATTACCAGAAAATTTCAAATAAACTGGCTGTCAGACGAATAAATAGAATTTAAGCTATAACTAAGTATAATACAAGTTCTACTTCTCTAAAACTTTGAGATCAATTCTTCTGAGGCTGTGGAATGCTCTAGTTGTATGAATATGATGTGAATCAAGTTACTGCCTTAACTGATGTGCTAAAAATGCATTATTTATTATTTCATCCAAGTCTCACTGAAATCTTTGGCTTGTTCTGATATGTAACTTGAATTCTTCTCATTTTCCCTCAATTACTAAGTGACACAGCCTATAGAATTGTTCTCAAGAGGCCAAATTGGATCTGTTTCAGTAGTCCACAAATAATAACTTAGTTAAAGAACTTCAGTTTCTGAACTGATCTCTTTTATGCTTCTGATACACCCTCTGCAAATCTGTGTACTGTAAAAGACATGAATATGAAACGAAGGTATGTGTACTGCTAAGTACCATTGGAATATGAAGATGGGATTGCAGTTTAAATATGAGATACTGGGATGTGTCCATAGTTCTCTTTTTCTGGGTATTTTCTAAAGCCTTGAGCCCTGTATGAATCTAAATTCCATGATATTTTTATTTGGAAGTATTAGAGTTCATGAAGATATAAAAGTTCCTAAGGTTCTGTTGCCATGCTATGCTATGCTATGCTATACTACTCCTGTCTAACTTCATCTATTGACCAAGTCTTTTAAATCCACTACTTTTATCCACAAAGACCCTTCAAAGGGACAAGATTTCAGTTTGGCCAGGAGGCAGAAACCAGAGAATGAAGGAAAACTGCTCCAAGGTAGTAGTAGCATTTACTAGGTAGAGATGATCCATAGAGAGAAAAAAAAGTACAAGTAGAACAAACAACAAGTTTTTCTTTTAAGTTTCATGGAAATTTAGGGAAGAAATGAGGAGACTCTTCTGAAGTGGAGGAGGGGAGATGTTTCTTAAGAATCAGCATTGTGATCAATGTTGGCTGGTGGCCTGGGGAATTCTGAGGCATCTAGACTGGAACTAGATGTAGACTGGAGATCTTGTAGATCCACTGTAGATCTGCTCTAGATTTAGATCTGAATTGTAAAGTGGCTTCACTACGAAGGGTAAAACTTGATTTAGAAACAACCTAGTGTATTTTTGTGAAGTCCAAACTACTTTTAACAAGACTTGCCATCAGTACAGTCTAGTAAGTCTTGTAAAACAAGTGGAAATAACTAGTCAGTAAAACCAATGGAAGGGTAGGAATGGGAACTGCCAGAGGAGATATGAAGTTACTGGATCACATAAACAAAAGAGACATCAGAGAGATTGAATGTACTATTCTGTTTTGGATGCTGTCTATTGTTGACTGTTGGATGTGTATAAATACTAAATCATAAAATAACATTAGTCAAGATTTTACTCATTTTGTCTCATTTTTTCATAATTATGAACGGTTAATGATCAATAATACTTAGAAATAATTTTGTGGTGCATGATTCAAAAATAGAAATAGTGTAAGATATTGAAGACCTAGTTCAAGTACCTGATTCAAGAAAGACGGGTGATGGCAATGAATTTAAGGTCATCCATATAGACCAAAACACAAGCCAGAGCCTGAGGATGGCTTATGCCCATGTGGCTATGCACAAACCTCTTTGTTCTGAAGGGAACAGATTTATCAATGAATTGACCCTATGTGTTTTACCAGACTCCAAACCATGTGTCAGCATTTCTAAGGCCCAGAGAAAAATCAATTCAGGGAACATGCTAAAAACTAACCAGTGTAAGATGCTTTTTTTTACTAGCACTCCTGTGGCCTTAATGTCCTGCATTCCTGTCTTCCCTTCATTTGCAGGGTTATTATATTCAGAAGTTGAGCAAAATATAAGTATTTCCCTTTAATAGAAAATGACATGAAAAGACCAGCACAGCACTTCAATACAATCACTCAGAATCCCTGACTACAAAGGCACTGGCAACAAGGTGATATTAATTTTGACCAAAGTAATGTGAGTACTGAGAAAGGCCTTAGCTTAGTTTTGTTAGCTGTTAGAGATAGATCTATGGCAAGTCATCAAACATCCACGTGACTCACCTCTCTCCTTTATTTCGTGATCTTACTATGATGCTTTAAATAGCAGAGAATACCCCACGGTAGTTTTTCTTTCCTGATTGGCAGTGATAGCTATTCAGGCACTTGGCTAAAATCGATTCTGCCTCTCTGATGCTTTACATTCTGGAGATTGCTTGTTGGAGCAGGGAACATCTACATGATGCATCAGTGAGCTGCAGACATATTCTTCCTAGTGTTGGTTGAAATAACACTGCAACACAGATGGCTACCCTACAGCACTAGGATGCACATGCTGTTTTCTTCTTTGAATATCAGTGTTTTTGTAACCAACAGGCAGGACTGAAAGCACTTTAAGTTTTAAGATCATAAGGTTTGTAAGGTTTAACTTGATGTTCAGGTTATAAGGTTTGAGTTTTTATATGCATTTATAAAAATTATAGAAAAATTATATTTTATTAATAATATGTAAAATAAACTTTTTTATATAATTAGTTACAAGGTTTAAACTGATGCTACTGCTGATACTACCACTTGTGCTTATAGTGAGGCAATGTCTTCTAATCAGTCTTTTAGGTCCTACTTCTAGGGATATAACCACATGTGAGCTGCTTTTTAAAACTGTATATTTTGGTTGCACAACTTTTTAAATATTTCCTTACTATCTGTGATAATGTNACAAATAATAACTTAGTTAAAGAACTTCAGTTTCTGAACTGATCTCTTTTATGCTTCTGATACACCCTCTGCAAATCTGTGTACTGTAAAAGACATGAATATGAAACGAAGGTATGTGTACTGCTAAGTACCATTGGAATATGAAGATGGGATTGCAGTTTAAATATGAGATACTGGGATGTGTCCATAGTTCTCTTTTTCTGGGTATTTTCTAAAGCCTTGAGCCCTGTATGAATCTAAATTCCATGATATTTTTATTTGGAAGTATTAGAGTTCATGAAGATATAAAAGTTCCTAAGGTTCTGTTGCCATGCTATGCTATGCTATGCTATACTACTCCTGTCTAACTTCATCTATTGACCAAGTCTTTTAAATCCACTACTTTTATCCACAAAGACCCTTCAAAGGGACAAGATTTCAGTTTGGCCAGGAGGCAGAAACCAGAGAATGAAGGAAAACTGCTCCAAGGTAGTAGTAGCATTTACTAGGTAGAGATGATCCATAGAGAGAAAAAAAAGTACAAGTAGAACAAACAACAAGTTTTTCTTTTAAGTTTCATGGAAATTTAGGGAAGAAATGAGGAGACTCTTCTGAAGTGGAGGAGGGGAGATGTTTCTTAAGAATCAGCATTGTGATCAATGTTGGCTGGTGGCCTGGGGAATTCTGAGGCATCTAGACTGGAACTAGATGTAGACTGGAGATCTTGTAGATCCACTGTAGATCTGCTCTAGATTTAGATCTGAATTGTAAAGTGGCTTCACTACGAAGGGTAAAACTTGATTTAGAAACAACCTAGTGTATTTTTGTGAAGTCCAAACTACTTTTAACAAGACTTGCCATCAGTACAGTCTAGTAAGTCTTGTAAAACAAGTGGAAATAACTAGTCAGTAAAACCAATGGAAGGGTAGGAATGGGAACTGCCAGAGGAGATATGAAGTTACTGGATCACATAAACAAAAGAGACATCAGAGAGATTGAATGTACTATTCTGTTTTGGATGCTGTCTATTGTTGACTGTTGGATGTGTATAAATACTAAATCATAAAATAACATTAGTCAAGATTTTACTCATTTTGTCTCATTTTTTCATAATTATGAACGGTTAATGATCAATAATACTTAGAAATAATTTTGTGGTGCATGATTCAAAAATAGAAATAGTGTAAGATATTGAAGACCTAGTTCAAGTACCTGATTCAAGAAAGACGGGTGATGGCAATGAATTTAAGGTCATCCATATAGACCAAAACACAAGCCAGAGCCTGAGGATGGCTTATGCCCATGTGGCTATGCACAAACCTCTTTGTTCTGAAGGGAACAGATTTATCAATGAATTGACCCTATGTGTTTTACCAGACTCCAAACCATGTGTCAGCATTTCTAAGGCCCAGAGAAAAATCAATTCAGGGAACATGCTAAAAACTAACCAGTGTAAGATGCTTTTTTTTACTAGCACTCCTGTGGCCTTAATGTCCTGCATTCCTGTCTTCCCTTCATTTGCAGGGTTATTATATTCAGAAGTTGAGCAAAATATAAGTATTTCCCTTTAATAGAAAATGACATGAAAAGACCAGCACAGCACTTCAATACAATCACTCAGAATCCCTGACTACAAAGGCACTGGCAACAAGGTGATATTAATTTTGACCAAAGTAATGTGAGTACTGAGAAAGGCCTTAGCTTAGTTTTGTTAGCTGTTAGAGATAGATCTATGGCAAGTCATCAAACATCCACGTGACTCACCTCTCTCCTTTATTTCGTGATCTTACTATGATGCTTTAAATAGCAGAGAATACCCCACGGTAGTTTTTCTTTCCTGATTGGCAGTGATAGCTATTCAGGCACTTGGCTAAAATCGATTCTGCCTCTCTGATGCTTTACATTCTGGAGATTGCTTGTTGGAGCAGGGAACATCTACATGATGCATCAGTGAGCTGCAGACATATTCTTCCTAGTGTTGGTTGAAATAACACTGCAACACAGATGGCTACCCTACAGCACTAGGATGCACATGCTGTTTTCTTCTTTGAATATCAGTGTTTTTGTAACCAACAGGCAGGACTGAAAGCACTTTAAGTTTTAAGATCATAAGGTTTGTAAGGTTTAACTTGATGTTCAGGTTATAAGGTTTGAGTTTTTATATGCATTTATAAAAATTATAGAAAAATTATATTTTATTAATAATATGTAAAATAAACTTTTTTATATAATTAGTTACAAGGTTTAAACTGATGCTACTGCTGATACTACCACTTGTGCTTATAGTGAGGCAATGTCTTCTAATCAGTCTTTTAGGTCCTACTTCTAGGGATATAACCACATGTGAGCTGCTTTTTAAAACTGTATATTTTGGTTGCACAACTTTTTAAATATTTCCTTACTATCTGTGATAATGTTTTTCTTAGATATTTTTTCTTCCAAGATGAATTTTGATTTTTTTGAACCTTCAGCAAGTTGCACAATGTCCAGGTTTTAAATTTCTCTCTTGATACACTCGATAGCAGCAGCTCGGATGATATCTCTTTGATTCTACCTTTCTTCCCAAATCATTATTACAGATGCTAAGGAATGTTACAATTACCAGTGAAAATTAAATTAAATATGACATAATTAATCAGATGATGCACTCAAGCTTAGTCTTTTAATTTAGTCCTTCAAAATTTGAACTATATGAGTTCATAATCTACCAGAAGAAAGACAACATTTTTACATAGCTTTTTTCCTTCCTCTTTTCTATTTTTTTTTCCAATACATGTTGTGTAAAGAAAAAGGTTTTAAGATCAGATGAAGGCAAAATTATTCTGCTCAGCATTTCAAAGAGTTTTATGAACGTTTTTTGTGTAAGGCCAGGCAGATGAACTACATCTTATTTTGGCAGTTTAAAGGTATACCACTCTATGTATACAGTAACAGCATGGAGTCATACAGTACTTCACAGTCGTTATAAGACGACCTGTCATCTTGTACTACAACAAAGCATATTATTTAGAATCATTTTATCTACACATGGCTGATACAAGGCCACAGAGTAAGACTGCAGCATTTTACCTGCATGTCTATAAATCACGGCTGATTTTTCAGTACTTTAAAGACGGATAGGATTGTGGCGGGATAGTTATAACTATTCATCATGATAAGAATGTAATCCCTATCGTATAATTCCCATGCATATACAAGATCCTTTCATACAACTGCTTCAGAATTTTTTTTGTGATGTACAAAACATGAAAAGGCATCAAGTCAGTGTGGTAGCCTATGCACTCAGGTTTTGAAACAGAATTTTTGAAAGAGATTGGGACCAGAAGAGTCTTCCCCATCCAGCAACATGTTGACACAGACAGATAAGATATTCCTTCCATTCCCCTGGAACTATTTATATATCCATATCTATATATCTATATTTATCTATAAATAATCTATCTTCCACTAGTGTCTTGTCACAGTGCTCTGCACTCAATAGGAGAAATTGATTTTCATCATGAAAATAAAATGCATCCAGAATTTATTTATATTTTTAAAACATGCACTTTCCTTAAACTCCGTGTACTACATAGTTCTGACAAGAAAAATAGTTTTGTAATAAATGTCTCAAAGGAAGGTCAGTCACTTCTCACTGCACAGCCTCCTGTACACAGAATATCTAAAGACAAGAGAATTCATTAGTATTCTAGTGACTTTTTAGATAGACTGCACAGGAATCCTGA
>VWZD01003785.1:159686-231170 GCA_013396695.1 Sakesphorus luctuosus
TAATAGCACAAAAGAATTAAGACAGAACACTTTCAGTGGTTCCCAGTGACAGGACATGGAAAAATGGGCATAAATTGAGACAGAGGAAGTTCCATCTGAACATGATGAAAAACTTCTTTACTTTGAAAGAGCACTGAAACAGACTGCCCACAGAAGTTGTAGAGCCTCTTTCTCTGGAGATATTAAAAATCTGTCTGGAGATGATCCTGTGTAACCTACTTTAGCAGGTGAATGGGACTAAATGATCTCCAGAAGTCCCTTCCAGCCCTAAATATTCTGCAATTCTGTGACAATATACAAGAGCAGACTCTGGTCTTTCCAGAGTTTGTCTGTCTGAGCAAGGCACTAATTCTCAATATTGTTTTTTTAAAAAAAGTTCTCTGTGACACAATATATGCAAAAGATTTTAAAAAGCAAAGAATAATGATTTTCACGTGTAATTTAATTCCTGCTGAGTTATGTCATTCAATCATCAATCTTAGTTTTTTTCCTATTTTTTTCAGCCACTTTTTCCTAAAACCGTCCTTGTAGGTCCCTTCCAACTCAGAATAGTCTGTGATTCTGTGATACATAAATACAAAGGTGTAAATGACGCGTTAGTCCATGTTGGGGCAGGGGAAGCAAGGATTAAAAATGAGAAATGGTATTCAGATGGAAAAGGGCAGGACAGAAAAGTGGTAAAATAGATCAGTGATCAAAAACTACAGGAATGAAGGAGACTCATTGATTACATTTATTAGAATGCCAGTCTCATTTGAGTACTTGCATCTTTCTGTGAAATGAAATGACATCTTAACTGAACCCATTGCATTCTATGCAGAAGAGTGAAAATGATAAAATATTGAATTTGAATCTAAAAGAGGAAAGAACAGGGTGGATAGATATGGTCACTTTTTGCCTTGTGAGTATCGGGAGGCTCCATAGGCTGGTATTTACTGACTAGGCCTATCAGGTCACATGGTGTCTCGTTTTCCTTTTGACCATAAGTAATAATTGCGCTTTTTCCAGGGTTGTGGTCCTGTAAAGCCATTGATCACTTCATAGATTTTAAGGCCAGAAGAGTACAGTGCATTCATTTACTCTGACCTGTGATGTGACATAGGCAGTAAGACCTCATCCAGTAACATCCTCATGAAGTCCAATAATTTATGGTTCAATACAGTACATGTTTAGAAAGAAACCTATATTGATTTTAAAATGTTATAAGATGGACAGAAAATCTACTACTTTCCTTTATAAAGTGCCTCTGTTTATTTTCTCTCACTGATAGAAATGTCTCATATTTCCACTTTGAATGTGCCCATCTTTAAACTGTAGGCAGTGGGTTTTATTGTAGCTATAAATAATACGGCATTCTTTACCCCTCTCCTATTGCATACTCCTAGCTTGTTATGATGTTATAGGTCAGTCCCTTTACTTTATTCCTGATGGACAGATTGCTTCTTTCAGAATTTCCTTGTGAGAGGGGCTTTGAGCCCCATGATTCATTCTCCAAACTAGAGGTCTTTGATGTACAGAGATAATACTTAGGTGCATATATATAAATGATGTAACCCAATATCTGTTCTAATGATCTTGTGAGGACTGTGAATCTTGCAAACATATGTCTTAACAGGGAAACAGTCTCTGCAGACTGGAAAATGTTTCCACAAAAGGCAGTGGAGGTTTCTCAGGTTTTCTAATGAAAGATCAAATGGCAAACTTGACCAAAAAAATCCAACCATGATGAATTAACTTACATGCCTATGCTACCTCTGCCAAGTTGAGTTGTGTTGAGCAGCTAACCTAAAATGACAGGATATCTGATACAGCAATTACCATCCAGTCTGGCAGAAGCCCTTCTTTTTGTCATCAATGTCATGCTTTTATCACTTGAAACCTCCTTATTTAAGTTGCTATGAGAGCTGAAAGTGTTCAAACATTTGGTAAAGGAAAGAGTTCTGTGTTTACAAAGGACAGTGGGAATAAAAACTCCTAGAACTATGAAAGTCTGATTTTTAGGCTTTGTTTCATCTTTTTTTTTAGCAGTATAAAGCATCTAATCTGGGCAGCAATGCATGTAAACTTCTAGTCCATGGAGGCAGGTGATAAATCATGCGTGACTGACCTTATTGCCCTCCATAGTAAAGTAAATGGATCTGTGGACAAAGATAGAACAGTGGATGTCATTAGCATGGTTTTTAGCAAGGCTTTTGACTATCTCTCACAGTGTTATTGTATGTAAGCACGGCCTTTATGACTGTTTGAGTGGAAAATTCTAAGCATCAAAAGATGGCTGGAGGGTTGGACTCAGAGGCTGGTATTCAATAGGTCATACCCTACATGAAGGGTAGTCCACAAGTAATCATCACAGAGGTCTAAACTGGGACCTATACTCCTTGGTATTTTTATCTGTGACCTCGAGGAGGAAATGGGGTACACTCTCACTGACTTTGCAGATAGCACCACACTCAGTTCACTTGAAAGTAGAACTTCCATGAAGACTTAGACAAGAGTGTAGGAATGGGCCAGCAGGAACCTTTGAAATTCAATGAAAATGTTAAGTTCTGCACATGGGAAGGAAGAATCCCTTATGATGATGACTGGGGAGTAACTTTTTGAAAAAGGACCTGGTGCTCCTGGAAGACAGAAAGCCGATTGTGAGACAGCAGTGTGCCCTGCCAGCAAAGGCCAACAGCATCAGAGCCTACATTAACAGGAGCTCAAACAGAAGATCCAGAGAAGCAATTACCTTCTTACTCAATATTTAATAGACAGCACCTAGATACAGTGTCCATTTCTGAGGCTCTTCCTTCTCCCCTTATCCTTCACTCCCCTAGTCCGGGAAAGGCTTCAACAACCTGGAGAAAGCCCAGCAGAGATGACGAAGAAGCCCACTGAGCAGGAGCATCTGCCCTCTGAGGAGAGGTTGAGGGAGATCTGCTAGAGAAGAGGCAGTTTTGGGGAGACTGAACAGCAGCCCACTAGTAGCTACAGGAGGTCATTGACAAGTGGTGAACAGTGAAGAGACAGAAAATGGGAATAGAGTGAAACAAGAGAAGTTGTTTACATATACAGATTACATATAAGGAGATATGTTTATTGCAGAGGACAGCCAAATAGTGGAATAGATTATGTAGAGACGTTGTGCTGTCTCCATCCCTGGAGGTTTTCTAGGCCCAGCTGTGTAAAGCCTTGGAAAACAGTGAGACGGACTGGAGATGTTCTGAAGATTCTTTAATCCTGAATTATCCTATGATTTCTAGTCTTCATAATAGCTAATTGCTCTCACAAGGTGCCTATACTGCTATAGAAAGAGCCTTGCTTGGGTTAAGGTGCCAATGTTAAATAGGAGAATCATCCTTCCAGAGAATGTCAATGTCACTAATAAACTAAGTAATAATGATAATTGTAGCAAACGACTTAAATGACAAGCCACTTCTTCAATCTCACCCCTGTAGTAGTGATCAAAAGTAATTTTCACTGGAAAATCCATTTCCTCTCAATTTCCTATCATAGATATTTAGATATCTTACTTCTTCACCCACACATTCACACATACACTGACTATACAGCCACAATCTCCCCTGGTTTCTGAACTCCATTTATGCCTCTTTTACTTAGCTCAGAGAGCAGGTTACCATAAATCTCTGCTCATGGATGGGGATGTGAGACCCAGGACATTTCTATAGGCACTGAACCGTCCTTCATCTTCATGAGATAGTCTTCCTTGAAAATTATCCTCCTACACATGATTCTAATCAGATGAAATAGTCAGACCAATGTGCTCCTGGTCATGCTTTATTCAAACAGAGCCTACTTTTCCCGTATCTGCTATACTCTCTTCCAAAGAAGTATTTGGCTTCAGGTCTAATGTTCTAATAGATACCTCTGACTAGCATTTGACTTTTAGCCCCTTACAACTATATGCTATTAATCAATTAAAAGAACAGTAGTCGAATAACAAGCGCAATGTCCTTTGGTGTCAAGAAAGACAAGTGTTTCAAGCGACTACAAAGTCAAGAATAGTTTTAAGAAACATAAAGTTAGTCTGGAGTACAGATGTGAGATGACAAGATGAACACAATAAGGGGAACTGATATTCTGAAGGGGCAACTTGATAGATAAGGATAAATTATGCATGCTTAATTCTTAGATGACTATTTTCCTATCTCTGTTAAAATGTAGGCTAAAGGGACATAAGATGGGAATAACCTTAAAGATCTCTGTAAAGAGGCTAGCAGAAGCTATCAGGAGCAGACATGCAGTCTGCCTTATCTTCTTTACACTCTGAAATGAGTAGGGGGAGTCTGGAGACCTGGAGATGTCTAGGAACAATATAAAAAGTTTAAAGAAAAGTTATAGACCACTTATTCATAGGAATAGGAAAAAAAGTGTGCCTTAAGCCTCTTATCTCTATTCAATGCTGCAGAAATTATAAAATAGGTAAATTTAATTTGTAAATAATCAGTGAACCTTTCATTTACATGATTTTAATATGCATACATTAACAAATTTACACAGCTTTGAAGAACTCTGTCCTTTCTTGTTTTTAACCTCCCAGTCATGCCATCTGGTTCTGTGCTATGGCTGCTTAAATAGTTCATTTCCTTTTCAAGGTGACCTTGGGTTGACTTCACATTTCACATAACTGATTAAATTTAGTGTCAATTATTTTCAGATATTCTAACATACTCTCATTCCTTTCTCATGTACTTGCCAGAAATCTAATTTTAAAATAAATTTGCACATGTAAAATTTTTGTTATTTGCTTTAGGTGTGTAATTATAGTGGTACCACTGTGAAGACACCTTCAGTATGTCCAAAAGGGGTGTAAAGACCTGCCAGTGAATACATTCAGGGTGGTAATTTGGACATCATCTTTCAAATGTATAGCTAACAATAAAACAAGTGCAAACACACATTCTTTAAAATTAGGTGTGTAGTAATACATATGTTCCAGTAGATTAACATCTCAAATACAGTAATATTTAAAATGCCATGTTGAAAATTTCTTGAATCTTTGCCATATGCTAAAGCAATCCCAATTCAATAGGCCTGCTGAATTACCGAATAAAATTCTAATGTCATGCAGATATTTTGTCTCAATAATATGATTTTGTATTGTCATTTATACTCAGAAATTAATTAAAAGACCATCTGAAACCCCTCAGGTAATTTTCAAACACAATGAGAACCTCTCTTCTACTGATACTGCTGTCCCTGTCAGTCTGTGAAGATATTTTAATCAGATACATTAATTTTACTCCACTAAAATAAAAGCGGGAAATATATGACTATGGCCTTTTCCTACTGTCAGTAATGCATAAATCTACTGACATGAGTAGGATGTATAGGTTGTAAGCCGATGGCATAAATCCAGTATATTATTTCATTTGAAATACAGCAGGCGAACCCACATTTTGTGTAGGCTTTCATGTGTAAGAAAGCCAAGATACAGAAAGATTTATTTAACACCTTTGGCAATTAATATACATATGTGTTATGACAGCTCATGGAAGCAGCTGGCAACAGTAAATAGCAGTTCAGCTGAGACACAGGGATTCCAGGAAATGCACTGGTCACAAAAAATGTCTGTCTGAAAGCTACTTCTTTCTCTACATCTCTCTACCAGTCTTACTAGTTGAGGTTCTTCACATGTAACACAGTTCATGAACTGTCATACTGCTGGATGGACTGAAAGATGATTCTCCCTCTCAAGTTACCTCTTTTTTTGGTTTTCTGCAAGTGAGACATGCATCACTTCTTTTCTGCATAATTTTGGTCCTCGATGTCAAATATCTTTGGCTTAATGAAAATATCATTCATTGGAAGGCTCCTTCACTGCTTTGCTGTTCGTGCTCTCTATTAATAATTAGAAATTGCAACAGGTTCTCGAGCCTTATTTTCATTTCATTATACCAATCTGGATTCAAGGTTCCAACTGGTCAACAATGGCTTTTTACAGTAGCACTGTCTTCCCATAAGTATTGGCCTCCTGCTGGCTGCTTCTGACAACAAAAATGAAAGCGCGTTGTCCCCTGAGCTGCCACACTTCATAACCTATGACATTAACATAAAAGTCACTCATTTGAGTTTAGAATGATATGCTGAGCAACAGAGTGTCATGACCAAGAAGATAATACACTTTCACTTCTGCTACTAAGGCAGAAAAATTCTGAAGCAAGTTAAAAAAAGCCAGTCATTTCTTTAAATATGTCAACAGGAATCAGGTGACCTCATTGATCACAACCATCTGAATTTTCCTTCTGAAACGATTCCATTTTCAGTAGGTCTGGACTATTTTTTTTAGGATTGATTCTTCTAGAATGGAGAATGACAAGAAATCTCTAACAGCTTGCAAACTAATCTGGAAAGAAGCAAGACATATTGTCATTAGAAAGGGTCTATAGTTTGGTGGAAGCTCTTCATATTGTGCAGGAAGTCATGTTTCTTTAGATATTACCAATAAATTATAGTTTTTATTTTTGAATCCTCAATCCCTGCCATGGGTGATGGAATCTATAGCCTTGGTGAGACAAAAGTAAAGTAAAAAATGACAAAAAATCTCAGTTCACTTACATTTGCAATTTTGTATTCTCTTCATAAATGGCATTAAATGTTAGTTGACTGCTCTATAGAAGAGTCAATACTTGGGCTTTTTGTTTTGTTTTGTTTGGGTTTTTGTTTGTTTTGTTTGTTTTGGTTTTTGTTTCTGTTATTGTACTGTGCAGGTTCAGAGAATAGAAGAGAGCAAAAGAGAAGTGGGCTCACTTTTTAAAGGTGATCAAACCAAATAACTAAAACAGTTTAGTGTTTGAAGGAAGAATATCTTCCAGGCATGGATACAATGATTGCAGTTCTGGTCCCAGGCTCTGATACCATCTTTATGATAGGCTTAGATATTTCTAAGGTCAAAGTGTGGCAGATAGACAACTACTTCAGAGCTGTTCCTGAGGCTGAATTCCATGCTCACTCAAAGTTGAAAAGACTGTATTTTATACTGGACATGCAAAGTCACACAAGTTTTGTTTTGTTTTGGTTTTTTTCTTTAATTACCCTGTAACCACTGGCTTTTAAAATTAAGAATGTCATTATCCAACACTGGTCTTGCAATGCAAATTTTTAAAATTCATATTCAGAGGAGTGTGTTAAAGAGTCACAAATAAAAGCAAAATAAAGAAATATCCCATATCTAGATATCTACAAATTAAATCATTGGCTAATATATCATTTAGGATTTTTTTTTCTAATTTAATTTAAAAAAACACACTTCTTAAAATTCTGCAAAATATTTTGGTTTTGTGCCTGTCTCAACATTCACTAGAAATCTTCTCAGGTGAGTCCTACAGCCAGATTTGACACCACAGGATTTTTTGTGCAGTCAAAGTTGTAATCTGTGGAGTATACATTTGTTTTATCCTTTACTAAAGACAAGGAAAGGCCCCATAACATGCAAGCAATCAGTTATATATGGAAATCTGGAAATAAATATCTATTAACTACATCACACACAATAGTGCTTTAAAATTGGGTTTGGACTGTTAAGAATCCCAATTTTCTATTTGATTCTCATTTGGTTTTCCTAAAAACCCAGGAGATTGGTACTTTAAAAACTGCATCTAGAACTGTCACAAGAAAGTATGACCACTTCTGTGATCATGCACACAGCATTTCCATATATCTCTGGCAAGCTGAAAGAAAAATCAGCTGAGTATATCCAAATTACACTGATAATAAATTTTCCCACTAAATACCCTGGAGACAGACAAAGAAAATGAGCAACAGAAAGAGAAAACAACATATAGAGAGAAAAGTAAAAAAGAGGACGTATAAGAGCACAAAGTAAATTGTAGATTTAAAGAGGAAAAGAGAGAAAGGAGAGAGATGGAGGGGTAATGAGTATGTGTTAGAAACAGGAAAGCTTTTGATAACACTATACCATAAGCTTGTATTTGTTCTTTCTTTTAGCTCTTAAGACACTTAAAAGTATGGCCTATGGGATTGCAGACACAAATACAGAGAAGAATTAACAGCACAGTAAATTTAAGCCTACAGTTAATGACTTCCATGGAGTGACTTTTCTTTCAGTGGGGCTGAAAACATTTGTATGAGCCCATCATTTACCAGTGCAAAGTCATATGGTTCTGCATAAATGTCTGTGGGCAAAATGTAAAGTCAATGTAATAATGCACAGTACTGCTCTGGATGCATTCTAGTAGCTTAGGAAGCTGTGTCAAAGTGAGCACCATTATAGGGCTCGCAGGCCATTTAGAGGGATACCAATCTATGAACAGTGGAGAAGTGAAGAAAGTATTCAAATTAGGAATTCAGATAATTATACCTTGCAGAAATCAAACAGATCAGAAGACTTCCATTTTTAAAAGCTCAAATACTTTTTTCACTGTTTACTCACAAAATGCAGCACTGGGAAAAGGCATATTTCCAGGCTGAGTCAATTCAAGAATAGTTTATTCTTTCAGAGAGCAGTGATGCTCCCATTATCAGAAAGAGAAATTAATTTTTAAGATGTAGTTTAACAATCTCTATTACTCAGATGAATTGATAGTATAATAAGATGCTGGTAGAATATAACTCCTGCAAAGAAAAAGTTACTTTTTAAAGGTTAATGACATATCATTTACAATAAATTTCTTTTCTCAACTGTAGCTAAGATTCACAATGTGCTGAACTCTTCCAATGCTCAGAATAAAAAACATGTACTGATTCACAATTTTTCCCAAGGTCTTGAAATTTCTTCATAACATTACTCTCCTAGAAATTATGCTGTAATGTGACATGCTGGGAAAGCTACATTAGTGAATCATAATGGCTATAGCAGTACTTAAAATACAGTCTCAGGTTATAATCTTAAATAGGCAAGTATTAGGTCATTTTAAAAATACATTCTGTTGCTCTGCTACTTTTAGAATGAGATTTTAAAAAACCCCAAAGCCTCAACAAAGTATTTTCATTCTTAAAATGTGCTTTCTGGCAGGGAAAGAATCTAACTGAAAAAGAGTTTATTTTAATCTTCAGACCAGTTTAAGTGTCTGCACTTAAATTTAGTGAGTGGTTTAATGTCCCTCCAATTGGATCTCAATTACACACACTTCAGTTCTTGCATTTAGCTCATTGTTCTCTTTAAAAAATCAATAAATAAGTTACCTCCCTAGGGAATACACTATTAATACAAAATCCAGTGGACTTAGAGATATATATGTTTGAACTCCCTAAATAATATTATTATAAGCAATGATAAGCAATTATGCAAAGCTTGTACAATATCATGCTGCTAATGAGATCACCTTGCAGTTACATCGATATCACTTATTTTGCCAGTACACGCCATCTCTTATAATTTATGTTTTCTCAGCTGTTTGTTTTTGTTAACAAAAATTAAATGGTATTGCTTAATTTTCCTCAGCTTGAGTGAACGTTCTTCTACTTTGCAGAATCCAATTAGAATTTTTTTATTCACAACACATCCTAAAGCGGGCTGGGTGCCAAAGAGAGACCTCCTCAGGTCTGTGAGAGCATTGTGGACCTGATTGTCCCTGCCTAGTTATCCCCAACCTTCCCACAACCCAGTATCCCACTTTAGCACACTCCAGAGATGCTGCATATCTTCAGTCTTGTTCCTGACCAATTATTTGGATTTTCCAGTTTGTCCTTGACCTTATATTTTTACCTGGTTCTTGGCTGGTGTTCATCGATCTGTCATCAGAGCCTTTTGCCATCCCAGCCTGCTTAACTGTCTTAGTTGCTATGGGGCTGCACTCATCAGTGTGGGTGCTGACTGCCTGCTGCATGGATGTCCCTGACCCCTAAAACCCTGGCCCTGGAGAACACTACACTACACTACACCTTGTCAGTGAGCTCAGACCTTCTTGAGTCCTGAGCTGGTCACCAAGAAGACCGGAGTTCCACAGCCCCTTCTGTCCTCCAAATTTCAGCTCTGCACTCAAAGCTGCCCCTTGCCTCACATTGGCCCCAACCCTTCATAGAATCATAGAATCGATTGGGTTGGAAAAGACCTCCGAGATCATCAAGTCCAACCCTTGGTCCAACTCCAGTCCATTTAGTAGATCATGGCACTCAGTGCCATGTCCAATCTCAGTTTAAAAACCCCCAGGGATGGTGAATCCACCACCTCTCTGGGCAACCCATTCCAACGCCTGATTACTCCCTCTGTAAAAAATTTTTTTCTGAGATCCAACTTCAATTTCCCCTGGCGGAGCTTGAGCCCGTGCCCCCTTGTCCTATTGCTGAGTGCCTGGGAGAAGAGACCAACCCCCACCTGGCTACAACTTCCCTTCAGGGAGTTATAGAGAGTGATGAGGTCACCTCTAAGCCTCCTCTTCTCCAGACTAAACAACCCCAGCTCCCTCAGCCTCTCCCCATAGCACTTATGCTCCAGTCCCTTCACCAGCCTTGTTGCTCTTCTCTGGACCCGCTCCAGCACCTCAATATCTTTGCTGAACTGAGGGGCCCAGAACTGAACACAATACTCAAGGTGTGGCCTCACCAATGCAGAGTACAGGGGAAGGATCACTGCCCTGGTCCTGCTGGCCACGCTATTTTGATACAGGCCAGGATCCCATTGGCCTTCTTGGCCACCTGGGCACACTCCTGGCTCATGTTGATCTTCCTGTCAATTAGTACCCCCAGGTCCCTTTCTGCCTGGCTGCTCTCCAGCCACTCTGTGCCCAGCCTGTAGCACTGCAGGGGGTTGTTGTGGCCAAAGTGCAGGACCCGGCACTTGGCCTTATTGAACTTCATCCCATTGTAACCAGCCCACTTCTCAAGTCTATCCAGATCCCTCTGCAGAGCCCTCCTGCCTTCCAGCAGGTTGACACTCCCTCCCAACTTGGTGTCATCAGCAAATTTGCTGCTGATGGTCTCAATCCATGCTGACTGCGCAACGATGAGAGTTTTCTGTCAGCTGCGGTTAATAACTCCTGCCTTTACCCAGTGGACAACAGGCGTCAGTCTGCTGCAGCACAAGTCCCTCCTGGCTCTCAGGAAAGCCTCTAAAACTGGATCACCTCCTACATGGAGCCGAAGGCTGCCTGTGACTGAGTGACAAACCTTGACAATGGAAGAAGGCTCAGAAGAAATGGGTGTGGACGATGTATTTGCAATGCTCAGAGAAGAGCGTAGAAAGTGACCACAGCCATAGTAAAGGAAAGTGAAGTTGAGTAGGGGAAATAGACTAGGTGTTCTCAAGAAGTCCGTTCCTATCTAAGTGATTCAGTGATTCTGTACAAGAGGGAATTCAAAAGTGTGCTGTAAAGCCAAAGCGAGGAATAAAAACAAAACTGGTCAAAGAGCAAGAAAAGTCCAAGATTTTTTACCTTTGCGTTTAATTTTGTACAAAACCACACTCCCAGAATTTGCACCTTTGATATAAATAATGTATACAGATAAACAGTGATTTAACACTAGTGGAAAAGTACACTTAAGCCTAGAATTTGTGCCTCAGTTCACGCATTAGGAGTGAGAGGTATAATGTTTTACCTACTCCAAGCCTGAACTGTTGTTTTTCAAAGAGAAGCATTAATTTTGTGGTGCTTCAAGTGACTTAAATCCTGGAACCACTGAAGTCTGAATAAGATTTGGCACTGTTTGGCTGAGTGCATAAGTTACTCTCTGTTAGAGAGTAAATAATTTACTCTGTAAGCGTCATTACACATATCTATTGAAATTCCTGCAGTGCATCTGCAAATATTTTATGAATTTGCTCCTTGCATTCCCCTCCATTTTTAAGTTCTCTCATTAGTGTGTGCATCTTCCCTGGTAGAGAGTATGCTTGCTGATCTACTCTTTCTTTTCCATAGCTTCAGGAAAGTTCTGGCCTAGTGTGTACAATTTCCCATGTCACCATTAGCACAACAATACTGAGTAATTTACTCAACACACAGCCTATAGAACACATAACTAATATGAAACACTGCTGCTGCATGATGCATCCAGATTCTTCCTTATCGATAACTCTGCCAAGCCTTCTCAACCACTCAATAAAGTCAAATGAGCATAATCAATTGGGCATTGCAGATTCTGCAATTCTGACCTAGGAAACACAGATGGGCCCCTAAACTATACAGTCAAAAGACTAGGTCTGTAACACCAGCATGGTGTAGTGTGCAGAAATGCTCAGAGAAGCACGCTTCAAACCTGTCCACACAGAACTGCTGCCCCGTTCTGGCCACAGCTCATGGTCTCAGTTTTCCCTACACATTATGTCAATAAGATACTGAACAATTTCCAGTGACTATAGTGGAACCCACATCAGAAGATGATGCCTATTCAAGATGACAACATATGAACAAGTGTCAGAAAAAGTAGAAAAGTGTGACAGATTGGATTCACTCTTGGCAAGACATGAGTGATGCTTCACCTTTCACCACTGACTGGTCTAAAGAAGGAATTGTGACAGAGCTGACTTCCATGTAATGCAGTTTGAAAATCTTATGCCAGGGGGTAAGACATGATGAGAAACAGAGAAATATTCCATGTAAGAAAAATAAATAAACAAACAAATGAACAAAACTGCCCCTATAAAATGAAAATATTTAGAAAAACTGTCTCTATTTAGACTCTAGTTACTGAAAACCTGCTGCTTTGTGCACAGACTTTACCACTATGCCAGAAAATTGAATTCTGACGGTGGAGCTCAATTATAGACCGCAGAGTAAATCTATAACTGCTGAAAAAGTTTCAATATACTTGTCTTCACTACTACATACTCAAGACCATCAATTTGCCTTCGTGTGACATAGGAACTTGGGATAGTGTTTGTTTTGGGGTTTTTTTCTACCTCCAGTTCATATATCTGAAGAACTAATCTGTATTTCTAACTGAAATGTCTGCTCTATTCTAAAAAGGTAGTGCTTAGAAACTACAGACTGCAAGTGACTGCATATATGAACTTTCAAACAGAGATGGAAGCTTCAGCTTTGTATACAATCATAGAATCATAGAATATCCTAAGCTGGAAGGGACTCACAAGTATTTCCAAGAACTTTCTTCTGAGCACAGAGGTAACTTTGGATTTCCTTCAGTTTAGCTTCCACTGGCTGTTCCTAGTTCCTAGGTAGATTGTCTCTATGTGCTGTAGTTGTTAACTGCTCCTGTCTCAGTCCCTATGGAAATGGAAATAAAACTGAGATGATGCTCAAAGGTTACTAGGAAACATCCAGATGATGGTGATGAAGGGAACAGTATCCTGGCCTCTCTTATTCAGGATATTTGTCTACAGTTTGTGAATCAAGATTGTCTTTGACAATTTAACAATTACAGGAGGTGCTAAAGAACTACATTTAAAAATATATCAGCAATGTTTTCATATCTGCACTTAGTAAGACATGCAAAATTATCTTTTTGAAAAGATTTTGCTGCTTTTCTCAACTGTACATTGAACTACTCATAATTTATTCTAATTTGGACTGGTTCAGAGTGCAGTAGATTATCTGACAAGTTATACAGTACACTTGTATATATATACACTTCATATGTCTCTTTATAGCATACTCACAAAGAATATTTGAGTGTCTTCCAGTAGTGCATTAAGCAATGTGACTAATGCTTGTTACATGTTTATTCTTTCATTTCTCTCCTCAGGGGAAGATGTGTCTACTGTGCAATGTTTTGTTTTACAACATATAATGCTTGTCTTACTGTTTGTCTAAATGTTTATGTTGCAGAAGGAAAGGTTAAGAAAATCCAATTTGCACTTGGAAAGGAAGGTGGCACTCAAACTTGTCCTGGTCCTTGCCTCCTGGTGGAGTCAATTTCTCAGTCTCAGACTGGCCTATTTTCTATTTAGTAAGATTTACTGTCCTTGGAAAGGTTTCCCTTTGCCAGCAGAACAAAATCGTCAATCACTGTTTTCATTCTGGGACTTCAATTTAGATAACCTGGATCCTGTCCACAAAAAACCCCAGTGCAACTTTGAACCTAATTCAGTAGCTGGTGAGCCTGGAAATAACACACTGTAAACAACAGCAGGTGCTCGTCAGCTGGAAGAGTTTGAAATTCCCCACAGCTCACCAGTCCACTACCACAAAGACTGTTTCTCTTGCCAGACAGTGTTACTGTGACCTGCAAAGGCAACCAGGATGGACTTTTATCAAAAGTGTGTTTCTGATGGCGTATGGTTTGGGAGTAATGCTTATTTGTGCAGGAAGATTTTGAATATGACAAATATAAGGACTGGCAGCATCTAGACCCCAATAGGAAAGTCAGATTGCTGGAGGAAGTAGTTGGGAAGGAAAAGAAAGGATTTGTTGTGTTGTTTTTTTTGATATATTGCAGAGAAATATTGAAATGCATACCTGCCTTAACTTTTTGATATTATGTAGAATTTCAATATAATGTAGAATTGTTTAATCATTAATTAATACCATGAATCATAAGTCACTAGACTCTTATTCTAAACCTTTGCTCCGCTAACTTTGCAGTGAGCTGCAAGCAATTTTGTAGAAGGTAAGTATAAAGGATATATTTATTTCAGTTTTATCTTTATTTCACAAGTATAAATAGTAGACTTTCATTATAAAAGTCTTGCTTCATGCTTTATGGTATTTTAATACTCTTTTTGCACTACTGTCATTACTGTATATTTCATATTTCAGAGAATATAATGTTTCTTGGAGCAATAACAGCGTCTTTCCCAGTAGCAGGCAGTATCATAAAGACACCTGAAGGTATGGCATAACTGGTGGAGATGAGCTTTGCAGGAATCAGGACCCTGTGCCCAGCCTAGAACATCTTGAATGGCCATGAGGCTCAAGACTTGCATATTAGTGAAAGTGAAAACAGAGCTTCAGGACATGTTAGGAAAATCAGTAAAAAACTAGTATTTTCCAGGAAAAAAAGTTATGTCTATTCTAAGAGAGTAACATTTTTTCTTCTTTGTTCTTGCTTTATATTTTAATAGATATTAATTATAGCTTGTCAAAACTGTACCTGAAATACCTGCTTTTACGAAGGAATATAAAAATAAGACTTTGTCTGTTATACTACACTACAGAAAATAATGTTTTCTCTTTTTATGTGCTGTGTTTAAAAAAAGCATCAATGGGATATAAGAAGGCAAATTAAGACTACTTTGCACACCTTCTTATGCCATGAAATATATTTTGATGTTGGGAAATGTTTCTTTGTAAGATTAAAATTTTTCTCATCTCACCAGCTAGTTAGAAGTAAAGCAAATGGGTGACAGTGAATAACCTATCATTTACCACAGTATAGCAGACAGGTCCAATGGTTTAATTAAATAATGTTGCTGTGGGCCACATGATTAAACAGAGGTATTGAAAAGAGTTTTATTGCAACTTTAGTGCTATAGAATTTGCTGCCAAAAAGTAAATCACAAAAATGACTGCTTGGGAAAAAAATGTAAGAGGAAAAGTCAAAATTACTTTGCACTCCACCTTCAGGAAAAAAAAAATCTACAGGAAATCTGGAAATCTGCCACTGTTCTTCTCCTTACCTGACTATCCTCTCCTCAGATATTCCTCTATGCTTAACTGCATTCTCAGTTGAATGAATGAAAATAAGTTTGTTTCAATTTTTGCCTGTTTCTTATCTGATTCATACCAGTTGTAGCAACATGAGTCTCAGAGGACTAATCCCAGAAAAATCTATCTGTACCAGAGTATAACATGCACCTTCAAAATCTTCTTGTAATGGCGTCTTTAGTAATGTCTATATAACCTCTGACACCATCTAAACCTCACCTGTTGATTTGTTCATCATTTTTCCGTTTGATTCTTTCATCAGGAAATTTGCCATATTTGTCCCAGTTTGAAAAACAATTAATGATTTTTTCTCCCTATTTATATTGTGAACTGTTTCTGCCTCAGAAAATAAAATTGTCCCTGGTAAAATTTCATACACACATTTCGAAATCTGGTAGAGATTTTCATTCCTCCCATTTAGGTAAAATTTATTCAATCTGAAAAAGCATATGAAAAACCCTGCTATGATGATCTGAAGAAGGTGGGTTGTTCTTTAGGAAAAGTTATGTGACCTAATAGAGAGGAGAGTGAGATGGCTTGTGGTGACATTTTATAAATATATGATAGCAAAAATGAGAGATAAATAAATATTTCAACTGAAGGATGATAGATACATTGACAATTTAGTAAATGAATTCCTTCAAAAAACTACCATATCCTTAAATTAATCATAAAAACTTATCTGTTAATTGAGGTTCCAGGTTTCTGCCCTGTGCAGCTGAGAATTGGGCTCTAACTTCAGAACTGACTCATGATCTCTTGTTATAAGCCCCTGCAAAATCTCAGTCAAATTTTATTAATGATAACCTATTTTGTATTTTGTTATTGCTTATGAATAAAGAGTTCTACTACTCGTCCTGTATATGTATCCTGCTCCTTTCTCCCAAACAATTCTCAACATGAAAATCAGATTCTGTCTTTCTGAAATATGTTACAGATATATATTATTCATTCAGAAAATCAAAATGTATGCTACAATCAAGTACTATGGAGGCATTTTTTAAATCAAGTGCAAACCATATAGAGTGGCACAGCTAGAGTAGACTACAAACAACAAACTCCCGTGCATCCTTGCTGAGTCCAAACTCCTAGAATGACAATAGCTGTGAAAAGCAGTAAAATAACACAACAGGTATTCTGTTATTTTTCTAAGATATCCAGTTTTCACACAATTTAAAAGCAATGCAACTATTTGTGCATATGATTATATTCATGATTTCATGGGGAGACAATTGATGTAATTGAGATATTAGTAGAACATTTATTCATCAACCGATAACGTCTCAATTTAAAACCTGCACACAAACTAAATGGCACAATTACTGTCAAGAGTTATAACAATGGAGACTAAATATGTAACTGCTGCTACCTTTAAAAAAAAGAGTAATGAAAGTGGTCATTAGCACTGTTATCGTACATGTTGACTGCATCCTAATTTAGTACTGGTTCTGCAAATCCCCTACAGTATGTCTGGTCTTCAGTTTCAATTAAAAAAGGTGTGAACACAATTTTAGATTGCTGGCTAAGAGCCAGTTATTCCTTTTTTGGATTCAGCTTCACCAAAGCATTGTTTTTCTTTCCATGTACTTCAAAATGCTACACACAGTGCTTTACCCATGGAGCCCAGAAATGGAACCAGACCTGCAATCACTACCTTGGAAGCCATGCTACTGTCATTAAACTTGTGAGGATATTACTAGTCAATAGTGGACTAGAATTCACTGTAATTTCTGGTTTGGGACTTATCAGAATTAGATGATCTAGGTAAATGAGATAGTAGTGAGAGACGTGGCTGGTCAATATGATAATGATGTGAGGAATTAGATGAAATATGAAAGAGCATGGAAGTGGAAGAATTGACAGATAAGAAGGATAGAGAATAAATAATCAATTAATTAAATGGAAGGACGGGATGGGACGATATTCCAAGAAGTTAGAATTAAGTTAACATCAGAACAAAAATGAGCTGTTGTTGGAAGAAGTCAGTTCGGTGGAGACTAATGAAATAGATTTAACTGATGAAAATAGAAACTTGAAAGAACTTGAAATCTGAATATAAGAACCACTTAAGCTTGCTTTGTGCTAAGGGTGAAGGAAAATTATGGGAGGAAGTAACCTGGAACTAGAATTTTGAAGAAGAATGATATATTCTATATAAGAGGTCAAGTCCATCCTCAAAACCATTTCGTGCAGAAGACAGCTCAGAGAAAACTTGGTCTGTGGAGCTGAACCCTAACGTTGAAACAATACAAGAGAAAACAGTGTGAATTATTTGCAAAGTATTTTTCCATACATAATGTTCCCACTTTTTTATTATTATATTTGTGGAAAAAGGCAGAGGGATTGTTGTTACAGTAAAATCAAAGTGAGCAATTCAAATCTATGAAAAGCCCTGTGAGACTCAGCTATCAGCCGGAAGAGGCAGGGAGCTCGTCCGCTGCTGGCTGATAGGGAGGAGATTACTCCCCAAGAATTCTCATAGTAAGAATTCACAGTTCTCTGCAGGTGCATGAAAATAGCCAGGATGAAATAATATAAACATGGGACTTGTGAAAGATAGGTTCTAACCAATTGAAGTTTCTAGTGTAGTAGTGTGGTAACTCTTTTAGCCAATAAGCTGTAGTTCTAACCCTATATAAACTGTGTGCTCTGTCTAATAAAATGTCTTCACTTAAATCCTATAGATTGTGTGGAGTCCAGTTTCTCCGCTGTTTCGTTTACTTTATGGGATGAAATAATATGCATCTTATATAAGAATCCATTTTGGGTGTAGGATCTTGTAAAAGCTATGTGAAGTTGTCAAATGTATTGAAGGATCACTGCTGAGGGCCTGGCAAGTTAGGAAGTAGAACAAGTATGAAGCTTCTAAATATTATCATTAAGCTGGGAATACATATGCAACTAGATCATCTAAATTTATGTACCAATTACAAGCAATGTTTGCATGCTTAGCTGGCTTTCCTCAAAGGTTTACCCACCTCTTTTTATGCTCCCAATTACATAGACAATTGCTATTATTGGGCAAGCAGTGCAGATGTATGTCAGAAAATTTAGCTTGCAAAAGGAAGGAGAAGAAGATTGTTGGGAGGTGTTAGGCTTTTTTTGGTTCTGTCTCAGACAATAGCGTCTGCAGGTTTTGCAGAGTACATATCCTCTCCTATGTCACATATCTGAAACAGAATTCAGGCATTTCTAAAACTGAAATCTTACCCCATTGAAATCCATGGGAGTTACACCACTTGTTCCCTGTCCTTCCAGTACCAAAACGGGTCCTCTGGCAACATTCTGCTGAAGAAGACATTGAAAACTGAATAATAAAGATGCTTTTTTGTGTGTGTTAGCTTTTGTTGATCTTTATGCTATAAGCAAACAAGACTATAGAATCACACACTGTTCTGAGTTGGAAGGGACCCACAAGGATCATCGAGTCCAACTCTTAAGTCAATGGCCCATACAGGGGATTGATCCCATGACCTTGGCATTATTACAACCAAGTTTTATCCAACTGAGCCAATCTCAGGGCACTAAAAATAAATATAACCTAAAAATACATGCTAATCACCAAAAGTTTGGCAATGTAATACAGAGATATTTATGAATGAGAACGTATCTTATAATATTCTGTCTAAGATATGATTGCTTCTATTTCCAGTGAACTGGAGATGACTTCTATGAAGTATGGAAAAAGAAAATTTCAGGGCACTTTGAAGAGAACATTTGCTTGTTAAACAGTTTTTCTAGTATTTTTAATTTTTTTTTAGATTAATTATATGATGTTGTTGGTTTATTTGAAGAGTTTCTCTTCACAAAAAGGTAATCTGTGCCATCACGTTACATGTGGAGGACAACGAAGGAATTAGGTCCAGCCAGCATGGGCTTATGAAAGGCAGATCAATCTTGACCAACACGATCCACTTAGTGGATGAGGGAAGGGCTGTGGATGTAGTCTACCTGGACTTCGGTAAAACCTTTGACACAGTTTTCCACAGCCATCTCCAGGAGAAACTGGCTGCTCATGGCTTGCATGGGTGCCCTGTTTGCTGGGTAAAAACCAGCTGGATGGCAGGGATCAGAGAGTGATGGTAAACAGAGTCAAATCCAGCTGGTGGCCACTCATGAGTGGTGTTCTCCAGGACTTAGTGTAGAGTCAATCCTGTTTCATAACTTTATTGATGACCTGGATGAGGTGATGGAATGCACCCTAAGCAAGTTTGTAGCTGACACTAATTTGGGTGGGACTGTTTGTTGGTGGAGGGTAGGAAGGCTCTGCAGGGGGATCTGGACAGGCTAGATTGATGGGTCAAGGCCATTGGTATGAGGTTCAACAAGGAGAAGTGTTGGGTCCTATACCTGGGTCACAACTATCGCCCTGCAGGCTGGGGGAAGTGTGGCTAGAAAGCTGCCTGGCTGAAAATGACCTGGGAGTGTTGCCCGACAGCATCCAAACATGAGCTAGAAGTGTGCCCAGGTTGCAAACAAGTTTAGATTTAGTATCATGAAAATTTTATACATGGAGAGGGTTGTTAAGCATTGGAATTGGCATCCCAGAACAGTGGCGTTGTCAGGCTCTGGAGGTATTTAAAAGCTGTGTAGATGTGGTACTTAGGGACATGGTTTAGTGATAAACTTGGTAGTGCTAGATTAATGACTGGTCTTGATAATCTTGGAGGTTTTTTCCAACCTAAACAATTCAACAACATACAGCATTTCCATTTGCTCAGACAATGAGTGGAATTGTAACTTGAGTCAAAGATGATGCATTCATCCCATATGGTACTTGGCAACAAAAGAAGTGTGCTGCCACACTACTACAATGGACCAAAGCAAAAAGCCACTATATGCTAACTTGAAAACAGATACAACATATTATGAGCACTTGCAAAACATTAATAAAAGTTATAAAGTGGGCATAGTTTTTAGTATTTTTGTACTTTGTCCCCCAAAGAGGGACTTCTCTGATGGAATGTGTTGGGTTTTTGACCACATCTAATCAAAACAAGATATTTATTCCATAGCAGTAGATAACACAGATATCAGCCATTTGGATAATTTCCCCTGCTTATTCTCTTCCACATGCTACTTTGACTTGTTGCCTTCTTCATTGCTAACAGTTCTTCAATCACTTTCTCATGTCATACATCCTTCTGCGTTTTGCTTCCTGTTATATTGTAAACTTTGTAGTGAAAATACATTATAATACAAGAGAAGGAGAAAGCAGCCAAAGGAAGCAGCCAAGGCAATAACACAAAAAATGAAGATTAAGCCAGCTGTTATGTTTGATTTCCTCGTGTAGAAAGTCATGGAGGAAGGAGTGAGAAGGCTTAGTTGGGATCAATGATTTTGGCATTGTTGGTGTATGTGCCTTTCCATTACATCTCAAATCCCACCCCTTATCATTCCCTGCTAAATACCTTTTCAATATCTCAGTCTTATTCTTGCTGGAAAAAGCCCAAATCATCAGTAGAGATATCTTTCTCCCTGTTAATATAGACCCAAATTCCCATTTTGGTGCTGACCACCCCTTGAGCTGTGGTTTGATCTTGTTGTTGACAAGGCTGGGTATCACACAGTCTTTCAATACTTAAGAGCACACAGCTGTGCCAGGCCTGCTTATGAAAAAGCAATGAAAAACCATGGCTTAGAATAAGATAAATATTGCCAGTCACTTGATAGTCTAGTCACTTCTACATATCATAACTATAAACTCCCACTCCCACAAGACATGCCTTCCATTAATCATCCTACATTATACAACCATCAGATATAAAGATTATGAAGGTGGTGCCCTTTGTGAAGTTATTATTGACAAGTTTCACTGTGCTTCCATGGATAGCTCTTATTTTTTTTTGCCTCTCACACATGATTTTAGGCATACAAAACCAGATTTAGACTCTGGGGTTTGTCATAGATTTAACTATGATCCTCAGTTAATTGGACACTATAAGTATCGGAATGCTGCTTTCTGTTGCATTTGAATATCTTTGTTTAAGCATGCTTTATGTAGCAATTGCTGGGGTTCTCTTCAAGCCCGATATAATTCTGTTTTTTTTTCTTTCTGCGCTTATATAAAATACTATAAGCATCTTCTTTATGTAAACAAAAAAATTTGTAAAATGTATCAATAACTAGACTATAAAAAAAATGAAATGTCCATGTAGAGTAACTAGTTTTGATTATAACTGCTTTTTCTCCACATTTTTTCAATTTATTTTCAGCTCTTACAGGCATGGAGAATTTTTTTACTGTAATAGCTGCTTCCCTATCCTCAAAGGAAATAAAATTGATAACAGACTTTTCTATTAAGCAAACAATGAAGTCAGTGCACTGACAAGAAGCTACTTTTTAAGTTTTCTCATTTATTTTTTCTAATGCTAATTCATTGGAGATAACTGGCCCTGTGTGCATGTGTTCATAGTTTTAAACTTACATGGTAATTTTGTCGTCCCTTGTTTTCCCAGTTTAAAATATTTGCAAATTCATCCATTAATACTTCAAACATTAAATTAGCTACTTTTCACACGATTATTATACAGTTAGTTTTTATTCATTTAAAAAGGTTATGCTGTGTTACTTCTTCAAATCAATTATGTCCTTACATATATTTTATTCTCATTTTGGAAGAAAGCCAGTTTCCCACCCTTTGCTCCCTCTCTCACTGTCCCTGTCCTCTAATTCCAGTGGTCATGAAAAGAGATTTTCTTTGTGACTGCTTCAACATTGAGTGCTTCTCTCTTGTTAAAAAAGTCAAGCATTTCCTACTAAAACTTAAACTGACATTTTTATTATACTGCTGATTCTGCTGAGTGAGAAGACCTCAGACAAAGGGCACTTGTATAAGGGAACTATTCACAGGAGGCACTTCGTTTCTCAGGAATGGGAAAAGCTTTACCTAGTGACAACTAAGGGCAGCAAAACAGAAGAAAATTGAATGCACTAACAGCACCTCAGATTTCCCAAGCTGAGAGTGTGTGGGATCAGTTACAGGCTCCAGCACTGACCCTTTAAAGGTAGGAGATAATGAAGCTGAGTATCAAACAATAAAAGAAGATGGGTCCAGATAGGTGATGTGATATTTCCTCTTAGTTTTTAATGTTATGATCGTTGAAAAAAGGTACAGAAAAAAGAAGACTGAAAATGTCATAACTGCAGAAGAGACATTAAATAGATGGTTCTCTCCTAATAGGAACATCAGCCAGACTCAAATGAGGAGAAAAAAATCTGTGTGTCTTTGTTAATAATTCAAGACTTAGAAATTACTATTTTGCTTAATCTGGTATCCAAATACAGCCACCACCTTGAGCTAATTTGGCAGCTCATTTAGGATCAAAAAAGAAACAATTCTCCACTTGTAATATTTGACTTTAAATGGAACTGGTGGATATTGGGTTTATTATTCATTAATTTTGAGCAGCTTTAGTCATGTAGATTTAAATATTTTTGCTAGGAGCGCAAGGATAAAATCTCACAGAGTTGAACATGATCCCTGATTTGGAGATATTCCTGCCATTCTGCTTTCTTCAGCTACTCTTAACATTTTCCCCATGCTTATGACCAGGACACAAGAATTACAACTCTCCGTATACCTGCTTCCTGACAATGATGATCCCTAAACCAAAGCATAAACAGATTCTAACAGATTCCATAGATTCTCTAGGGAAAGGACAGTCTCTTCCTCTTATCTAACTTTATCTGAGGGATTTAAGTTCTACTCAATGTTGGTATCATCAAAATTAAACAAACAAAAATTATAGTTTTTATGTGTATGATACCTCAGCAGCAGTTTAGCAAAGAAACTGAAAATCTGGTTAATTCCCTTAATAGAGAAAGAGATATCTTCAGCTGCTTTCAGAAGTTTACTCTAATAATTTTGGATTAATTATGTATGATTTCTTTAAATATATTTGAATTTATGAGATTTATTAGATTTTTCTGGAACAAAGAAATAGGTTGAGTCCTGTGATGGGATTCCGGAGTTTGGAAGGTCTTTTTCACCCCACTAGTGGACTCCATACACTGCAGGCTCCCACAGAAATTTGGTGTGGAATTTTTAACTCATCAAACTCTATGCATGCCTAGAGAACAGCCTTCATTTTAAGTTGGCATTAGTCAATACTTATAGACATGAAAGATGGATATTTAACTGGAAATTATATGTGGACCTCTCCCCTGACGGTGCCCACTTCCATGTTTTCGTAAACAGGAACAACCTACTTTTAGCATAAAACAGATTTTACTTTTCCCCCTGAAAAAGGGAAAGGAGGAATACATATAAAGCAAGGTAGCTAGTATCCATTAATATTTGAAATAAGTGTCATCTTCTGCATATCTTAGGGGAAAAAAAATCAGGTTATGATTCTCTTCTCAGAAGTGGGAAAGGCAAAGGGAACGTGAATTTCCTGCACAAAATGAGGAAGCCTGAGTGAATCTGCCATAAATGATATTGAAATGGACATGACCACTTTTGCTGCCAGTCACACTGGTTTTGTTTTCTTTTTTCTTTTTAGCCAAGTCTTTTCAACTGCTTAATATGTGACTACCCTCAGAAGGAGATTTTGGATGAAATTTGGGTGAATTTTGCACTTGTATAATTCAGAAATCACACTGCATAAGCCAGGTGTTTTACACCTATCTCTTAGTCAATCATTGGTCCCTTAGAAATTATGTTAAATGTTGAATTTTTATAGATCTGCTTTCCTTTCTTGCTATTTTTAAAGGTAATTTCTACATCTCTAACTGGAAACACATTGCTAAATTATTTTTGTAATTCATCCATTGCGTTTTCTACAATTTATCTGCAGTGGCTGTTGCAGTCTTCAATATTTATTATTTCTTCTCTGTCTTTTCTAATTATAAAATGTTCATTTAATTTTTTCCTGTCTCTCATTGTTTTCTTTAAGATCTTTCTCTGGATGAATGCTTTTGCTTTGTTACATGCTGCCATTCCTTCCAGTCTGTAATAAAACCTTTTAAACCTTACGTCTTATCAAAACATGGAAAGATCATTAAATCATCCACTCTGAATTATAGGTTCACTATAATTTCTTTCTGATAAAAATCTTTAATCATAGAGAGAAAAATCCTCTTGGACATAAAGCTATCATTCATTAACCAAGTTTCTCTTATCTTCTTAAAAAGCAGACAAACCAATTCACAACTTCATAAGGCTGGGTTTACAGGGAAATGCTCTTTTCCTGAGGAAATGGCAGTTCAGGCATGTTCATAATCAGTCAACTATAGTAAACTTTTAGGAGTCCAAGTTAAACAACAGAGATCTCAAGTCTTAAACTTGTCTTTATTCATTACAAGTTCCGTTCCTTGAAAAAAACCCAAGCTAACACATACCCTCTCCCCTCAGTCTCTTAAGGACAGATAAAGAGTAAGAAAAGTTGCATTATTTTAAATACTGACACTATTTACTTTTCTTCTGTATCAGTCAGCTGAGTTTAAGTGTCTTGGAAAATAGTCTGTGTGAACAGCAAAATAGGTTTTCTCCATTCAAAAGGAACTCATTAAGAAACTGTTTTATTTTTTTAATGATGCTATTTGTATAAGTAAAAAAGGACTAAGTTAGAGTAAAAAAAAATTGATTCTTAATCATTATTGCAATAGTTTCACCCAGAAAACAGATGCCTCACATTTAGTATCACAGAAAGAGCTTTTTATATTGCCTCCAAAAATATATGCTGAACTGAGATTAATTACATTCTTAAATAAACAAAAATGATTGCTACTCTAATGAGACAGTAAAAATCAAAAGCAGAATAAATGTGAAGTACTGATAAAAAAATAAATTATGCTGACCATACCCAAGCAATTTTCTAAAATTAGCCGTACATATCTAATGATATGCATGCAGTTACATATTATTGGAAATAAATACATATATAATCATTATAGCTCATTTTCATTCAACATCACTACGAATCTATATGAAGAAAACCTACCCTTTTAATTCAATCTATGTATCTGGTCACAGTCATAAAAATAATCTTCATTTCCAAGGACTAAAATTTATTCCTTTTACCAAGAATTAACACATTCTAGAGAATGGACTGATAACTATTTCATGAGTGTAATACACAGAAATCTTATTATATGGAATGCAACAATTAAGCCCTTTTAAACAAATATGAAAATTCCAATTTTGCAACGTTTGGGGGATTTTTTTTTTGTTTGTTTTGGGAAAAAAATATATTTCCTTAATTAGAAAGTAGTTTAGAAAACAATTTTATTCTGCATGTGTGAACAGTATATGATCAGCATTTCTTTTCACTCTCTTTGAAAACTGGTGTGTATACCAGGATTTGTTCTGTTGTCCCTGTGAAGAAGAAGATCTGTTACTTCAGATCTGCCAAAACTGTTTTGGGAGCCTGCCATGATGTTAGTGAAGGACTGCGAGGTTAAGACTTTTCCCGTTATCTGTGTGGTAAGTTCCTTGTGACAGTTCCCCAGCTGAGGAGTGTTTGCAGAGAAGCCTGGAGGGTACCTGGGGAGCTGTGTTGGCTGCTCTGACCCAGCATTACTGGCTTCACAGCAGCAGAGAGTAGCAAATCCTGAGAACATCATGGATTGTTTCTTTCTCTGGATGCTCCAGCACATCTGTGATGCTCTGACCTTCCATGAGGCAACTGGGTCATACAGAGCAGTGGAAATGCTGCTGCGAGGGTGTTTCTAGGGGCCTGGTACTCATTCTAGGTGTTTGTGAGGCTCCCTAAATGGAAGACTACTAAACTGAAACAATAGGAAAAATATGAAGCAAAATATGTTACTTTTGATACTATTTGCCAGTGCTAACTGCAAAACACAGCGAACAATCAAGAAGATAAAACCTTTCAAATATGTATCCAAACTGACTATTTTCTCAGTTACTCTGAGGTCTGATCTCCAGTATGGTTCTTCTGAATCTCATCCACTGTCACAAGAACTGGCTCTTAAGGGTGGTAAGTCGATGCTCAAAATTCTTCAAGGACTTCCCAATCTTGTACCAGAATTAAAAGGATGAAATCCATCTAAAAATCTATATATGTCTGAATAGGACAAGAGCACAGTGATCCTTGAGTCATGTAGAAGATACCCCCTGTTGGGCCACAAAGTAAAAAGGCATAGCATTAAATGAATTGAGAGTCACTGTTTTCAAAATTTATTTGCCAAAAGGGTAAAAAAAAAAAAAGTCTGCAAACTAGACTTGATTTTAATGAGACTTCAACAAAAAAACGCAAACAAAAATCAAACTCAGTTTACCTAAAATTCAATAATATGAATCAAATCTAGCAAACCAAAAGTTTTCCTGCAAATATCAGAATGTAGTATGGGAATAAATTTCAAAACTGAAAATATTATTGCTTGTGGTTATTACCAGGAAAAATATGAAAATGCATTAATTTCTAAAAATATTAGGTGGATAATATATTTAATCTATTACAGCACAGTGATGATAATACATGAAGAACATCCAGATGCTTATGGTGTTACCATTTCCTAGAAGTGGTAAAAACTAATAAATCTAAAATTCAGATACAACCTTTTATGAGTAATGATAAAAGAAATTACTTACTAAACATGAAACATAAGTGATAGAACTACTGCTATCTTTTTTTTGGCAAATCTCTCATGTGAAAGTGGGTGATCATCAGATACAGAAGATATTAAACAATGCCTTCTCTGTCCATATGGATGGCTCAGAATGAAGGTTGGCAGCATCCAGCCAAGGACCTGAGTATTTTCCAAGGGAAAGTGATGGTCAGAGGAACAGGTTCCAATAAGTGACATGTGCTCATGTGCAGACCGTTAGCTCTTTGTAATATGGATTTAGCTCTCAAAACTGCAGTAGAAAAGTGTACACGCCTAGTATTCTGCCCCCTGCCCCACTGTTTTTGTTAGTTTAACACTCAATGATTCAGATACCTTTCTCCCATTACTTTCTTGAGTTATAATTTAAATCTGCATCCACTCATGCTTATCAAAGCTTTTAGAACTTCTGCTAGAGAAAACTAGAAAACACAGATGAAAATACTTGGCCATCTTGGAAAAGAGTAGAAGTGAGATGAATGAAGCAGTAACACACAGAGAGTAAGACCTAATGAGCAAGTAAAATATGCAGAAAATCAAAGGCCTAGTGTAGACCATTATGTTTATCAGAAAAAGCAGATGCTCTGGGAAAGCTGCAGCTGATGGCATCAAATCATGGTGAGTCAGCATTACCAGTTCCCCATACCCTATCCCATAACAGAAAAACACACAGACTGACTGAAGATTTGAGTGTAACGTTTATCTTCAGTTATGAAGCAAGATGAACAGTCAAGGGGACTAGTACTTTGTGAAAGGTTATAATTATAGCATTAGATATTTCCATGCTGATTACTCACCCTGATTTATATTCCTACTGGTGAGAAGGCACACTTGATGTCAATAGTACTACCTGCCTAAGTACATGATCATCAAAGTATGTGAGGTAAATTAGGATTAAGAGTCACCAAGGTTAAGACAGTTCAAACTATGTATAAAAAAGATAATAGCTTAACAGCTCCCCCCTGAAAACGAGTCTGTGTAGAAATGGAGTGGGTTTATTCCTGCTGGCCTTATATTTTTTGTTTGTTTGTTTGTTTTATCACAAGGAGTAAAACTTCTACAAGCCAAAAAAAAGAAAAAGTTACCCTTATTTCTGTACAACTTCATAGTTCTCAAAAGGGGTGTGAAAAAATTACTTAAATATTTGCGAAATGATACACAGACTATGTGCAAAGTAGGAAAGTCTCATCTCATTTTTGAAGCACAATTTTATCCAACTTCAGTGGATTCACTCAAACTTGTTGTCAGTCTCTGGGCTCCATTTGAACTGTCCCACTGGTACAGATTTTTTTGAAGAACTGACAAAAGAGCTTAAAAATTTAAATCATGTGACACTATGAGATGTGCTCAAAAATTATGTGATTCAAAAAGAAAGACACATGATGCTTCTAAAATAAGCTTTACTCTTTTAGTTTGGTTTGATTTCTTTGTTTTGTTTACCTATGGGGTGCATTATGAAGATATCATGTAAGCTCATGATATCTAGAAAACAAGGATTTGGAAACACATCATCCTTCATCATCCCCTAGTTACAGATATGAATAACTTCATTAACTTCCACCTACCCTCATCATCCTGTCAGCTGAAAGTTCTAATGTCTGTGATCCAGAAGTTCAATTGCTCACATTAGTGTATACTCATATAACTTGCTCATGATTTGTTTCAGGGTAAAACCTCTAGTCTAACCTAAATATTTTAAATAGAATCTGTTTGGTACTGGAACTGAGAAGACAATAGTATGTATACTGCTATTGTGTATATTTCTAGCTTTCTTAGCTTTCTCTCTCTCTGTTTTTTTCTTCTTTTTTCTTTTTTTTTCTTTTCTGTCTAATGGCATTTGAGATTTTCATGTAATGATCTAATTTTCTAGGTTGAAACATTAAGAGAAAAAAAAATCATAGCACATATCACAAAATAATTTTAGGTATCTCCAGTCTTTCTCAGGCCCATAAGCAGTAGAGAAACTAAGCAGTGAATTTGTAAGAGTAAAGTGAATGTAAAGATAGTGCTGTTTAAAACCAGTTTTAGTGCCCTTATTTTGTGTGCCTTGTTACTTTTACCTCAAAAGTCCAGCAAGATACCAGTGTATATATCAAAGAAATAAAATCAACTTTTTGCTACAAGAAGATAGAGATGCATCTCAAACCTTCTGTCTCCATGCTTTTCTCATGGAGCAAAAGCAACTTAGGGAAGTAAAACAAGTTCAAATGCTCACGCTGACCTGAGAGTTCTCAGGAAAGGGCACTAGCAATTACCCCCCCCAGCAGCTCAGCTCCCAACTTATGTCTGCTGAAAATGACAGTCAAAAAATTAGTTTAACCCTACATATACTGGTTTAGGAATTCCTTATACACAGATTGCAATTTCTCAACATAGATGTACTTTTATGTGCAACAACAAAGACTAATATTTGTGAAAAAGACTAGTAAACCAAAATGGAGAGCAGTCTCCATCCTAATATAAAGATGTTTCCCTTGGCAAACACAAATTTCATTTTACCCAGTAAAAATACTTATTCTTACAAAACCTTATGTAGCACTAATAATACAGGGTCTAACCTAAATGATATCTATACATTCAGCTGGCAAAACTACAGTAACTGTACAGAAAGCCAGACATGGCTTTTCAAGATTTAAAAAAAGATTAGTTTTATCCTCCATAGTATTGCAGTTCTAAAAGAAGTATCGATATGTCATGAACAGCATCCGAAAATCTTCTGTAGAATGATACTGTGAGCATTTATTGCAAAATTTAGGTTGTGTATCTTTTTTATTTAAGAATAATTAATGATACACATTTGTCTAAGAACATTCAGCTTGAATTCATTCACAAAAATTAATGAAAGGACTTTTATGTAATTAAATTAAGTTGCACTACTCCTCCAGAACTATCTCACTTTTTCCTGCTCCACACTTGCTTAATATAGATGTACATACATCTAGAAATCAGAGGGCAAAGGAACGATTGCATTGCTTCTCAAGAGAGCATATACTCTGTAACAGCAAATAGCTTGTACAAGGTGTCTCTAAGCTTGCTGAATATTTGTGGTGGTCCGTTCAAAACCAAGTAGAAAACTGAAAGAATGTGCTAATGTAGAAGAAACCTGCTAAATATGTAGACTTTTCTACTAGTCTATTTGCTATAAACAAATTTCAAATAAATTTGTATATTCTGACAGTGAATTAAGCTGATTTCAGCAGCGTTTCTTAACTCAGTGTGCAGTGCTGCATGAACACAGCTGTGCTACTCTACAATAGCTTCTATGCTGCCAGCTCAGGTATTTCTGTACCATACTCCTCCATTTTCCCAACTGCAGGAATAGCACAGCTTGCTCATCTGGCCTCTTTTCTGCTCTCTACACATAACCCAAGCCAACCACAGATGATGACATTGGAAATCAAAACTCTTAGAGAAATATAATTTATAGTCTTAAATACTGCCATCATATTTTCAAGTATGAATGCCTAGTTCAGCTTGAATAAATCATATTTTAAGGACTTCAGCAAATCAGTTTTACTGCTACAGAAACCTATGAAAAATAAAATCTAAAAACTAGATTAGATTAAGTTGAACTATCATGTTTGTACATAGTTGCTTTCAAGGACACAGGAGCCATGAAAACTTAAAAATCATAAAGAGCAGGAGCAACAAAGGACTGGTAAAGTAAAGATCTTTCTGAGTCTGTCAAAAATGAGTATCTATGGGAAGTGATATTTACTCTCATCGGAAGCCTAACTTTCAGAACTAAAATATTTTTCTACTTTGGACATTAACTTATTTTATGCTTTTGCCAGAGACCTGAATACCTTTTAACAACAAATGGAGACAAAGTGGTGAAGTAATGTTGGAAAGCTATGTTATCACTCACTGTACTGTATCTCTTATGTGAAAGGAGACAGATTTTTAGTTCCACAAACTGGATACTAAGCACTAGCTTAAAACATTAAATTTACCAAATGTTTCCCTTATTAGTGCCTTTCTGTATCTCTAAAGGTTCCTAAATGTTCATTTTTTAATGTCCTAAAATGAAGTGTAAAGTCTATCAAGAGATGCAGTTGCCACTTTGGACAATATCAAGTTGAGCACATCAGACACCACTAACACTTTCCAGCCCTCACCCAACTGCAGCACAGTATGTCCAAGCTCAAGGTGCTCATGCAGCAGCTCCCTCAAGCCCTGACCCTGCCAAGGTTCTTGGACCCCAAACTTGCTTGTGAGAGGTAGCAGTCTCACCCCACAGAGAGAACCAATACATTTTCTGAGAACATGCTTGGCAGTGCAGATGTTATATACATGAGGAAAAAAAAATTAAAAGAAGCAAGAAGCAAGACACTCTGAAACCACAGAAAATTAAATTCTTTCTTGGGAAAAAGACAACTACAATTCATCTGATCTATAGAGAGTATTAGACTTAAGGCTGTCTGCCTCCCAGGAGGTTCCCATTAACCAGAAAATTCTTGTTATCTGACAAGACAACTTTTTAATTTTCCCCTCTTGGAACTGTTCAGTTTGATTTAAATATTTATTCAGCCAAATAGCAAGCAATTGACTCCACAGACCAATGTTAGTCTGCTCTTCTGTGAAGAAAGGGGGTCAGGTTTAAGTTCCTGCTCCATTAGCTATTTAATCAATTATCCAAATTGGCAAGGTTTCAAGGGGAGAAAGTCACTAACTTCATCCCAAAATAACCATTCAGTCAGTAGTTAGGGCACATTTCTGACTTGAAAGTTCCTGTGAGTGAAATTTTTTCTCACCTCAGGAGTATGGGTATGTTTTTAAAAGGTCATCCACCTCAATGGTAAGTGCTCTAATTACTGGATTTTTGGGCATCAATTAGCAGCCTGTTCTAATAACTGGAGAGAAGGTAGATTTAGCTTATATGTTTATTTTCAGGGGACTTCTCCAGTGTGTTAAAGTGTAGGCTCTATGTGTATTACTGTTCCACCATACTTCCTTGAAGCTATCCTTCCTCCTACTTGCTGATTTCTGTGGTTACCCCTCTTACCCACCTGTCTCCTATGCCTTGCACTGGAAGCCTAACTCAGGGTAGAGACAGTCTTCATAAACAAAGCACCTGTCAGTTAGACATTGCAGTGTTTGGTTGCTAAAAAAGGTGTTTGGTTGCTAAAAGGCAGAGCAATTCACCACATCATTTTTGGAGTCGTGTCCCCATGTTAGATGAAGCATCCATATTTAAGTGTTTATGAACTGGATAGGCAAACACCAGGAAGGTAAGTGGCACAGATTGGGTAGTGGGAAACCCAGAGAACTATGTAATGTCATGGCACTGAAAAGGTAGTTTGATACAGAGGGAAACGTTAATCATAAACTCTGTTTCAAATTTTACCCAGACAGAAGTTACCACGTGTAAGTTTAGAAGGATGTGCATCTACCTGATCAGGCTTCAGATTTTGTTAGCAAAGTAGAATATTATTTTTAGAAACTGGAGGGAAAACAAGAAAGGGAATAAAGCTTTCTTTTAAAATAAAAAATATAAGAGATGTGCTGGTACTGTCCTAAAAACACTAGGATTACATTTGCTAGCCAAAATGTTGGCAGTCTGAGTTCAAATCTGCTGATTCCCTGCTCTGGCTATGGCATTGTAACCTACTATTCCCAGAGACTGTTCTGAGATAAAACACTGGCCACACCTGTAGGAACCATGTCACTACATGGTCAGAATGAGGGAGAAAAGTACTTGCCCACACAGAAGTGGTGAATTACTCTTTAGCCTAGTGCCTCACACAGCTGCCCAAGGAACCAGTAGCAGATTGCAGCACTTAGTTCATGAGCCAGAACAATGAAATATTTACACAGTTCTTGAACTTATTCTGCCTTCAGAAGACAAGGTTCTTCTGAGGACATAGGCAAATAAAAATTTTAAGAGTAAAAACTGAGCTGGGAATGTGAAATTTCAGGGCAAATTGGTGGTTTCTTGTTGAGAAGCTAGGAGACTGCCATTTGACCAGGAAAAGTAGTGTAGGTTTGCAGTGAGTCCTGATTACCATACATTGGTTTGGCTTGCAAAGCAGCCTGGGTATGCGTGGATTTGATTTCTTTTGAAGCAAAGTAAATTGGAAACTCTGCTTACAGTCTGTAGCAAATGTACTATAAACTGCAGTGGGGACAAAAGGATCTCAACTAATTAGTCCTTCAAGTAGCCTCAAACTACATTCAGGATAATAACATTTGGTCTGAGACAACAAACCGGATCCAGAACTGGTAAAACATATTGATCACTTACTTAAATATAAGGACCTCCACACCAAATGCTTTGATCTACTGCTCTGCTCCTATTGTGCTGAATTGGCTGCTAATACAGACAAGAGCATTCAACTCACATTTCTGCTACCCAAAACCCTTAACAGAACTACAAGTCTCTGTGCGGATTTTGCCCTTGTTCACCACAGATAATTTTGAGTGCAAACTTCAAATTTCCTCCCTCCCCCACCCCCGCAAGTAAAAGAATGTTTCAATAATTAAGAAGGGATAATTGGGGAAATGATACAAAGGCCAAGATGGAAATTAAGAATTGAAATAAAGCAAATACAAGGAATAAAATGCATGAAGAAAGTTTCTGAGAAGTTAATGAATGATCAATAATGACCAAGAGGGAACAAAACAGAAAGGAAAACAGGTGGCAATGAAGCAGGAGGAAAATACTATTTAGAAGCAATACTTTGTAGAAAGCCTAAAAAATATATACACACTAGTCAACAGTATAGTTTGCTATCTAAACTGATCAGTGACTATCTTCTCAAGTCTATACCAGCCTTTTCTCATTGCTGCTGAAACAGCCAGTGATTATCACATTTTGCCTTCTCTTCATGGCATCAAAATTCTTGCCCACATTTTGGGGAAAATCAGTGCTAAACCAATTTTGTACTATACAAGGAAGTGTGTCTGGAGACTGGGAACACAGTGCCTTGGCTTCCATTTGTAGCTGTGCATCTTTGACCTTCAGGGAGGGATAATTCTGGAGTCATTTTTTATACTTACCAGAAAACTATAGATAATCCATGACCATTATACAGCATTAGGCACTTACAAAAATGGGGCACAAACATCAAAATTACTTATTCTATAACAACCCAACGAAAGGAACAAATATCTGCATAGTAATGTGAGCAAACAGAATTAAAAATCAGGCCAATTAAACAAAGTTTAAGAAAAAAGATCAATTCATAAATCTACCACAGGGACTTGCTCTACTGGATGGGGGGAGAAAGAAAAGAGTTTCAGAGAGAAGATTTTAACCATGTAGGGTGCCTGAGGAGCTCAGCTGCTATTGTGGATGAGAAAGAAAAGGAGTATATATGTGTGTGTATATGTATGTATTTATATGCATATTATATATTTTATATATATAATATATATATGCTTATATATAAATACACTAAAAGAATTATATGATTAAGACACAATGCTTCTGTTTAGTAGATCAGACTGTTACTTTTATATATGTTAACACAGAAAACTGCAGGTTTTCCCAGTAACATCCAATAGGATGTCATAAACTTCTTGTAGATCTAGAGCTGCATGAAAGTTTTTTCAGGGGAGAATGAAAGACAATTTGATACTTTCACACCAAAACAGCTCTTGGAATTGGGCATATTTCAAGAAAACTCAAGTTTCTGTTCTGAGGTACCTTTCCACTTCAGTGTCCTTTTCATAATAAAAAAATAAATTATTAAAATCAATCTTTTAAATTTATCTACAACTAGATTGACCTAAAGCAGAATTACTGACTTAAAAATCACTTGTTAATCTGCAGAAACATTCAACTTATGGGGTTTTTTTCCTTTAGAAAACTGAGGAAACTGTAAAGTTTCCATAAACAAATCATATTTTCATATGGCTGAGTGCTTCATTGATAACTATACAACAGACTCTACTTCTGTTCTTGTACTAAATTGAGTTGATTAATTCATAGTGTAGTTTACATGTATGCACACATAGCAACCACCTTCCTATATATTTCACTGATTGCATGAAATTAAATTATTCTTAAGCTCATGTGGGATACTATCAACTGGGTAAAAATTCTCCGCCTTGAATTTCATAGCTGTTGTATTTCACTCCAGTGTGCCAGCAACTTGGAATTCATTCCTTTTGAATATTGGTACCACTTGCCATGCAAGGCTTAAACTTCTATTGTCTGGAAAGATCTAACCCCAGATGTAATTATTGTTGTTAATTTTGGTTTTTTTGTTATGATTGCTTTAAAAATACAGATTCTGTCATCAGCTTGCACTTGCCTTCCCTAGGATGCCTGTGGAAAGAAGACTTTTCATCCAAATGGGGCCTTAAGGAAGCAAACTTCACCTAGCTTTCTTCACCTAACAAACTTCACCTAACTTTCACCTAACTGCGAAAATATTTTAAATTTTATTTTCAGTTTTTCTCATTGCTTTCCTCTTAAATATTCTTTACTTTGAATCTCAAATACTACCAGGTTGCTGTAGATGGGCATATAGGCTGGTGCGGAGGCCCAGTAGGTCAGCAAGCTATGTACAGAGCACTGAGGCTCAGCGAGGTCGAGTCATTGGGAAGCTCAGCTGTGTGCCCCGGGAAGCTCTGTGCAGGAGGCAGCTGGTCACTCCTTTGCTCCGCAGGCACACTGCTGTGCAGAAAGGGTAGCTGGTGAGCATCTGTAGGGGAGGCAGGGAGACCATTCAAGAAACAAAGTTCAATCCCTTCCCTGAGTTCCTAGCTCTCCATCTCTTAGCATAGCTGGTTGAGGTGAATGTTGTTTGTCGCAAACATTCTCACTTGAAACTCTCCTAGTTATTGCAAGTTCTAGAATGCAAGTTTGTTATGCTCCCAAATGGCATTTATTGGATAATACTGCATTTTCTTTCTCCATTCATCTATATGTGGTTGCTAAAAAAATCTTTTTTAAGTCTGGTAGTTGCAATAAACTAATTAGCATTTGTGTCAGAGCAATCTTACTTCATTATTTTTAAACGTTGGCCTTTAAACTATGGGTATTTAGAACTGCTGAATAACAGTCTTAAGCAGCTAGTTTGTGCAAATCTTCTATTGTCAGCATAAATAAAACAAAATTGGTATAGCCTAGGTTGATAGCCCTGGCTGATAAATTTTATTTCAAACATAACACACAGGCAAAAACTTGATTGCTGTCTAAGTGTAGTTGGATGTCCTCTCATTCCATTTAAATGCAAAACTCAGCAGTAGTAACCATAAAATAGTTCCTATTTCAAATTCTTAATTTTGAAATTTTATGTTTTTCTGGTTTTCAAATTAAATTAGGGATCTTCTATTATTGATCCATACTAATGTCAATGCTCATTTCAAAGTGTGAATTATTTCTATTGAAAAATAAGCTTGGTGGAGAATTCCAAACCAGTTTCTATGGCAGGTTCTACCCTTTCCCTCTCAGCCAAGACTCACTGCTTTGCCAAAGAATAGCAAGGACTCAATTCTGATAAAGTCAAAGTACTTGTCACATGAGTAACTTGATGTATGTAATTAGCCAGGAATACACACACTCCTCGAACTCTACATCTACACAAACAATATAAGGATTGATGCCTTGATTCAGCACAACCTTGATTTTAAGAAAGGTGTTTCTTCTCTAGTTTAAGCCACCAAAAAAACATTGCTGAAATCTTATTCTGTCAGAATATGTAGTACAAACTAAAAGCACTATGCTCCCCTACACTGAAATAATTTCACTAAAGTTTTAGTTTAAAAAAAAATCCCTCTAAATAAGAAATACTTTTTTTTTTCTGATGTGTTGGTATGTTTATTACAATAATTTACATTTCAGTCTATCAAAAACAATTTGCAAAGAGATTGGGTTTTTTGAGGACTTCTAAATTTTTATCTCTCATTTCAAAAGCAGAAAATTGAAATTTAAAATCCTTTGAAATGTCACCCTGATAAACAGAGAAAACAGTTTTTGTTGCTTTATGAGCCTGCTTCACCCCGTGGTGTCTGGCATGGTCTATTTGCCACCTGCATCCATCTGTCCTTGGTTTGTAACCCACTCTGGGTACTGCCGTTGGTACCTGACTTCATAAGATCTGGTGACTCATTTGAAGAAAGTCTTTGAATATACAGGAAGTTAATGATGCTTAATGTTTTAAAAGCTATTTAAAAATATTTTCAACTCCTACCCTGCATTTCCATCTGGGGTGAAAAAGTGAGTGAAGAAAAGCTGCAGGAGCAACTGGGGGCAAATGACAAAAATGTAAACAATATGGTCAGCTCAGTCATTACTTGATCATAACCATGGGCAGATTTCATTCTAAGTAGTTCAAATCTTCAACTTGAATCATAGTTCAAATCAGTAAGAAAGACATCAAATATTAAATGATTCTATTTAATCTTGGGCTAGATTCATGCTTTTTAGTTATTTCCTTAAAGAATATTTAAGCATCCCTCACTCTTGAACACTAAAACGAACTAATCAACAGTCAAATATAAGTTATGCAAAATTGGATAGCATTTTTTGATAATCACAAGAAGTGTACATCTGTTATTTGTTCAGACTTTTAATTTGCACATTTTAATAGGACAAATTATGATTAATCTTGTAATGCTAGCTAGATGGGTTGTGATGGAAGTTGATATGGAAAATGCAGAAAATATTTTCTAGGATTGTTATATTAGTTAAATGAAGCAAAAATAAATGCTCTAAACAAATACAAATTAAAATTCCCCAGTCTTTCATATTTTAAAAAGCCCACAGTCATTGCCTCAGTGAGTGAAATAATTTGGAAGGAAGCATATGTTTTATGTCATCATGACCTTCAAAGTTTAGACCTTACAGAGTTCTGTCTCTCACCTCCTCTCAACTAACACTGGAATGGGAAAACAGGCTTTCCTGCTCTTTCAGCTTTAACACACTTTGTCAGTCTGAAATTTCTGTAGTTGCTATCCTGGACAAACTAAAAGGAAGAAGACATCTACAGAAAGGGCAAGAGGCTTTTGAATACCTGGATTATCAATTAAATATTAATTTTCAGTGTTGGTGGCTTTCCCTAGTTCAGTAGCATTACTTACACAGGAGGTTTAGTCTGTAGTATAAAACAATTACAGTAGTTTTAGGTTGATGTGTTTTTCCAAAAGAGTAATAGGCTTAAATTAGACAAAATAAGACATTTTACATTTAAAAAGTCAATTATAAATAATAGATGTTTATTTCATTTACCTTTGTTTTTACATTTATGCATTTATTTCATCTGTTATTGGCAGATATTGGGGGCAGGGGGAAAAAACCACACCACAAACATTAGTGTTAGAATGTTTCAATTTAGCCAGGTCTGGGAGTGAAAGGTGAAACTGTAGCCTACTGTTAGATGAAAAATACAGCATTATGTGTTAAAGACATACCAACAAACTATAAGGCTGTTTGCTCATGGATTAGATATGTATTCCTGAACCTGGCAAAATGAACTTAACAGTATCTCTACAAAATCAGGGGGGGAAAAAGTGTGAAAGCATTTTTTAGGAAAGATAAATATTTGTATATTATTAATTAATTTCTCTCTGCTTCAGTTTCTGAAATACAAATAAGTATTTCCAGCAAGATATCCTTGAAGAACTAAATGTCTCAAGGGACTGGTAATCACATTTTTGGAGCCTTTCACCTCTAGTTCACTGATTCAAATACAGCCAACATGCAGTAGTGACGGAAAATCATTGAGATTTGAAAGCTGGTTTGTGGCCTGTGGGTAATGAACTGGTATTTCTCTCCTTTTCTTAGAGGATCTTGAAAAAGCACTTGACGCTTCTGAAAGCACCGATGCTGAGCTTCTCGCACAATCCAGTGAGGTCCCCATGGAGTCACAACCAGGGTTGGTTTCCTTGAGGATGACAGAGGCTGAGACTATCAACTAAAACCTCATTCCAGACAAATTTCCTCAGTTCATTGACCACTTGGAGCAAATTGGTCCTTAGCTGTCTGGAAGATCTTGGTGGGCAAACCCTTTCCCCATGTCAAGTAGCCAGCCTAGCTGGGCTGCAATGACAGCTCATTCTGGGATCACCACACTGCACTGTTCCTTCCTGGGTTCCACAAAGGCTGGGTGAAAACAGAGTTTTATTTTCCATTTGTGCCAATCTGGTACTTTTCATTAGCATTAAATATACTTAATTTAGGAGGAAAAACAACAGAAAGATGTTACAGAAATTCCTATTTTTTAAGGGCAACAGTGGTTTAATCTCTTTCTTTAGACAGAGGTACATACCTAGTTAGGAACACTGAATAAAATGTCCTTTGTCAAGATCATACCTACCACATTCTGGAAAATCTCTCTGACAATAATTTTTCTCATCAGCTACAAATTATCTCAGTTCTATGTTTCCCTTGTGAAGGCTTTAAATTATCTTTTTAATGATCTCATCTTCTTTACATTAGGGACTTATATTCACCAAACTCATATATATTTTTATGAAAATATACCTATTTTTTCCTGAACATTTAATATGTTGTACTAGGAGTTTCCTCAGAGGAAAGAAATAAATCTGTCTTCATTAATCACTAAATGTAACATGGAGAAATTAAAACATTTGGATGTCATGTCAGCTATATACATTGTATTCTATGATGTCACATTTGATTTTCTTTTTTTATAACTTTGACAGCATCATATTAAAAATTTGATTGCACAATGACAGTTCAGGCATTGAATTGTTCAGCTTATGAGTGCACTCTTTCAGAAAGACTGTTTTGTATTTCTTGCCACTACTGAAATACTGACAAAAAAATGTAAAAAAAAAGAAAATGGTTACTAGTAACTAATTAATAACTCAAGCTTGGCAAAGGTAACCTCATTTTAATAGAATATCACACAAATTAAAATCAAATTAAATATAACATGCATCATATTTCAAAAGTCACTTCAAACTTTATTCTCAGGATGACATTTTGGTCCCAGAGAAATAGATTCCAATTAATATTCAGTAAAGCCAGGACTTACTTCTAACTGAAGAAACCCCATGTATTTCTAATCTGGTTTTAGTAACTATCACTCTAAATTATTTTGCTACTTAGCTGAATTACCCATCCTTTCTCTTAGCATATGCTCAAGCTATCAATGCTTATGGAATTCTATGGGGCTCTTTCCATCTGACTCTCAAAAGCAGTCTCCTTAAAACTGGAGTCTCTTGGGTAATTTTAGCAATAGTCTTTCAGGGTTCATACTGTGCTTTTTCCTATGATGACAGTTTTTGACAGGATTTTTGTTCCATTTTACCTCTGTCTAGTGACAAATAAGTGAAATCTGTAGGTTCATTTGAATCAAACTACTTCAGTTGTAACCCTTTTCAGTGTCCAAATTTGTCTTTTCTTCATTTACAACTGAAGGTTATTTTTAAATCACTAAGGATATTTTTAAATCATTAAGATAGAAACATCTACTCTCCAGCTTGATTAAATTCATCTAGCCCTTTCATATCAGAACCTTAAAATAAATAATACCATTTTAAGAAACATGCTATTTCTATCCCTTAATATGAAATTTTAGTGGTATCAGATGTGAAAATCTCATTCAAAGTCCAAACTTTTTTCCAGTAAATGTGGCTATTATTTGGTCACAATAAAATTGCCCCTAGCAATACATGTATTATTCTTTCCCACCAGAATTACCTCAGCTGAGCTGTCTGAGAAGGTAAGAACTATAGGCCTGAGCACTGCTTGAAGTGGTAAAGTGTGGAATATTCCATATGAGACAAAAAATAAATACTTCTGGCTATGGCAATGGGGAAAAATACAAATAATCTTCTCATGTCCTGGTTCCTCAAAAATGATTTGCAGAGATGTCTTTGATTCTGCTCACAGCAGTACTTATAGAGAATCTCATATTGCTTTTTCTGGGATCAGAATTATGACCACAGTTATACAAACAAATGTGCTTGCACTCCCTTGGAAATATCTGACGTTTATTCAAGAGTTTAGGCCATCATTAAACATATATATATATATTGCTGTTCTTCATCTCTCTTCTAGCATCTCCAAATTTCAACTTGAAGATAAAAAGAATGCCTGTTTTCATTATGAGCAATGAAAATTAGTTACGGATCACTTACACTACAATATTTTAGTTCACTTATTTAACCTGAATCTAGCCTGTTTCAACTCATGAATCACTCCAGGACAGCATTTTTTTTTTTTATTCTTAAATGAACAATTACACATTCATGTTGCTTTTCTAGTGACAAGCCAAACATTTCAAAATGTACAATTAGAAGCAAGATACCACACAATTCAGTAACACTTCATTCTGCAGTATCAATATCAGTCTACAAGTACTATGACAGAAATAAAAATGCATGAACTATCAGGACAGGAACTTCTTACCTTATCATTTACTCAATCTCTACTCAAGCGAACTCTGGTTGAAGACAACAAATGGTACCTATACAAGTGCAGAGTAAAAACTGCAAAGTAATACAGCCCTTTACAAATTTCATATGTTTTTGACATCCATCCTCATCAAAGGTTTCATGGTTTAAACACTTCTAAAAAAAACTGGCTAAACTGAAATCAAAATCAGAGTGTTTCCCTTACAACTATATGTATTTTGACTGAGAATAGGCTGGTCATTAAAGGTGACAGAGAAACTTACTTCCTAAATAACCTTTACATCTTATTCAGACTGTCATCAGCTGTCTCAGGTTAGATGTGCTGAAACCATTCTGATGAGTCTCATACAGATTCCTCTCTGTATCATAAGAAGAAAACTCATCATCCTATGACTTATACAGAAAAGTATATCTACAAAATTTCAAGCTTTCCCTTTTTGCAGATGATGTGCATTACTTGTATGTGATGCCCCTTGCATCATCCCTTCACCCAGTGTAATGCAGGACTAAGGAATTCTCTATAAATAAGAAAGAATACTACTAAAAAGTATAAGTGAAACATGAAAAAAACACAAGGCAAAACGGAGGAAAAATTCCAACAAAATTTAACAAAAAACAGGAATTGTGAGGGGGGGAGAAAAAAGAGATATTTTTCGGTCATAAGTGTTATCACAGCACCAGCTTCTGGAGAAGGGAGTGAAGATTTACTGTGAATCTTATGTTCTTACTTGTTGGTTATTTGGCAAACAGACATGAGGTTGCTTTGGTTTTGTTTTTGTTTTTTTGTTTGTTTGTTTGTTTGTTTTATTTAAGGTAGCTTCCAGGTCTTTAACAATACCCTGGGCCAGAGATATAAAATAAAAGAAGCGGGGAATGCTGCTGCCATAACAACCTTCCACAGGGAACTATTGGGATACAGATAGTTACTATACCAGCTACCATCAGCCTTGTGTATCATGACATACAAAAACCAGAAAACCCTTTTCAGCCACAGCATCCCGTCCTTTGCATTGTCGGCACTGGGCAGCAAAAGCAGAACAAGCACAGACTTCTAGCCCCCCATCGCCACTTTATTTATTTAATTATTTTACTGCGGGGAGCGTTAGAAAAGTCCCTTTTGAGAGCCGAGTCCTGCCCGAAGCCGCCCACCGTCCCCCGCGAAGGGCCGCGCTCCGCTGCACCCCGCGACGCTGGGAGCGGGAGTGGGAGCGAGACCGGGACCCTCCGCCACCTCCCTCTGGGGCGACTTGGGGGAACCAGCCAATTCTGCTGAGCTGGGTCTTCCCTCCTCACATTCAAATGCTCCATTGCAAAAGTTAAGGCGCTGCCCCCTCCCCGAGCCGCCCCGGGTGCGAGGGGGAGGGAGATGCGGGCAACTGGGGGTCAGGGATGTCCTGGCCCCAGCTGGGGAGTGGGGCTGTCGGGGTGTCTGTGTTACGCTTCTATGGGTGTGCGAGATCCCCGTGGGAATGGTCAGCAGTGCCCGGGAGGGGCAGCAGGGTGGGAACCCCTTTCCCTGCATCCCGACAGATCCCCGCGGACACCGCTGCTGCCCCGCGGACCCCCCGCACCCGTGGAGAGGGCATGATCGCGGGCCGGGACCCTCCGTTCCCCCGGGAACGGAGGTGAGCGCCGTGCCCTCCCCCGCGACCCGCCCCGCTCTCCCAGCGCTCATCCCCGGGGCCGCTCCGGGATGGGGGGCGCGGGGGCAGGAAGCGGGGGGATGCAAGGCAGGTGCTTTTCGGGGTGGGGGCGCAGGGCCCGCTGACTCACCCGTCCGAGGCGGGGGCTGCGGGTGGCGCGGCGGCGGCGCTGCCCCCGGTACGCGGGGGGCGGCGGGGCAGGAGCAGGAGCAGCAGCGGGCGCGGTAGCAGGGGGGAGCGGTGGGGCCCTGACTGCTCCTGGGCGCGCTCTCGCTGCCCATCCCCGGCGCTGCCGCCGCCGCCGGAGGAGGATGCGAGGGAGAGTCAGCCCCGGGCGCGGGCACGCGCAGCGGCGGAGCGGGGAGGGGGGGACCAGGAGCGGCGCGGGGGCGCGCAGCGGAGGGGGAGCAGCTGGAAAGCGCGGCGCTCGCTCCTGCAGCCCTCTGGCCCTCAGCTCTTCCATCCCTTCGTCCCTCAGCCCTCATTTTCTCATTCTTCTACCCCTTCTCCCTCCACCCCTCATCCCTGCATCCCACATCCTCCCATCCGTCCATCCTTCACCCCTCCATCTTTCAATCCGTCCATCCCTCACCCCTCCATCCCTCCACCCGTTATCCCTCATTCCCCAGTCTCTATGCTCCCGCGGGCGAGGTGCCGCTGACCCCTGTGGTTCCCTCCCCATGTCTTCCTCCGTAGGGTGTCCCCGGAGCGTCCGGGGGCCGCGGCAGGCGTGACGCTGCCTCCGTGGCGCATCCACACGACCCCTCCGTTCCCCCCCTTGAAGGGCGACCTGCGCCTTTGAAGGGCAGGAGGTCCTCAGCTTCTCTTCCTCCCTCCCCCCGCAACCCCTAAAGGAAAAGCGCTGCTAGAGCTTTCCTATCCTGCTCTTCTTATTTTTTTTCCCTGCTCGGCAGGAGGAAACAAAACGGTGCTATGTAAGGAAAAAAGGCGGTAAACAAGAGGAAAACAACACACAGAGTACAGTAATCATTGACTGTGTGAGAAACTAACTATACACTGGCTTAGTTCTTAAAAGCAGTCTGAAACCTAAAGCACTTCTTGAATTTTTATTTAGAATCAATTCTAAGTATCTGAACATTAAAAATAAAATAAATAAAAAACCCCCAACAAACTAGCTCAGAGTACATCGTGTAAAGATGAGATCTGTAAATCAAGTGAGTCAAATAAACAAGCACACAAAAATCTGGCTACCAACGCTTCATCCTTGCTCTGAACTCCCCTTGCATTATATAATGTTCATAAACTGCTGAGACCACATTTGGGGAAAAGATATAGCAATGACGACAATGTAGCACTTTTTATTAGAGCGCATTAGTAGCCTTACCTGACAAGTAGTTGCTTCAGAGGTTCATCTGTGCGTTTCTCATCAGCCCTCCAAGTAAACAAATTACTAGATGTTCAATGCAGACATTTGATTCCCTGGTGTCAGTGTCTCTGTCCTAGACGTTTCTGAATGGCTTGTGGATTAACTTACTATGCTCTTCTGCTCTGCCTTGTACCAAGAGCCGTGCAGGTATCAACAGCTCCCACTTGTGAAGACAGGGAAGAGAGAGATTGGGTAGATTTCCACATAGCTCCACATTTCAAACTGCTGATTTGCTGTAAGGATTATAGTTACTTAGAGAATAGGTCTGGTCTTCTGACAGGTTTATTCAGAAAGAGAGGCCCGACCCAAAGTTCAATGAAGGTAATACAAATATTTCTAAACCATGATAGGAATTGGTTCAAACCACTGGGAGCTCGCTGTTGGTGTGAAGGTATTTCAGAGTGCTAATATGCTAGTAAAAGCTCGTAAAAACTAGTAGAGACTCCCTGGGAACAAGAAAAATTGCTAAAATATGCATCTTTTTCATAAAATTATTGAGAGAAGGTCAGGGACCTGTCTCGGTTTCCCTGCAGCTATTGGCAAAAATATGTACTAGAAGGCAAGTTACAGCCCCTAGCTAGAGGATGTCCTGTGGTGTCAGTAGGCTCAATCAAGCTACTAAATACAGTAGGAAAGGGTAGGGAAATTACAGGTCCAATTCTGGGCATCTGTAAAGCCAGTAGGAGAACTCAGTGTTTCCTTCTGAGCCATTGCTGCTTGCAAGGAAAGTCAACAAATCAATCTTGCAATGTTTTTGTCTTCTCTGATCTCAGTCCTCAGATCAGGTCTGAGCACCCCTGTAAGATGGAAGTAGTCAGGGAGGGAAGGGAAACTGTGCAGTGGGAGAGATTTGGGCTCTGTATTGGTAACAACATCAACCTATCTAGCATGAGTGGCAAAGAAATTGGCTTATATTTTTAATCATACTTAATACAGGGATTTAGTATATTTCATGTAGCTTTTTAATATAAGTTTTAATATAAGTTTTTTGTTTTGTTTTTTTGGTTTTTTTTTGTTGTTGTTGTTTTTTGGGGTTTTTTTTGTTTGTTTGTTTTTATTCCTCTCTTGCTTTGTAGTTGGAGATGCATGGCTCCAGCAGGGACAACTGAGCTCAATCTAGTAGTAGCCTGGTATTTAGAGTGATTCCTGAGAAATGAGAGACTGAATGTAAACACTTTTTCTCTGAGATTCAGAATAGGAAATGAATTGTTGAGGTCCTGTCTTTTCTCAGATGAATGACTTTAGCTCTCCTAGCTTTGACTACAAATTTAGTCTTCATCAAAGCAAGATCTGCCTACAGAACTTTTTTTCCTCAAAATTATTTTGTTGGAAATTGGTCAGTTCTTCAGGAAATTACAGGGCTTGCATCAGCTTCTTGCATGCCCTTTATATACAGGCATGCAAGGATTTAAGTTTATGTACAAGGATTTATCTGTTTTTAAACTATAGCAGCATTTTGCTTATGAAGAATACAAATATTAACCCTTACATTTCAAAGTCATTGTAGTGAACTGATTTATTCTCAGATACAAGGCTTCATCTCTCTTAAAAAACCTTTGTAATTGTAGTAAACATTTTTTCTTACTGAAGAGAAAATATAAGCCTTTTGTGATTACCGTTACTATATAAACTGCCTTTGCAAAAGTTGGTTGCTGAGCTTGCCATCTGAGAGTGGAAATATGCTTATGCTGTTTTCTGAAGTTTCCAAAATGTGTAATAGGTTTTATTCACATAATGGAAAACGTGTGGATATTAATAGATATTTTAAAAGTAGAAAGCATGATACTGTAAAGGTCAAAAGAAACCGAACAAAATTACAGAAATAAAACAAAAGAAACAATCCCCTACCCAAACAGTTCCCCAGCCCCAAAAGTAGATATTTGTCATTATCATGTGAAAAAAGATGAAGCTTCACTTTTTACCTAACATGATCTGACTATTTATGTGAGATGTGTCAAAAGTTACATTTTAGCCCTTACTAAAAACTTACATGCAGTACTGAAATATGTGCTCTTCCACTGATGTTCTTTCCATCGAGTTAGTCCCAACAGTGTTTGCTGGGGGCAGAATTTCTCTTTTCATCTGCATTCATTTTGGAAGACTTAGAACCTGTGCTCGTGGGAATCCCATGTGCATTCTACTATTTGTAATTGATTGTTGGCTTGTAGGTTAAGTGCATCATTTAATAATCTATCATCCTTTGACTTGCTGTTCTTGACATTCATTAGTTATGGCTTGCCTTAAACTTGGCCCTGTTTCTGCAGCTGGGTTGCCTAATGCCAGTACCTGGAGCTGTGCAATCAGCCTTAATGACCTTGAGGAGAGCAGTGTCAAGACGCAGTTTGCAAAGTTCTGGGACAAAGAGTGGAATCCTACATCCAAATGGGAACTGTATTATACAATGAGAACTGAACCCAGGCTGAAGCTTTGCATGTAAGTTTAAAAAATAACACAAAATATTACTGATATTACTGAAAAGTAGCTGTGTATTTTCAGGTTTTGCTTTGCAACAGATTGAACACATTTAACTCTGATACCTGAGTAGTTTAAGTCTCCATTCTTAGACAAATTTATACTATCTGCTAACCTGTTTATTTTAGACAAAATAAAATAAATCACTTATTAAAATATTTTCTGTATGGAAATGTAGATAATGGGCTTTATTGAAGTTTTATTTTATTCACAGAGGATTTTGTTTCTATGCTTTATCAAGGATATACAAAGATTAAGTGAGAATAAGTAACCTATGGTGAACTAGGGTGGTTTGGGGTTTGCTTTTGTTTTTGTATTTTTTTTGTGTATGTGTATAGTAACATTTTCATTGAGCAAGGCTCTTTGCTAAATAGCAGTTTCACATTATACAGGATAATTAGATTTAAAATTTTAAATTAAATGCTATTGCACTATGACTCATAGGACTGATCCTGAAAGCGTGTTTTGCTCCAGCACACCAAAATAAAACAAGGACTTCATTCTTGAATCCAGTCTGATCTGGGGTAGTGCCTTCTTTAAAGGGACACGGTTTGCTGCATTCAAGCTCAAGCTCCACTGAGCCCAAAGGATGGCTGTGAAAATTACAACTTGTCTAGTTAAGACTTTCTGTCAAGACCTTCTTAACAAATTTGATCACCTCTCGTACCAAACACAAGGAACTTTGCAGGCAAGCTTATATCAGCAAGTGAAAAAAGAAAGTGTGAGAGAAGAAATGAAACACAGTAACCCCTTTTCCATTACAGCTACAACTCAGGAGAGGGAAGATATCATCAGATACCAGACATATAGACACTGGTATAACTTTCTTCCCATTTTAATCAAATTTAAAAGGGGCAAATAATTGAACTAGGAAACTTCAATAGACTTACAGATTCTCATAATATGCAGTAAATCTTTACAGTTCTACTCTCCAAGGAGATTCTTGAGTAAATAATAATGACTTTGGCCTCTTGGATAAATGAAGATGGATGTCCTGAGAAAAATCTAATTATAGATTTCTCCTGCCTTTTTTCTACCTTGGCTCTTATCTTTTGCACCAGTAATATATACATATATTTCAGTTAATGCAGGGAAAAAGAGCATAAAACCATCAACAGATTTGTTTCTTTAATAATTCAGTGTTAAATCTTGTGGTTTTGGAAACAATCTCCCAATTTTTTTGAACATTACCTAGTGTTACCAAGTCAATACAGCTACGCTGCAAACTGGTCTGTTCTGTGTCTCATCAACACAGTTGTTCACTAAGAACCTTGTCTTCACCAGGAATGATTTTAAGTTATTCCTACAGTAATGTATCGTAGCAGGGACTCTTTCCAAACAAGGATGCAGCTTATTGCATAATTTTATTACCTCTGAATTAAACTAGGTGAACAGCTGAACAAACTTAATAGATAAAAATTCTGTATTGTTGTTTTGTTTACCTTTTCTTTTTTAAAGGCAAGTATGCTTATAACAGGAGCTCTTTAAAACATTTTCATATCAATGGATCACAAAGCTATGCTCACAGAAGTCTACAATGTAGGCATAGCTGAATTTCAGATTGATACAGGTGCAGATTACAAAAACTGTTATTCACTGCATTATTGGAAGAAATTATCTCAGGTCCCAGCTGGTCTGGCCATTTTTACTGCTATTGCTCAGGGGAATAGAAATACACCATTTTCACGTTACAGCCCGGTCTGGTTTGGCAGAGCCTATAGTTAGGAAAAATGAACATGTGTTCTATTTGAAACATAGAATCAGTTATAGGATGGTTTTGTTTGGAAGGGACCTTGAAGATCATCTAGCTGTAACTCACTCTGTCCTGGGCAGGGACATTTTCCACTGGACCAGGCTGATCTGTATATATGGGATCAAACTAATGGAGAGAAATGAAAGCATTAAACTGCATGGTGACTCACTTTACAGTGTCTTTGCAGGGATATATTAAGCTTTAAAGGTATTTTCACCCATGTGAGTGTTAATCCTCTGTTCTCTCAAAGTGTTTTTCTTCAGTATCCATTACAACTGTTAATGATTAATTATAGATCTGACTCTTTCTTTTGCAGTCTTCTCCAGGGTTCCTGGCTTCATTAATTTGTCTGGAAGGATGATCGTTAGGTGTTCAGAGTCACAAACCACTTTTCTGTTTGCACACTTTGCAGTGTATAGGACAACAGAGTCATGGTCCACCAGTATGGTTCCAAATAGTAGCTAGAAATAATGATAATGCATCAGCTCTAAATCCTGTAATCACATAGGCTAGACAGCTGGGAGATGTGGAAAGCCTCAGACTCCTTTGATGTTAGAAAAATATGCAATGGAGTGGGAAGCAGCCGTGAAAAGTTTGTGTATGCAGACAAGGCGAAGTTAGTAGCCCACAGAGGGATTTGAGAAGCTGCCTTCATGCTGATTGCAGGAGATGTGGTGAAAAAGAACACTTGGTGCTTTGGAAACTTCCACTTCAAGTATGGATACAGTGAAGGTTTTCATGGCAGTTAATGGTAAGCTAATTCTTAAATATTGTTTGCAAATTTGTAGAGCAAGTAGGAGAATATTTCGAATTGTTTATGCTGGTTGAAGTTACATACATAAAATCACTCATATATTTTATGAATCATTAGAGGAACAATAGTAATAAAATCCATTTGCCTATAACAAATTCAAACTTTTAAGAAAGTACATTTGCAAAAGTGTCAGCTTTTTTTGAATGCATAAGATTGAAGACCAAGTTAGACAGTGATTAAACTTTTTTGCCACGAAGACCCACTCCAGTAAAATCCATACAATAATTAATATATTTTGAATACTGAAAAACTCTGTTGATGTGTTCTAAACATGATCAGTTGCTCTGGATGTCAATATTCCAGTTTCATTCACTCTTCTGAGGAAATACTTTTCAAAAACCTAGGAGGTACTACTAAACCTCAAACCAGAAGATGAATCAGAATATTAAAATAAAAAAGTATTAATATGCATGATTACTGTTGTGGCTGTGATAATCTAGGGACATAAGAGAGGCAAGGTCTGTGGAGAGAGGAAATTTCTATTGCAAAACTAACTGATGGATTTGGAAAAGAAGCAGTACTCCCCTCCCACCTCCAGTTTATTTCCTCCTCTTTATTTGAATAATATTGAGCATATAAATACTGGGTCTGATGAATCTGAGTCATGTGAATGCAACAGGACTATTTGCAACACAAATAACTAGTGGCAACATTAGGTCCTGTCATGTTCTCTCTAAATGTCTAACTGAATAACCTGCTACAAATCAGAGTCTAGATGCCGCTGACTGAATTTATATGAAATCTAAATCCTTTTCTGGAATTTTATTTAGGGGAAAACCAATGGATATGTGAATTTTTGAAACACAACTCTTTCAAAATGGCTTGCACAAGAAAATTCTCTTTTATCTGTTTATTATTTAATTTTTGGTAGAAGTCTAGGAGAATGTTCTAATTTTTACTTATTAAGGAGCAGTGCAGATATATAAGGTTAAAAAAAATACATAATAATTACCTGTAATTAATTATACTGAAACACACACACGCACGCACATGCGCGCGTGCACACACACAAACACACACACNGTTATACTGAAACACACACGTGCGCACACACACACACACCCACACACATAGAGTACATGACCCAAAGATAGGTGCTGCATGTTAAGTTCAGTGACTGAATGCTGTACATCTTGTGTATACCATTCCTTTCTCTCTTTATCTCAGTAGTCTGGTTACTTGAATAGTCAGCATCTCAAGTCCTTTGCCAGGAGGAGAGTGATATTGCTGGTTTCTTCCTCTTCTACCAAGTATAAATTTAGGGCTTTTTTTGGCTTTCCAGCCTATCCTTCACCTCGCTCTTTCTCCACTGGCTTGCAATTTGAAAGCATTTCTGAATTTAGTCTATGTGGTATACATTATATATTTCAGATACTTGCTTTCTTTGTTGCTCCTAAAATCAGTTCTGTTGAGGTCAAGGAGCTTCATTCTTCTAGTGCTCAGAAGTTGATAACAGGAAGTTGTGTAAAGCCCTGAAGCCTCCGTGTTTGGGCCACTGCTCCCATGTCCCCTCCTGCACTTGTTTCCCACTACATTGCATTGTTATTCTGGAGTCACAGATATTTTATTCTAATCAGATGAACTACCAGAATAGCTGCTGTGACCAATGGCTATCACTTAGAGGAAATATACCAACATTACAATAGCAATAGGTGCTGCAGCATGAAATTATACAGAGCTAAGAAAGCCTAAAATAAATTAAGTAATATCCACCTGGTCATTAGGCAATTGCAGTTTTAGCTAAGTAAATGAAACTAACTTTATGACTGGCAAAGGCAAAAGCAGGCAAGGAGAGTCTGAAAAGCTTCATCCTCAGTACATGCCGTTATCAAAAACCTGTAAATTGTTACTAGCCGTGGTGATACTGCATTTATTTGACTAAAGGGACACACCAATTGAGAATCTAAAATTAGATTAGGTGAATCTAGTCTTTGAAGACGAGGTAACAACCAGGCTATGACTAGTCTATTAACAATGATGAGGAGCAAAATGTGTGTTTCTGACCCTGTCATACTAATCATGGTAAAGATACAGCCTTAGAGGTTTTGGGGTTGTACTAGTCATAAAATCCAATATAGTTTGATATCCTAAAAGTCTGTTGAGCTCTCCAATATGTGAATTTCTAATGCTGAATGATTTCCTATGAATTTCCAAGAGTGAAATTCTTACTGTAGAAGTTGCAAGATGGAATTTGTATCTCACTTACTAGACTGTTTGTTGTTTATTTGTTGGAGGTTTTTGTTTGTTTGTTTTAATCTAAATTCATGACTCAAAGGAATGATTTGGTTTATTGGCTAATGTTGGCCCAAGCTTTGCCATAAATTAATAGATAAATTCAGGCTGGGCCATGAGACTGACAAAAGGAAGAGCTTTTCTAGGTGACTTACAGGGCAAAGTGTAAGCCATGCTGGTACATCTGTGTTTTCCTGTTTGGTATAGTGTGGGCAGACTCCAGCTCCACATTTACATGTTGACTATAGTCCATAACAGTACATAGGGACCTGCACCAGCACTGCAAAATTTTAGAAGATAACCAAGCAACATGCAAAGTGCTCTGGTGTGTTACCCCTGTTGTGCAGACTGTGATTTGGTGGATCTGCAGCACCAATCTTATCAAGTGTAGTCTTGTCCAGGCTGCACATGGAAGGGAGTAGTTTTCCTTTTTGGTGTTGACTTCCAGTATGCTGAGGGTATTCCAGTATGTGAAAACATCTGCATTGGGGAAATATGGCTGTGAGGATGCTGATAGAGCTTTTTGATAATCACTTCTGCTGGAGCCAGAGACAGATCCCTGAAAACACCATCTAAGTCCTTGAACTTCCAACCAAACCATTAAGCAATAGAGTAAAACCAGGTCGGTCCCGTGGCATAGTGGAGAGCACTCCGGTCTCCGACTCCCAAGGTCATGAGTTTGAGTCTCAGTAGGGCGGCCCCGGCAGTTCAATGCCTCCCTGCCATCCGATCCCGTCAGATCTCGGATGCTCAGCAGGGTCAGCCCCGGTTAGTACCGGGTGCTGTAGATAGTCCTAAGGAGACTTCACTGTCACTGTCCAAGCTTGCTGGGCCGTGGCAAATGAACCTTAGGACTTAAATGGTGGGGGCCAGTTCTGCGCACGCTGTGCCTCACCTAAAAAATCCCCTGCGCAGGCTCGGAGGGCACACCCATGTGGGGTGAGCCCTTCCCAAATCTTCGTTCGCAAAGATTGGCCATTATTATAAAACCAGGCTACACAGAATTAGATGCTAGGTTAAGCTTAGACTAGTACCTCTTTTTAAAGTCACTGGCAGTTACATATCCATATCCAGAGGAAGAAAGTGGTCTTAAATAGTAATTAAATGAGTCTTCTTTACTGCCATGAGTTGATTAGTGTGGTGAATTGATGCAACCTGCAGGAAACCACTCAGCAGGCACCACAAAGCACTCTATAGAATGTCTATGTATTTCAAATCTTGCACGCCTGTAAAATCCCTGAGGATCACACAATCTCTAGCAAACCATTGAGCTGGGATCAAACACTTTCCAGATGATGGCATTCACTGTAAACTATCTTGTGCTGTAACAGTATATGATGCATGTAACATTTATTGCTTTTGAGTAATGAACAGATATTGCAGAAGGCACATAGGATCATTAAAAAGTATGTTTTACATGTTCCACCTGAAAAACAGAAGGTTATCTGTAAAGACATGCAACTGTAAAATAACCTTTTGATATACATGGTCGTAATAAAACATGATTTAATGTAGGCAGTGATTTTTGAGAAATAAATGTATTGTAAGCCCTTATGAAGAGGTTGCAAATCTAAGTAGAAGATTAGCAGGCATTCCTTAAATCTGTTCATAGGAGGGGCTGGAGGCACAACTTTGGAATTTCTTGGGATTTTTGGAGGATTGAAAATAACATCTTCTCCTCATTTAAAATATTTTAACAAAAAATATTCATATCACAAATGAAGCCTTAATGAAAATAGCTTAGGTTCCTGGCTGCCGATAGTGAAAGAATGCTTTCTGATGCATTTCAGAAAGGCAAACTGGTGTTTTTGTCAAAGAAGGCTGTTATCCACATTCATCAAACATTATCTGTTCTTTGTGAGCTCTCCTCTGGATCTTCTGCTTATTGTAGTGTTTTCTGTTACCAATCAAATCCCTTCATTCAAAAGAAGATAATTTTACCACTGAACAATGATGCCCTAAATGAAGGTTCACTTTGCTCAGAACTACATTACTCCATAGTTAAACTATTTAGCTCTGCTTTACTCAGCCAAACAAAAATATCATCAGACTTAAATTTTTTTCAAACTTATCTGAAGTTTGATGCACTCTCTGTTGCATTTTCTACTAGATGATTGGATGTCTCTCAGCTCAGGATACATCCATACAAATGACTTTTTGCTTGGTTTGAAATTACCATAAATATAGTCCATGGCAGCTTTTGAGCTACCATTTGTAATTATGACATGTAAAAAAACAAGGATGGGGATCAGAGAGGGAGGCAGTTTCACTGATCAGTGAAACCAGAGATTATTTTGAGACTCAAACATTTGTAATTAAAACCCTAAACCACTCCATGCATAATGTAATCAAAGACAAATGGCCCTGTGCTTAGTTGTTTTTCCTTCTGTATCAGACTATTCATGCTGGACTAAATCAAGAGTGACAAAGGAGTCACATAATAGAAGTTTCCTTCTATCCTACCACAGACTATAGATGAGGGAGGTTGCACAGAGATAAAATTGAGCCTTAGGTTTTGTTAACAGAGGGGTTGACAGTTTCTTGACTCTAATTATATTGTCTTATCTACAAGTTTTTATACTCTATTCATTCTCAGCTTATTGGAACAAATTCCAGAAGGGAATCAGATCACCTTGGCATTTTTCTCTGACAGTTATTTTTGACCCTTTGGACATGTAATCTTACATCAACTCAGTCTGACAGATCAAATTCTCACCTGAAACAGTCTCCCGACTATCGCTTTGTGACAGACACCTGTGGACTGGATCTTCTAAAAGAAATTTAAGTGCTAATATAAAATTCTCTCCATTATTATTTCATATTCAGCTACTGCATGTATTGCATATATATATTTGCAATATGATTTTGATCTATTTTATGATCACTCTTTGATTATCTTAACATTTTCCTTTCTTATTTCTTTCAGTATGAGAGTCAACAGAATAAAGGTCTTTTTTACAAAGTTAGGTACCATGTGTTAAGGTTAAGGTTTTCTCCTCTATTTTTGTAGGATATTGTGGGGTGATAGCCCTGATAAACTCTTGATGAGTTGAGGGAAACACCTCAGCCCCCTGGAGGGGTGCTCTCAGAACCATTGTCAGAGGATAAAGACATCCCAGTAGCTTTCCAAAAGTGCTAAAGCCAGACTGATAAGATTAACAAAGGGTGGAGTGTTGTGGAGATGACATGGCTATCTTTTGCAACATTTTCTGGGAACACAGGGAGCCTCTCAGGCCTATGTCATCTATCTATCACCCCAAACCCAATTATTAACTAAAGCCACTCAAACCACTTAAGAAAAAATAAATATAAAACCGATTGGGCATGAGCAAAAATTGGGGAGAAATGCCATTGTCTCTGCGGGGGTAGCTGAGAGGAGCTGCCCGGTCTCCTCCCATCTCTTCGGACAATGTAGCAGTGAGAAAACCATCTACTCTCTGTACTTTATATTCTATATCTTATACTTTACTCTCTTACAATGCCTATTACTTTAAACATTCTATCTTATATCTTATGCTATGCCTGTTATGCTATACCTTATAAAGTACCTTACAGCCTTATAATATGCTTTCACTTCTACCTCGCAGCTACTTTGATCTTAATTTCACTGGGATATATCTTTATTCTGTGGGCACCTTTTGCTAGCTGTGTTTTGCCACTATAGTACTAATAATTATAACTTGCCTTACACCTCGTAACTTACTAGGNTGCTCTTTTTCATGTGACATATACAAATTGAGTCTCAAGATACTATTTACCTTTAACACTTAGTTATTGGTAGGTGTAATATTAGTCATTAAGAGTTCACCTTGTAGTCCATTGTGTGGGTCAGTATTTTAGAGCATGTTTTAGACATTGAGTTGACTCTAAAGCATGACTAAGATAGTGAAAGATACCTCTTAGTTGCCATGGTTTTGGAACATGTCCAAAGTTATATCACTGTGAATCACTCGGAAAACCCTTTTAACCTCTAGAAGTAACATATTTTAAAATCTCAGTGATATATAGAAATACATCTTTAGCTGACACTATACTCATACAGCCTCTTGTGCAACTTACAATTGGGTAATTCAGAAAACCACTCTTCCTGTTTCTTTATCTTCCAATCAGTAGCAAAGTGAAAGCTTTTTTCTTTTTTTTCTTTTTCTTTCTTTTTTTTTTTTTAAATATGAAAAGGACTTATTCTTGCACTGATAAAAGTAACAGTAACTTGCACTGTAGAGAAGAACATTTTTGTCCGTTGCAGGAACAATTAGATGAAACCGTTTGACCTGCACTGGGCAGCAAGTTGGACTAGAGAAGCTTAGAGGTCCCTAGTGGCCCTAAAATATCAGTCCATAGCTTGTTTCTGGTTGCCATGTAAGTGCTTGTCACCATTACTTTCAGTAATTTATAATTCTCTGAAATAGAACAGTTCTATCAGTCTGAAACTACTGGATGAAATACTATTTTAAAGAGATTTTTTTTTCCTGCTTCATTATAATCTTTTAGGCCTGGACTCACACTGGTTTTTTTCGTTCAATGCAGCAGTAAACTTCTGTAGTTTTACTTATCAGCATCCCCAGCCACAAGTTAGGTAAGTACAATTTCCACACAATGATTAGAGACAGTTTAATGATCGGGAAGGTAGGTCAGAACAGAATTCACAAAACTAAGTGTACAGAACTTGTAAGGCAATTAGGAGGAGTTGCTGAAGTGAAGAATTTGGCTTCAAGCCCCCCTTCTGTGTGAAACAGAGATGCCTAAATTGAGCCTGGGTGGAGAAACATTTGTGCACTCATTACTTATTTCTGTTGTTTAGGTACTGAAGTCACTAACTATTTGTAAATACCCAAATCACCCATAAAGAAGGTAAAAATTTCAGAGCCACATTTGCCACCTTATCTTTGCTATCAAGCTATAGGATATGATGTGCCATACTACTATTAGCATCTGATGATTATGTCATTCTTCTTTATATAAAACTTTAAATATTTACTCCAAACCAGTGCTTAAATTTATGATCTGCTGATTCACATATACTGTCCCTGGCTCAAAGTCAGTGTAAAGTGAATATGTTTGCTTTTGAGTGGTCAGGGGTGTCTTCTCCTTGTGGGTTTTTGCAATGTGATTAGAGTATGTGCTCTAGATCAGAACACCACAGCTAAGGAAGAGTAAAGATACTTGTGTGTCCCACTGTGGTTTAGGCACAAAACAGACACAGAACTATTGCCAAAAATCAAGTAATTAGGAGCCATAGAGGTTTTGTTGACAAAAAAGGTCTTTAAGTGATTATCATGAGGCAATTTTGAAAGTAAGGACCTGAAAAGTCAGTTGTTTGACCAAACCCCTTTTTCTTGATTCTTTATTTTTTTCCCCACAAAATCTGTTTTAAGGTCAGCATTTAAAATGTGAGATAAACACTGTACCTGTACCAGGTCTGTGCTGATGAGGGGCCAGAGTGCTGCAGCTACAAAGAAGAAATAATTTTACTAGAAATTATCCCAGACACATCTTTCCAAATAACAGAAGTTAGAGAAAAGCCTCTGGAGTTACATACTCAGAAATTATTGATGGATCTCATTATGCTCTCTCTCTTCACTGGCCAGTTTGAGACATGAGCCGGAAGAACAAAAGGCATTCTGCTGTTGATGCAACAAGACATGCCTTTGGGGAATATTTAGTCCTGCTAGTAGTGGATTGAATCCCCTCACTTGAGAATAAACACAATTCTGACTGCTTATGGAGATTGACCTCTTCTCCCCTATCTTGTAGTGATAGAACAAGAGGTGATAGCCTCAAGCTGTACCAGGGGAGGTTCAGGCTGGAAATTAGGAAGAATTTTTTTCCCTGAAAGGGTTGTTAAGCATTTGAACGGGCTTCCCAGAGAGGTGATGGAGTTACTATCCCTGGAAGTGATAAAGAAATTACTAGATGTGGCACTTAGTGCTATGGTTTAGTTGGTGTGATGGTGTTTGGTCAAAGGTTGGATGATCTTGGAGGTCTTTTCCAATCTTAATGATTTCTATGATGCTATGATAAAAATAGGATTCTGTGATTCAAAATGGGGCGGTATGCCTGCAACCTTCCATTCTTTAAGAACATTCATGGGAAACCAGCTTCTGCCCCATGGAGTATAATTTGCTGTGTTTATTTCCTGTCAGAAGATGCAAAAAAAAAAAAAAATAAATTAGAAGCAAACAAATAATGAAAAGTAATTTAAGGTTAAAAACTTACTCTTTTTTGGTTTGGTGGTTTCTTTTTGTTTGTTTTTTTGTTTTTTTTGTTTGTTTTTTTTTAATGACAGAATTGTGAGAAACATTAGCCCTACTCTTAGTCAGCCTGTACTGGCCCTAGTCTGTAACTATGACTGGCAGAAGTGACAATAGATTGACTTCTAAAAACGAAGACTCTGACCTGTCATGCTTCCTTTTAATCAGAACTCTGACTGTGGCGAATAATCAGAATTCTGACTGTAGTAAGCACAAATGACACTTTTACTATAAAATGAATATATACATGAACATATGTGTGTGTGTCTGATGAATAGAAAACTGAAAATCTTTTAAGAACCAATTATTTCTAAACTAAACTGAATATGCTTCTAGCTCTCTTTCTGGTGCAAACATCCATCAAACAATAACAGGGCATCTGCTGAATAGACATGCACATGAAATGCAAACAGTCTTAATTTTTATTTGTTGCTCATAAGAGATGTTGCCACAGTTTTATATATTCAATTTTGCATAAACATTTAAATGAATAAATGAATAAAGTACAGATACGACGAATTAATGTCAGTAAAGATTGTGATTAAATGCAAAGCAATGCAGCAGTAATTTCAATAGGTTGAAACTTTAGTCCCGTCTACTCCAGAGGGTGTTAACAGTATCCTTCAGACTCCTTGTTGTCATTTTGAAGCAACAAGAATGCCTGTTGCCCAAACACTTCCCAAAGCAAGTAACTTTATAGATGGAATTCCTTCCCAAGGGAAAGCCAGGTATTGATGATTAACATTAACATACAGCCCTGCTGCAAGACTTACTTGAATTGTTTATTCATTATTGGTCTTCTAACAGTTTACAGGGATGAGTTTTGATGCATTAATAAAGAGCGAACACATATAGAAGGCGTAGAACTATGGATTTACTAACATGTTGGACATTACACTGGTTTTCATTAGAGACTTACTGAGCTTGAAAGTGGAGACCGGTCCTAATCCTAAACTTATGGGAAAAATTTTCACCTAGATTAATATTCTAAACCCAAGTTCTTTAGAAAAATATAATATGACTTTTAGATATAAAATATGCAATCGTCTATATGCTTCTGTTACAATTTTGTTCAATTCTTCCAAGTATTATTCTCTTAGTATTAGTTATCAGTTGATTTGACTGTTTAATAAAACAAAAAAAACATTCACAGCTGAATCCTACCTGGCTGCTATCCCCATCAAGCACACTAACTCCCCTAACCCAGGGTAAAAAACAGGTTGGACCATACTAGAGCAATAGATAGGCTCTCTGAGCTCACACAGAAAAAGGTATGTTGGATCTCCTTGTTGTGTTAATATACCGCTAAATCTTATGTCCTCTTTGACAATTACATGCTACTTTGACTTTAAGATGCTGCTCTTCAGTCCTTTTAATCAGCTGCTGCCAGATGCTTGAAAAGTCTGATAAATGTTAGCAAATACTTACTAAGATGCTTACATACTAATAAGTGTAGCACAGCCATAGAGTCCACAAAACTATGCAGAGTAAACTGAATGAGTAGCACCTACATGGTTTAGTTCACTATAGGTTCAAACCTCAAGAAATTGTTTTCATGTTCTCATTGCTTCTGATTACATGCCTTGATGGCCAAGTCTAATGTTTTTATGTTAAATGTCCTATGAATCTTTTCCCATCAATTGGGTCAATTACAGGACAACTTATCTGTTCTTTGCAAGAATTATGGGATGTTTCTGGAGAAGTAATGAGAGCTGATTGATTTTCTCCATGTACTCTATTCATGGTAAATGTGTGGCTGTCAGGGCATAACTCAGAGGCCTTCCAATCGCAACATTTCTAGGTAGTCAGCACTTCAGTTAGTGCAGGTTTACGTTACTTCTAAAAGGTTATTTATTATTTGTTAATAGGAAAGGTAGTACTACTGACTGGTAAAAAACCCAGCTAACTCTTTAGTGGAGGAGTCACTCAGTGTGGGTGGAACAGTAAAACCATCAGAGTGCATTTGCTAAATGTCACATTTATCTCACCTGAAAAGTGCAGCAGAGAGATAAAAAAAGAGTTGCAAAAGTATTTTTACCTCCTATCTGTGATTTTAAAAGGAACTCCTACAAAGTTCATAACTTGAACGTGTAAAGTGCAAAAATTGTGTCCCCTCTCAAAAACAAACAAAAAAAAAGGTGCACCAAAACTAAAAACAAAACAAGGCAAAACAATTTGAAGAACTGTTCTTGCTGCCAGGGAAGTCACAACATTCCATATTTTTTTCAACCACCAAATCCTAGGAACCTTTGCAAACAGAAATAACATTTCTTTCCTTAATATGTGTATCTAATAACTGAAGCCTTCATGATATTGTACTCAAAGGTTGGCACAAATTGCAGCAGCAGAACATACAGCTCCTTTCATTACGACAGCATAAAAAGTTTAGCATTGCTACATAGTTATTAAAATTAGCATATTTTAAAGCCTTATTTGAACATAAGGACAAAACTTTTTGCTGTTAATAGAGTAAATGGTAATGGAGCACTTCCTAAGTTTTAGTTTCATCTTGATGTTATTTTGATTACTTACACAGGATCTGCACATAGCTCTTTGTTGTGCTACTGTACAAATTTCTTTGGAATGAAAATCTCTCTATGTACATCTGATGCAAAATGGGAAAAGACTCCCCAAACAACAAAAGAATGAGTGGGGATCAGAGGAAAGGGAAGTATATACCCAGATCCTGACCCTTGGGCCTAACATCGTTATCAAAGCAGCTCCTCTGTAGTAGACACAAGACTGTGTATCTCCAGAGAAACTTACTCTGTATGGTTATAAGTGGTAATGTGAGAAAGATCTGAATGCAGGATGAAAAAGGACCTAGAAAGATGCTGAATTAATGGAAGGTGCAACGCTGTATATAGGAATTCTTTCCCTGACATAGGCATTGAAAGTTGCTGCCTTTACTTTTAATGCTCCTGGAAGTTGACAATCTGTGCATGCCTGCTGGAATTTGTTTCAAAAGAAAGCTCTGGAGACACTATTAAGTCAGCAGTGAAACTGAAAGACAAGGCCTAGTAGTCCTGGGGCAGAGTCTTCTGTGAAATCTAAATGCAGTTCAGAAAGATCTCTATGCAATTGAAGGCCATCAGAAAAATAAATAAATAAGTAAATAAATAAAGGTCATATACATGACCTTTTAATCAAAATGCAAAGATTTTTGATCCTTACATTGGGATTTCATATACATAGTATGTATGTATGGCCAGACTTTGCGAATGAAGATTTGGGCAGGGCTCTCCCCACATGGGTGTGCCTTTCCAGCCTGTGCAGTGGATTTTTTAGGTGAGGCACAGCGTGCACAGAACTGGCCCCACCCTTTAACTCCTGAGTTTCATCTGCCACGGCCAAGCGAGCTTGGACGGTGACAGTGAAGTCCTCGGGACTAGAACCTCCAGCCCCTGGTATTGCTTGGAGTTCTCCCATCCAAGTACTAACTGGAGCTGACCCTGCTGAGCTTCCAAGATCTGATGGGATTGGGTGTCAGGGAGGCATTTATAGTACAGCAGCAATAACATACAGTCAAAACAACACAGGACTGAGGTTTTGCAAGGCCTCATAAATGAAAGTGAAAAATGTGACATGCCTTCAGGAAGGCAATGAAGGATTCAGATCAGAAAAGCAGATGACAAACACTAGTAGAGCAGGACAGCATGTGTAAAACTGTACCAGGGTTAAAAGGAGAGTTTCAGTACAATCATGTAAAATGTAAGCAACATCAGGGTAGTGGAAGCTGTGGAAAGAAATTGTCTTTATCCTTCAAGAGTGAGCTAAAAGGGAAAATGAGAGAGAAGATGTACAGCACATCTAGGCTGTTCATAAAGGAGACATCACTGTGTCTGTCTCCTCTATTTTTTCATTCCAAATTTGAGTATGAATTGCTTCTAATAGGAGTAAAATCCTGGAAGACCAATTTGACACAGCTCAATTAGTTTATTGATCAGAGCTATGAAACAACAACCAATCAACAACCCATAACATATGTGCTACCAGCCTCTGCTGGACTGTTCCAGTGGTTTGGGTGAAACAAAGCATATTTTTCTTGTGTTAACTAACATTAATATCTTTGTTGTTACGAAGAAAATCTGCAGAAAAAAAATCATTCTTTTGGGCTGTCAAAGAATGAGTGTTGTTGGCAAATGTTGTACTCAGTGTAAAGATACATTGATAAATTTTGTCATTTGTAACTTTTTGTAACTAAGACCGTACAAAGCCCCTCTATACTTTTTTATTTTAGGGCTTCAGAATCATCAAAGTAATCAACAATTTACCATCAAAGGTCTTTATTGATCAATATTTAAAGACAGCTTAGCTAACAAAAAGTGCTATTTGCTGCTTTTACAAGTGCAGGTTAGACACTGTCCAGCAGGACAGGCTGATACTATAGAGAGAATTTTGTAAGTTTTACATGTTTTAGTAACAGATTATTTCCCTCTACAGCATTATTGACAAGGTTATACACCTGCTAGTGACAAAAGTTTCCCAATAATTTCTGTCTTATGACTCATTCTAGTTGCTGAAAATATCATCAAATTTTAAACACTTGTATTCATGTTATAGATGGGCTGGTTTGTGTGTTTATTTTGAAGAGTTTTAGCTGAAATAATTCAGAAATTTTCAGAGGAAAAGGCTAATATTATTTTTCACATTTTGAAAGTCTTCTTAAAGGAATCTTATTAGGTCTCTGTGCTATGGAGCAAAAACATTACATTTGCCAGGGTGATTTCTGTGGTAAAAGGAATAAATATGATTTTTTTTTCTGATTTTATGAAGACATCTCCAAATTGGAATAAACTATAAAGTTTTCGAATTATTATTCATTTGATTATGCATTAATTGATAGAATTCATTATTTCTGTCCTCTGAGGATGCTGTTCTTTCAGACTGCTTCTTGCTTGTTTCCCTGAGCTATGGCCATGTCCCCAAATGTCCAGGCATATTCTGTCCTGGGGACTCAGATGTTTAGGAGGACATTCCTGTTTACAAGAATATTTCAGTGTCTGTTGTTGCTCCTGCCTTTTCAGGCTCCAGACTTTGCAGCTGAGTTCCCATGTATACAATCAGCTTTGAGTAATGAGGAAAAACTGTAGAAAAAAGTTTAACTGATGGGACATGAAGAAGGTGGGAAGGGATAGGGAGATTAATTAAAAAGTGAAAGGAGGAGATTAGACAAGGAGGAGGAAAGGAAGAGTCAGAAGAAACAACAGAGGAGAATAAAGGTAAGCTAAAGAGATGAGTTCAGAATAGTTCAAAATCATTCTCTTTAAGACCTGAGCAGTTCTTTGATCACACAGCTGGATATTCACTTGCCACACAAGAAATTGCTGCCAAGATGCCAACTGCATTTTTGTGTCCCTCCCTGTATGGTGACCCATACAGAAGAGAACAACCCTCTGCAGTGATGGCATAATCTTTGCTTTCAAGCCTTAGAATTAGCAATGTAGTGCATATCTGAATGCCTTCTTAATCCTGTGAACAGGAGATTTATGAGGCTGGTTTCTTCAGGAAAACCTTCTCCATAACATGTACAGAGGCTTCCACCAGAAACCTAATTACCATCACTTCCTGGCTTTTAAGGAAGTCTGATTTTCAATTTTATTATTTTTAACAGAGAATTTTGGTCAGAATATATGTATTTCTGTGCAACTATCTGTATTCTCTTTTAAGTTAGCCTTAGCTAATTTTTACAAACAGCTGAATTTTAGACCCCTGTATTAATTAAACTAATTCTGTCTGCTTTTGCAATTGTTGTTTCTCTATTAAAGTATCTTGAAAAATTATATTTTCCACTGATTTATTTTATAATTCTAATATTATTCTTCACCAGTATGCCTGGCTACTTTACAGCATTCACTTCTAATAAACACAACCTTCCAAATTCAGGATTTCTCTGCTGGACTGCTTTCAGCTTCTTGTGTGAATGCACAAGCAGCAGTCCCGTTCTACTAGTTAGATTCACATTTTCAGGGGATCTGACACTGAAGAGAGCTAATTGTGTTTAATTTCAGCTTAGGAAAGTCTATTGTAAAAACTGGAACATAATCAAGTCACAATTAGAAAAGCAACTGCCTAAATTGTTTTCATTAACAAAGCAATAAGGAAGCATCACATGGAAATCCATTATTAATAAGCTAATGCATAGGGTACAGAAGAGTAATTTGTAAATTGCTTTTAAAATTTAAATAATTTCATTTATGTGACAGCCACACAGATCACTTTTTAAAACAAATACTTTAAAATTTAACCAAACACAAAGGAAAAACAAGATTACTTTACAATAGATCATGTCAGCTAACAGGATTTTTCAGTGTCTAGTAGAGTTTTAAGGATGAAGTAGACATATGTTTAAGATAGACTGATTTAGAAAACATTAGAATTGTCAAGTACACATCTCTCTTGTATTATTAAACACTATTTGCAGTGGCATAAGACAAGGTAAACTATCAGGAATGCTAGGGCCAGAGGATGTCTTTCAATTATCCCTGTAAGGCCTATGGGATTGTATTTTCCCTGTCTTGTTGTCGATGTCTGGTCTCTCCAGCTGTTCCTTTACAACTTTGCCTCACTGTAGTGCTTTTGGATATTTTTCTACATGTCTCTCCTAGGGATCATGAGTCTCAGAACAATCATAATCCCTGGCATAATGTGGGAGTCTCAGAATGAGGACAGAATCACTGCATACAAATCAGGATGGCTGCTAAGCCTGTACAGCATCCATCTATCACACTGTGCTTTCGCAGGACTGTACCATATATCTCTCACACTAACAACATTAAAGGGGCTTTGTCAGCTCTCATGTTAATATTTTGCCTATAAACTTTAAAGGGTGAAGAGTAGTCTGGATTGCAAAGCTTTTCAAGAAGAGTAAATTGAATGGACTAACTAGAGAAAAATGCCTCACGTCATCAGCAGATTTAGGCAACAAAACACGAGCTATGACTTCTGAAGCAATGATGATACAGCCAAGTTTCTGTAGTGTTGCACTATTCCCTTCCCTGGTATTTATGAAAGAAAATACTCTTTTTATCCAGGCAGTGTTGAGTGGCAGCAACTTGTGATATTTGAAATTTTTCTGTTGGCCACTATTTTGTTCTATCATTCCTTGAGATCTCCAAGAGGGACCTTCTCAAAAGGAAAGGAAGAATCCTTTCAGCATGAAAATCTACTGATCTTTATGAAGATCGTAGAAAGATTTTGAGGTGAATTAGAGTCCGTGAACTTCAGTGCCACCTGCTGGAAAGCAGTAATTTTTATTGCTCTAGTTTTGTTAACCTGTAATCTTAAATAGTTTCAAGTATTTAATGCTGTTCTGTACTGCTCATGCTCAGACAATTTTCCCTGGATGGACAGAAATCTCACTAGTCTCCATCTCTTTAAGATGTGTTCTTTATGCTTGATAAAATATCCTATATCATCTTCAGACTCAAGTGCTATATTTTCCCATTATTTTGGATTTTTCTTCTTCACTGACTCACTCAGTGTAGCAGTTTTATTTTTAATCATGTTAGCATGCATTTTTCTTGCTTTGTTTGATACATACCATTCTTATAAGATGCTTCTAATGAAGTGAAATAATCCATTATGCATATTTTCCCTGCTTATACTGTGTGGAAAACCTAATGTAAAATTTCCTTTTCATGTTTCGCTTGGTTTTCTGTTTTCCGCTAAATTTCTTAATTTTTTTTATGTATTTTTTCCTCCTGCAGGTCATAGTGCTTATAATTTCCCTATGTGAAGCAGGTTTTTGGCACCTTTAGGAAATCAAAGCCTTGAATTAGACATGAGAGGGACATACATCTTTCCTAATGATCCCTGAAGGCTGCATCATAATTGACTACTATAATATACCCCACCATAAGGAGAAATATTTTTCTGTGTTGATCGCATGCTATGGCACTGCTACCTTACATTAGAGTGAAAAAATGACTTTACTGTCAAAAGGCAAAGGGAAAGTTGATGAATAGCACCAGGATATACCAGGAACCTGGAAAAAACTGAAACATTCATCATACTGTTCAAAGTGTCTGAAGTCCCATCTGACTTTGGTATAGAAGGAGTTTCCAAAACTACTGTCTCATATCTCCAATTCAAGTCATGACATCTCACCTGTAGTTGGAAGCTCTGCCACTCTGGAGCCTGGTGCATTGGGCAATTGATCATAAAACAAACTGCCTCAGAGACTGGACTTGCATGACCATGTTAGCAATACTAAAGCTGCAGGTCTGCTGACCCCAGGCAGAGGACAGTCTAACTGTATTGCTTTTAATACCTGCTTTACCCCAAAGCACATTTTAAGGGAAGGCATAATTAGAAACATTGAAATAGAACAACAAATGGAAGATTTTCCAACTGAATACATGCCTCAATGTGCTGCAATGCTATGACAGCAGACATCTGGTGAGGATCTGCTGTCAGCTAGTGATTACTATGTTTTTCATCCTTACTGACAGTGAGAGTCCTCATACCTTTAAATTGAAGCAATTAAATCTCAGGTGTGATTGGTACAAATAACATCTTAGAACCATGCCATCATCATACCACCGTGCTCTTCTCATGACTATTTTTGCACATCATTCTTCCTAAGGGAAGACTATTCATTTTACTGTTGACCACATCTGAACTCAGATATTCAAGGGGAAGTGGCTATGCTCATAGAGGTTATTAGTTTGTTTTTTTTTTTTTTCTGATTAATGAGCTTCTGTATCATAGCAAGACCTAGGACATATCTGAAAACAAGAAAAGAGTATTTCTGTGGTAAAGTATTTATTCCTATTATTGAGGGAAATCTGCATATAATCACATGCTATTTTTCAAGTAAATCCTTTGACACTGTATTCATAAACACCTGATCCTGAGACTTGTATATAAACTTTATTTAACCAGAGGAAATAATGTTTTTTTTTTTTACTCTTGGAATGTAGTTGAAATATTTATAGTTCTTATGGATTCATACAGGAGAATATTTTAAATTTACATAAGGCAATTCAGAATTTCAAGAACACTTTGTAGCATGCTATTGAAAACAGAGATCTAATTCCTGCTTGCTCACAGCTTTTGAGACAGTAGGCACAATCTTTCCTACATTCCTCTAGGTAACTAGTGTATAAACAGAATGAATTCTGTGACACATTAATTTATGCTGGTAGAGTGTCCTAAAAAAACAAAAAACAATTGAAAATAATCAAGTTCTGCAAATACTATCAATCTGAAATATATTCTTTTCTAAAGCCACTATCACAATTCCTGATTCTCTATAAGTTTCTAAGATTTAGCATTCTCTACTTCCAGGTGTACATAGAATCGAGCTGTTACAGATGTACACAGTTTTCTAGCATTGCACTAGTGCTAACAAGATCAAAATACTTCATACTAAAGGACAATTTTGTGCCTCAGACACATGGGGCCAAGTACACTGAATAATCACAGCCTACTGTGATTTAAAACAGGATTCAATGTCACTGAATATTTTATGGGATCAGGGTCTATGCTGATAATTCATTCAGTCTACAAGTGTTGTTTGGTATTTTCTCCTTGACTGGATGTTCTGAGTATGAATTCAGAAGACCTGAGTTGACTCTAAATTTAATTAGAATGATCTCAGAAAATTGCAAAAATGATCATTTGCCCTGGCTGCTCAGAAAGAGAAAGCACTAAAGGCTTCACTGGAATACCTTTCATGTTGGCTTCTACCAGGGTTTCATATTTGTCAAGAAACCTAACTTTTAGTGACTCAGACAGGAACAACCTGAAATTCCCTTTGAGCATAAAAGAAAGAAGCTAACAATCTTTCATCTATCATCTTCTAATGAGATTTGGATGAGATGATAAATTTTTTGCTATTAGAAATTAATTGTGTCTGATAAGATGTAATACAATTTGCGAAAAGATGCAACCACAGCTTACAATACTATCATCATAATTTTCTTACTGTTCTCCAGTCAGGTTGCTGTGTGTATTTTCTCCATACATCAAAGAATCTCCTTTGATTATAGGTTGTGAGCTGCTTGTAGATAAGTATCCTAATTGCCTGACTGACAGCTCTAGAGCTTTCACAGCATACTTAAGAATAAAGTTTTAAATAATTACCAGTCACTGTATTCTGAATTTTTCACCATCTGTTTCCTATTTTGTATAAAACCTGGTCTAATTTAGCAGAAAAAACCTCAGTGGAATACCAAAGATTGGGTTCAGGTGTGAACAGTGACACTCAGCAGGTTTAGCACTAATCCCCTGGACATGCTAGGGATTCATCTCAGGCTGGTCTCTGTATTTTAATGTGCTTGAAAACATTAGTTAGGTTTATGACAGAGTGGATCACTGTGGCTTCAGGCTGGTGTCTTAAGTTGCAAGCCCTTTATAATTTTGAATGATGGAAATGACACATGTATTTTTTAACAGAATTGGTCTTAGACATACTAACTCCATCTTTTTTGTCTGCTTCTAATATCTTCGTGTTTGCTAACACAGACAATCTTAAAATCTCAAAGTAAAAGAAAAAATAAATCAGAAATTTGCAGAAAGCCATGAAATTTGCTCTTTTCCAATTGGTCACTGGAGGAAAACCCCTGAAATCTTCCCAAGTCAGATGAAGCTCTTGGCACCACCAGAAGAAAAATGGGACACGCATAATAACATGTTGTCTAATGGTGGATGCTGGTCTTGGATCTGGAGTGCACAGTCTGAGGCCATTTGAGCAGCTTCTTTTGGCAGATTTCTATTTGTAACCTAGTCATCTAACAATTGCACTGTTCTGTAGCATCACATCTCTAGCCCTGCTGCATGTGCCCAGAGGAATTTGGCTGAGACAGATGATAGGATTGCTGCTTCCCTCTCCAGCTCCCCTTAAAGCTCCCCATACTTGCAGCAGTGTAACTAAGTAGGAGGAATATCTGCCTTTTAGTTCTTGAAATTTCCAGCCTATGAATAGTTATTGTCAGGAAGTGTGGAATAACAGGCAGACTGCACACTTTGGCAGCAGAAGCACACCCAGTGCAGTTATGCCTGCTTCTTTCTGGGAGAGTGGCCACACAGAGACCTGATATGACTCAGAGCCCTATTTAAAACACTGCTACCAGCAGCAGTTTGAAATATAGTTACCATGACTTAAAAATACTTACTGTTGAAGGATTTGATTGCAGTTTTACTAATGAGAGGGCAAGGCCAGATAAATTTCTGACCATTCTTTAAAGGAAACGTGGAAGGGACCCAGTGTTGCACTGAGCTGAGTGAGTAATGGGGCCAAAAAGCAGCCTCTTTTGGTTGGCCTTTTACAAAAATATGAAGATCTAAGGTCTGGAGCACCTTTCCCATGAAGACAGACTCATAGAGTTGGAGTTATTTGTCGCAGTCTTGGTCTTTGAGGTGAGGACCAGACCAGTGACGGGGGGTTCTTGACAGCCTGCTGAGTGGTGGTGAATCGTGGCTGTAAGGGCTTAAGGTTAGGTTTACCCGCTCCGCGACCCGCAAGGAAAACACAGAGACTAAGTAAACACCTTGAAAGCCGGAGCTGATCCAATTTATTAACAAAATGGAGGGCTTTTTATGCCCTCTGGAGGAGAACCCTCCAGAAACAGGGTGGAGATAAGGCGGAGCATGCAAATCCGCTACAGGCTATTGGGACAAGAACTTGTGTGGGCAGTAACCTTGGGAGGAGTAAACAGGGGTTAACAGGATTGGACAGCTCTTCAGGGAGAACTGACCAATGGTAGCTGTACTCACACTGACGGGCTGAGCCCACCAGTGCTATCAGCACCATGGAAACAGGGGTGATCGAACTTTTATTTTCAACTTTTAATAATAAAGAACGGGGGTAACTATAGGCAAAGTCCTTGGTATTAGGTCACAGTCTGGCTGGAGAATCGTCCCTTTGGGCTTTCCATACATTGAAGTCTGTTTCCTTGTCTCTTTCCTTCTTCCACTCATCCATGTCCATGTATACGCCATCTCCAACAGTTATTCAGCCTAGAGCCTACAAGGAAGAGGTTGAGGGAGGGGATTGTCTCACTCTGCTCTGCACTGGGGCCACCCCACTTTGAATATTGTGTGCAGTTTTGGGCACCACAGTATAAGAAAGAAATTAAGCCATTAGAGAGTGTCTAAAGGAGGGCCAACAAAGACAGTGAAGGACCTTGAGGGGAAGCCATATGAGGAGCAGCTGAGGGCACTTGGTCTGTACAGCCTGGAGAAGAGGAGACTGGGGGGAGATCTCACTGCAGTTACAACTTCCTCATGAGGGGAAGAGAATGGGCAGGCACTGATCTTTTCTCTGCACCAGTGACAGGACCCAAGGGAATGGCCTGAAGTAGTGTCAGAGGAGGTTTAGGTTTGATATTAGAAAAAGGTTCTTCACCCAGACTGTGATTGGGCACAGGAACAGGCTCCCCAGGGAAGTGGTCACAGCACCAAGCCTGAGTTCAAGAAGCATTTGGACAATGCACATGGTGTGACTCTTGGGGATGGTATTGTGCAAGGCCAAGAGTTGGACTCGATTCTTGAGGATCCCTTCCAACTCAGAATATTCTGTGATTCTATTAAGATGAAAAGGTACTTTTTACAAGGGCAAGCAGTGATAGGATGAGGTGTAATGGCTTTAAACAGAAAGAGGTTAGGTTTAGACTGGATATCAAGAGGATTTTCTTTACTGTGAGAGTGGTGAGGCACTGGAACAGGTTGCCCTGGAATGAGGTGTATGCCCCATCCCTGCAAATGTTCAAAATGAGGCTAGATGGGGTTTTGAGCAATTTGTTCTACTGGAAGATTCCCTGCCCATGGTAGCAGAGTTGGAGCTAGATGATTTTTTAGCATCCCTTCTAACCCAAGCCATTTTTTGATTCTACTATCATAATTCCAAGTAAAGGAAAAGCTCCAAGTTGATGAGGTGGGCTGATTCTTTTTCTTTCTGTTTTCTGTCATGAAAACTGCTTCCATTTTACAGTCTTTTGCTGTTAGTCTAGTTCTACTTATGACTGGTCTTTTATAAATAAATTGGTGTTTAACAGAGCTGAAAAATGTTTTCAAACTCACTGAGTGTGCGAAAGGCCCTGTTTTGGGTGGCAGCTGCAAAACAAGCAACTGTGTTTTATAATAATAATAATAACTCCAATTTAGTTCTATCAGCTTATCAACCTACATGAGGAACCTCTGAACTCCACCTGCTATTTGGTCAAGACATTATTTGACTGAGGTCATGAACTCTTTCATCCATACTGGCTGCTCTTCTGCATTTCCTGACCAAAAAAACCCCAAAGCCACTAGAAATTCTTCCTCAAGGCAGACAGAGCAGCTGATCAGCTCCTATGTTCAACTTCTTGGTTGATTCAAAGTATTTTTAAATGTTCAGGTTGGTAAGTTTTCAGGAAAGTTCACCCTGGCAAACCTCATTGCAAATATTTAGCAATTCATTGCATATTCATGAAACACTAAATATATTTTAGGTCCCAATGCTTCATTAACAAAACAAGAAAACAGTCTGCATAATTCACCCAGTATTTAAAACAAACCCATCAAGGCATTTTAAAGAGCTCC
>VWZD01003785.1:231223-278928 GCA_013396695.1 Sakesphorus luctuosus
TAAAATAATCTCATTTTAAGATTGCATATCATTGTATTTTTTACTCTTTTGCATATTTTAACTTGTTTTGAGTTTCTGAGTGAATTTCTTCTTTCTGGCAAGAAACAATTTAAAATTCATCAGTTAAAATATATTAAGAACTCTATGCATAATATCTTTATTACCAATATCAAAATTCAGGGGGTTTTCCAGTATGGATAATCATCCGAAAAGCTGATTTGCTTTCATGTTCCTTGAAAAGAGAAGTTTAGATTTAAAAAAATGAAACTAATGTTTTTTCCTTCTCAGTTAAATTTCTAAGAGCTCAGAGCATTTGGCTCTTCTCTAACACAGGAACAGCCATTTTTCTCTGTAGATAACAAGGTCCTCTTTCTGGAATCCTTACTCATACCAATATTAATGATCTACCTCTCTAAGCATGAACAACCATATCAGCTCTCACCAAAGAGACTGAAGAATGTCTCAGAATGTTTCAGAATTATTTAACTGTAGATATTTATGCGTCCCTCTACTTTTGACTGTATCAAGGCTGTATAGCTGTATTGGGGTACAAGGTATGAAGTCTTCACAGGTGGTATGAAATACTGCAAATTATTGTCTGTTTTGATAAACCTTCTGTGAGCAGCTCATAGCTGTCATGTGGGCTGTATTTATTTCATAGTAGATCTCTGTTTATATCTTCAAGAATTTGCTGACATGTTCTTTTGTTGCCAAAGTACGTAAGTGGCCATCACAGAATATCAGAATAAGACCATGGTCAACAAATGTGATTCTCTTACATTTTGCACTAGAGACAAAATTTTTCTATGTGAAGGACAAACCTCTGGGTGGTTGGTCTAAGACACTGGATTTAACTTCACCAATCACCCATGTCCTCACCTTTTCATTCAAATGGAAAAATTAAGACAGCATTTATAAAGACAAGCAGTGACACACACCACAGAAAAAAGGGTGAAACAAAAAATTAAAATGTCACTAAAGCCTGACACATCTCTGGACATACTTCTCCTCCTAGGAAAAGAGTTAGAGAATGAACAAACAACACATGACAAATGTATAATATATTGAGTGTATTAGTAATCACAAAATGACTGTGAGTCACTGATGTGATGATGAATAAAAAGACAGCTAAAAGTTGTAAAATGCAGCAAGTCACTACAGATAGGTAAGATACCAATGGAGACAGCAGTAGCATGCCCAGTTCTGGTCCTTGTGTCTAAAAAAGATTGGGTTAAAGTAGAGCAGACACAGCAAGGGGCTGTGAGACAATCAGGAGAATTAATTTATTTCTTGCAAGAAGATAAAGATAAAAATCTGGATTATTTCGGTGAGCAAAATGCTACCAGATATGATTGCTGTCTACAAGTACATAAGAAGGTCATTCACCAACTTGGGGAAGGTAAAAGCATTTTCAACTATGCTATCGTGAGACAAAGGAGTCAAAAATGGCCAATCAATCAATTTGAGGTAGAATTTAGGAGCAAGTTCCTAAGCTTTGGGGTAGCAGATTTCTAAACACTCTTTTGAGATTGGAAAAGGGGAAGCAAGGAGCATAATCATTTTTAAACAGGACACATTAAAGAAAGGGCTTACCTGACAAAATGATGACTGGACCTGGTGACCTGTACTGACCTAATTTCATGCCTCTGTTTTGTAGTCATATTTCTCAACAAACTAAACACAGGTTCCAATATATCACACAAATGAATAGAGTGTAAGGGAGCAGAATAGACAAGCACAGACTATAAATAGATGAACCATGTTAGCCTTTTTTTTTTAAATGTATTTCTTATTAAGAATTGTTATTATTTCTATTGTTTTCTATTGTTTTTTTAACTGGTCATTTGGAAAATGTTACTTTAAGACATTCTGAGCCCCAAATGTATTACTTTTTTTCACCATTACATGAATTATTCTGATAGAAAATACTGCTTCTCCTTATCAACCTTGTCTCTCTTGTGCCCTTAGACCACTGTAAAAACACTACTGCTCTATAACTTAAGAACCTAATTCAATTTTCAGGAGGTGCATCTGCTTAGACTACATCTTTAAAGCTTGCTAGGTAGCTGAGAGGCTATCTGTGACCACAGAAAAAATTTAATTTCTTTTGTTACAGAAAAAATTAAAACACTCTGACAAGGATAAGTTTGGTGTCAGCAAAAACATACACCATATTGTCCTCTAACAAAAGAAGAGTCATGAAGTTCTGGAAAGTCAGAGACTACTACTACAGAAAAGAGGATGTTGAAATGTACATTATAATTTGACTGAAATACAAATGCTCAATATGAAATGTTTTACAAAAGACTTATACATAAACCAGGAATTCTCACACTCAGCAATGAGATAAAAATTTGATGAGGCTGTTTCAAATGAATGGAACCAAACAACTCCAAATTAGCCTTGAATTTCAATGAAAGAAGCTGAGTTCTTCACTGGGTTCATTTGGGAGAAACTTCTATTCCTCCAGCAAAGGACAAAGGCATCTGTGTTAACCCTTTCTTTTCACACTTGCTGTTTTTACAGGTCCTGAGGAAGACATTATTTTCTGAATAGAAATTTATGTAATTCTTTTGAATAAGGATGAAAACCTTTATTTCACTTCATGCACTGCTGGATTTTAGCATTGATGTCATTGATTTTTGTGTGAGACTTAAACTTGAGAGATAGACATCTTGAACAGTGACGTGGCAGTGACCAAGCAGATACATGTGTAAGACTAGCTCATCAACATCTTCTGCGATGGATTAAACACAACAACATTAGCTCTTCAACAACTCAGCAACAGGCTCAATCTGCTTACCCTAAAACTGAACCTATGTTCTCACTTTGTGTTATTCACATGAGCTAAACTCAACTGCTTTTACTTTGCATCAAAGCCTTTCATTTATCAACTACTACTTCTCCAAATGTGCCAATCTATCCACAGATTTGATACAAAGTTTTGCATTATTTACTTGTCCAGCAGCAGCTATGGCATAACTTAAACATAATAAAATATGATGTGAGATTTCACAATATCACATCTTTGTTAGAATATCCTCAGACTGATTCTAACTGTCACCTTTATTGTAAAAAGCCATTTTAAGTCTTGATTTTTAGATGTCTTAGGCAAGCAATTGCATGTAAATCATGCAAGTGTAGTCATGTCTAATTTGCATGTGAAATGACCACTGTGGACTGTGGAACCATCACCTGCAGATGGTATAAACAGAATGGATAATTGCACATGCAAATGAATGATCATCATTTTCATATTCAGAAATGAAACATACACATCAGTAATTATAACTGCACACTTACCTTGTTAAAAATCAAGTATGAGGTATTTCATACAGACCTGAACGTATTGCACAGAAATGATCAGCAACAGATGAAGGCAGCCAAAAATGGAATTTTTAAAATTAATTGGACTCCTGGGCAACAAATGAGGTGTGATGTAGGTAAATGTCAGAGAAAGAAATAAAACGTAAATGTATTAGGAAAGTTATTGCAGCATAGTATAGTAATTACAAATGAAGCCAAAAATGGCAAATCCTCTATCCAGCAGGCCACTGCAGTAAGCAAGGATAGAATGTTCAGGTCAATAGAAAATATTAAATAAAAAAGAGAAAGTTTTGTATAAAAACACCCACAACTATTGGATGTTAAAGTTCTCTTGAATTTATAGGCTGATACTAAACCACTGGATCAAACAGCATATGTTGAACATGTTCTGAGTACAGTGGGAGGCTCTACATTTTTTGCAGTTAGTTAGTTGCCTGGGAAAGGTGGAGTTTTGTTATCTGTTGCTGGAGATATCCCTATCATCATTTATGACAACGACAAACACTGAAACAATTAGACTGTGTATATGCAAGCCTGATAGATCAATGGATCTTTTGTTTTTCATTAAGAATAAAAGCAAAATTCATGATAATGTTATAGTTTCACAGGCTTTTTTATTATTATTAAAAAAAACCATAGTTCAATAGATTTATCTGTAATATGAACAGAGAGTTTTTATAATGCTATATATCTTTAAAACTATGGGGAAAACCTAAAAATGAAAAATAAACCAAACCAAACCAAACCAAAAAAACCCCAAACCAAAAACTCATTTGCTGTAGAAGAGGTAAAATCTTCGTTGATAAACAAGATAATGATATTAAACTCATAAAGATATCCATATTGTAAAACAGTGAAGGAAGTACTTATGGTTTTCAATAAAAGCATTAATTTATATTGGACAAAATATAACTGGGTATGAAACAAATATAAGTTCCAGTCCACCAATGCCACCCAAGGAGAAGATGTATGAAAATTTATTTTTTAAAAATGAATGCTATGTCAAAAAGCAATAGTTTGATGAAGTTGTCAGTGAGAGGATAGAATGGAAGAAAACTTTTGGGCCCACGTTATGAAGCTATTTTCTTGCTCCTCCTCAAACAGGATGTAATCAATGCTCACCTTATGGCAATATTTGAAATATTTTTTTCTTCTGTTCTGAATCTGTATAGACAGCAGCATTAGCTGTTGGGGGCCATTTGCCCAACGGTCTGGGCCTCTTAAGGAGTGGGTTTTCAGAATTTATGCCTTTGCTCAGCTCCCTCTGGTGTTAAGAATGGAGTTTGGCAAGGCACGGTTTTGCAACTCTGCAAACTACTTTTTTTCTAACCAGACACTCTGCTTCCTTTTTTTATCTTCACTGCCGGTGGTTTGTGGTGTAACCTCCTACTCTCAGAGAAATAAAGATGGATTTTTCTTGTCAAATTCATATTTCAGACCTGAAATCTCTACAGGCAGTTAATAGAATTATGAAGAAGTGGGAAAGGATGTTGGCAACACCAATGCATTGGAGGAGGCTGGAACTGTAAAGCACTGACAGCTTGGTTGAGATGAAGTGGAAACACAGAAGTATTAGATGTTCAAACCCAAGGAAATTATGATTCAAAATACCAGACTTGCAGACTGTAATCCTCAAATATTTCACTGAAACTTCTGGGGCATAAAATGTACCCAGATATTTTANCTTCAGTGAAACTTCTGCCTATAGAGAATGGACATAAAATGTACCCAGATATTTTATGTAAGGTACCCTGATGGCTGAGATGGGCTTCTAGCAATGCTCAAAGAACTTAGTTTTAACAGCACTGGGCTTAGCTATGTCACATCGACCAGAACCACATTACCTACAGAATCACTCTTTCTCCACAGTCGCCAGATGAGGAACCTTATTTGGCAACATTTTTACAGCTTGATTATCAAATTTAAGTAGCATGACAAATAATGAGCAGCAGAGGGGATAGATGTGCCAACTCACTTTTGCTCAACAAATCCGCTACTTAAGCCTGTATTGTGCATGGGTTTAAATTTCTTTGTCTTCTTAAAATGTTCTCAAAAGAAAACTCTAATTAATATAGGGTAATATGGCTGGAGTTGATGGTGGTAGCCAGCGTGCTCATGAAACCTTTTGTTGAATCTACTCCAGGTTTAATACCATATTACAATAAGATGATCCTCTCCCACTGGATATTTATGTGTGAAAACTGAAGTGTTCAAGAAATTCAGCCTGAAACATTCCTGCTCCTCCAGCAGGTGCCCAAATCTTTCAACCAGTGATTAAAGACAACACTGAAACCTCTCCAAGGACTGAAGTTACACTTCATGCCCCCAAAGAGATTCTGTGGTTTGAGGAACTTATCTGGAGGAGAAGAGGGCTAAGTCCAGTTGGAGTACCATCTGTGGAAGGTCCCTGAACATTGCTCCAAGAGACAGGAGGGACTGACAGTGGCCAGTGCCTTTCCTGTCTTTACTCCAGCCAGGTACACCTGCAGGTGGGTCACACCTGTAGCTACTCCCACATCATGCACCTGGAGCTTAGGAACCCAGCAAAGCTTCCGGAAAACACTCTTGGGCTGGGAGCAACCAACCACAGCTCTTGTAGGTCTGGTCTGAGACAGGATTTAATACTACATAGAGCTCTGCTCAACAATTTGAGTCATATGCTGTCCTGTCTTTTGTAAATAATTTTGTGAAGGGAGTACTGTTTCATATAACCTTCCCACCACACTTTTAAATGTTAAATTAAGGGGTTTGTGAAATATCTTGTTCTTGATGCATAACAGACTCTTAAGTCCATTCTGTCTTTCACTCCTTTTGTCATACCTATGAGTCTATGACCTGTACCTCTTCAGCTGTTTTTGAAGTGGAAAAAAGGTGTATTCTCAAAGGTGAAAGGTTAATGAAAAATATATCATGGTAGTAAAACACCCTTACAATTGTACCTGCCCATGCTCCCAGACAAATGTTGAGTAGGAGGAAAACATTTGCAGGATATGGAGAGAAATAGGGATGTAAAGAGAAGGGTCTTTTTTCCTAATTCTTTCTCTCTTGGCCAGGAGAGATTCAGACTTTAAGCAGGGTGAATGTTATCTCTGATGGAATAAACATGAAAGGTTTTTTCCATTCTGAAAAAGGTGTGTTAGCATGATAAAATTTCTAATAGATAAGGCAGATTAAAATGTGAGATAAAAGGGTGAAAAGCAAGGGTGAAATGCTGGAGTGATTAAGTCAAATGATGAATGAGGTGACTGGGTGAACTACTGTGTCTGGTTTTGGACTTGTAAAAAGAAGGGTGTTGTAGACAGATGTAAAAATGAAAGACAGCATAACAAGAAACTATTGCTTCCTTCCATTATACTCTTTGAGGTTCATTATTTCAACTTTCCATTCCAAAGTGGAGAGAGGTTCACTTATTCCCTTCATTTCTTTGAAAACTTCTCTCAAAACACTTTCAGTAATAAAACTTTTAGTTTCTACCTTTCCATTTCAAAATTATGTGATTAGTGGTGCCTTAAGAGACCACAGAAAACAGGACTCTGAGCCAACTTACTATAGGATAAGATAAAAAGTAAAGGTCCTTTAATTTCCAGACCCAAGGCCTACAGAAATACATGTCAACACATGCGTCGACTGCTGATTTCCATGGGGTTTGTAATAATGTCTATCCAATCCCTTGTCCGCTCATTCCCTTGGTCTAGCCCTGTCTTGCCCCTGGCACACCCCATTAGGAATTGAGTCTGGGGGAGAGTGGGACCCTCTCTTCATCATCCTTCTCCTCCTTGTAGCACACAGGCATACTTGGAGGCCTTCCAGCATTCTGAGCTTCGAGCTCAGTGTGCCCATATTTATGTCTCGTGGAGCAGGCCTTAAGATATTATTCAGCCTTCTACCTTGGAAAGAAGTCTAAACATCTACAGGAATTTTGAGGAATTGATATGGGGTAGGGGTTAGAATGCATAAAAATTGAACTTAAGCTACTAGAAATACTAACACACTAAACCCTAGATTTTATTTCAATTACTTCTAAAATCTATAAAATTAAAAAATCAAAAACCCCTTAGGCATCATTAGCCATTAGACTTGTGGATCTTTGAGGAGGAATTAAGTGATAATTGTGATTGTCTCTGTTCTCCCATTTAACTTCTCTGTCAGACATTCTAGAGTTGCAGTTAATGAGGGAGATGCATGGCATGAGTCATTAATGGTATTGGTAGTGAGGTATGTGGGTGACATATAAGTAGAGTTATATTTTACAGTTCCCAAATAGTATTGAAAATATAGTGTTCATAATGAAAAAGGGTTTGAGGATGTGTACTTAAAGCAAGGATGGCAGGAGTCACAGAATAATTCATGTACAAACAATGCATGCTAGACCCAGATTTTAGTTCCTTAAAATAATGACTCTCAGAAAAATCACTTTGAATGCCTTTCTGTTGCTGCAAATTTTCCTTTGGTATAAAATTGTAAGTAATGTTTTTAAAAAACTCTGCCTGCTATGAAATTTTCAAGTACAAATAACGCTACCCAGTCAAAACCAATTACTTCAGAGAAGAAAGGTAGACTTTTATTCACTAAGGATATTTCCAATGAATAACAGGAATTTTAACATACTCATTTTTGTCTCCAAAAGTAGTGTTATTCTGTTGGGGTTTTTTTTGTTTGTGTTTTTTTTTTTTAATGGCAAAAATAATTATAAGGAAAGAGAGAATTCTTTTCTTGTTTAAACATTAATACTCTATTTCTGCTAGAATTACATAGTGAAAACACCTAGGGAGAAAAAAAACCCAAACCAAATACACTAAACCTCAAGTAAAAATATTATATGTTTCAAAGATACAAGTTTTAAAGAGTTCTGAATGAGTTAGAACAAATAAAGATGTATAAAAATATAACAGTAGCAGATTGCAACTAAACTGCAATGATGATTTAGTGGTTTTATTTCCAAACAGAAAGAAAATAATAGAAAAAAGACTTGCCAAGAGTAATAACTCCAAAGGTAGCTGTAAATATCAAGTCACTTTCTAATTTAAGATAAAGATGTTATTTTGCACTTTCTGCACTTTTAAAATTTTCTTCTATTTGATTCTTTAGGTTAAAGAAGTTTTACTTATGATAAAAATCAATAAATATGCATGTATGCAGGTGTAATGTAATGTATATATATGAAACATATTTTTAACAAAAGACTGAAAAGTATTTGGCAACACATTAGTAGACCTAATTTAAAATGTAATTCTCTCTACTTTTATGAGAATTAGGTAATTACAAGCTGGGAATTTGAAGTATGGCTTTACTTTCTTTTTAAATGCTATGCCAAAACATAAATAGCTAATAGAGGTTTGGTAAAATTTTGGGAACCTTTATTTTCTGTTGAACCTTTGCAGAAACCTAGTGGTCACTTCTTTATTGTTATCTTGTGCTGTTACATTCATCATATTGATCATGATAATTCATAACACCTGCATTGCTTGAGCTGCATTTACCAATACTGACTCTTCAGTAAAGATTACTTGTCCTATTGTTTGGCACTGCTGAGAAGATCCTGGATCCATTGTCTTGACAATCCCCCTTCATATACTTACACACACTGATGAGGTCCCCTTTTAATCATCTCTTTCTCAAGGCTGAGTTGGCCCTGCGCCCTCAGCCTTTCCATGTCAGAGAGATGCTCCAGTCCCTTAATTTTGTAGGCTCCAGAAGCTCCATGTCTGTCTTGTACTGGGGAACCAAGAACTAGACAGATTATTCCAGGTGTGGCCTCACCAGGGCTGAGTAGAGGGGCAGGATCACTTCCCTTGGCCTGCTGGCAATGCCCCTCCTAATGCACCCGAAGATACCATTGGCCTTCTTGGCCACAAGGACACACTAATGGTTCATGGACAGCTTGTTGTCCACCAAGATCCCCAGGTCCTTTACAGAGTTGCTTTGCAGCAGGCCAGATATTGTATGGTCATGGTGAGAACACAATCTAAGTTGTAGTTGAGTTTAAGAATTCCGCTCTTATTTTTACCAACAAATACACCATAAATGAAGAATATCAACTGTGGAGTTTTAAGGTTACAGGTGGCAGCGTTGCCTTACCGAACCATGTCATGGTTACATCGACCTCCACTACTGTGCTAGGTTCCCATGAGCAAAACTACAGACCTATGGTTCATATAAAACCTCCTTAGTTGATGGGAACCCTGTGCTATTTTTCTTTCATTCATCTGTGCCCTGACACATCTGTTCCTAGGTGACTTGAAAAATGAACATTGTTTCCTATTATAAATCAAATACATTGGACAGTAATTCAGAGCGGGAGAGAGGTGTAGCATGCTTGAGCAACAGCAAAAATAAAGTTGCCTTTCCTGATGTATAAGAAAGCAGTGCAAAACCAGGCCACTATTCTGCCTTTTCCCCACCCCACTCCAATCATCAAGCCCTGTGATCTTGGCGTATTGGGATAAGGAGCAATATTTGTACTTACATAAAACGGGTGCAGATCTGGCTGATAGCCATCTTACTGTGTAAACAGTATCCACTTTCATGTGTGGGGCACAGTGGGTATTCAGAGTACAGGAGACAAAAAGACTATAAACTGCACAAAGTAAATATTAATATTGAACAGCTTAAACTACTTTACAATCTTGAAGTAATGAAGTTTCAAAACTCCATTTGAAGAAACTTCTCTGTGATGCCTTGGGGCCTTTGACAAACAGTAGTGATGGACAATTATAAAATGAATTGTATTTTATAAAGGAATAGAGTATGTAGAAAATTACTAAGGAAATGAGGATGAAGTGTTTATCAATAAATAAATAGATAATAAAATTTTAAAGTTGCAAATGACTGTTTTAATTTTCTAGTAAGTTCTCTGTTGGCAGATTTTTCTATTCCTACAGAGTTCAGTTTATTGAGCAGTGAACCACAGGAATCAAAGTCTTCAAGTCAGTTACAAAGTTGGGATTTAGGTCTAAGTTTTCTGAATGAATATATGCTTGATGCTGTTTGTGTGAATGTATCTATGAGTATTTTAGGTGAATTAAAATCCCACAACATTCGGATTGCCAATTTCAGATTACACAGGTTTCTTTTTCAGCATAATTGAAAGGTTTTGACCATATTTTAACTTTTTAATTTTTATTTTCTATTCACATATAAATATAATTTTGGAGAGCAAAATTGAAACTTTTCATTGCAAATATCAACATTTAAAAGTGAAAATATTTTTAAAGTTTCATGTTAGTATATGCCTGATATTTTAAAGAAAAAATAATATTTTACTTATTGTTTACATTTAATTAAGTACTACCCACAGTTAATGCAGACATAGACCAGAGATTTATGGTTATTTTAGTGAGAAAACCCAACTTCTGTCTCAGTCAATATGATATTTCCTGTTGAGTTTTAGATTACAGTATACTAAACAGGAAGCATAACAGATGTCTTTCCAAGCTGTATTAAAAATAAATAGATTTGGTCCCTTCAAACCATAGATTTCAAAGAAAACTCTGAGATACAGAGGAATAATGGGAGAAGCTGATGAAAAAAAAGGGACTGAAAAATGTCAGTAAAACAAGGACGATGTTTTGATGTAGATCATGCCCTAGTACTGGTCTGAAGCCACATGGAAATAGTAACATTTCAATAATAACATAGCAGAGGGAGAGTTTTTATTAAATAAAATACTACAGTTGCTGTTTTAGGAAAAAGGCAGATGATATGGCATATCAGAGCACACTGACTGCTGTGAGAAGGGTATTTGTCCTTCAGGACCACATCTGAGACATAGCCTGTGTCCTGCCATGAGGAAGAGGTTGAACTACCATACAGTCCCTTATTAATATTGCAGTTGTTTGTAGCCCTGAATCTGGTATGGTAGAAGGTTAAAAACTTTTCCATTCAAAAAATGCAGGTATATGTTAAGCCAAGATTAATAAACACAAACATTTCAAATAATCAAGTCCAGGCAATCTGTTAAAAAGACTTTTAACAGAACTGGCTGATGATATCCTTGAACTATTAGGTTTGATTTTTGACATAAAGTTTCAACACTTGAAGCATTTTGGTAATCCCAGGTGTAAATAGAAGATTCAATGCTGTTCTAATGTAAGCAACAAAAAAAGTCTAATTGTAGATTTGTCAGCCTGATAATGATCTCGGGCAGAATAATGAAACAGATGATGCAGCTATCCTGCTTTGTTTATAAAGGTAATAAAATTGATGGAATACACTTAGTTTTCTATAAGGCATTTAATTTGGTAGCACATGACATGTTGATTAAGAAATAAAATCAACATGGAACATACTGAATTGATTAAAATGTGGGCTACTGAAAGCTCTTAAAATATTACTGGAAATGAAGAATCATCAGTCTTCAGATGTTTGTCTGTGAGTTCCAGAGGGATCAGTACTTGACTCTATTATATTTAATATTCTTTTTCAATGCTTGGAAGAAAATACAAAATGATACCAATAAAGTCGCAGATGAATAATGTTGTGACTGTAGTGAATAATAAAACAGTAAGACTTTGATGCAAGGTGATCACTGCTGTCTGGCAAGCTAGGTGCAAACAAACATCTGAAAACTTTACATATGGCCAACCATAAAGTCATACCTCTGGCATGAAAGAATGTTATTCCCAACAAAGGAGGGAAACATTTTAATTCCTAGAAGCCTTGACTGTAAAGCTCAAATGAGCATTAATGATGATGTTATTGCTAGGAGTATTTGCACAGAAATAAGGAAGTTATGTCACTTTTGATTACTGCTTTAAAGTACTATGTTCAGATCTGCTGCTACAGATACGTGAATAGTTTAGAGAGGTTACATGATAATCCTTGGGATTATCCTATTGGGAAATAAACCCTAGAGTGTATAACTGTAACAGCTTAATCTATTTTAATCTAGTTAAATGTCTCAAGTAACTAATTATCAAGATTCAAAGATTCAAAGGTTCTCAAGCTAAAGGCGCTTACATGGAAAGCAGAAATTTGAAACCAAACAAAAATTATTGATATGGTCTAAGGGTAAAATGTTAAAATGAGAAAAATTCAGATCAAAAGAAAGCTATGGATGTTTTCCAAACAGGAAAAAGTTGAAAAGGTTAATACTGGATTTTCTATAGCTGGTATTTTTGAACAGGTCAGAGGGCATCCTGGGCATCCTGGGCATCCTGCATCCTGTGTTCAATAGGAAGTCAAGACTTTGTGTTTACAGAGATTGCTCCTGACCTTGGAATAGATGAATTTATATATAATGGTGGATGTTGAGCAATGCCATGACTGTGGGTTAAGCCACTGCTGTGATGTTGCACTGCTCTGAAATGCTATAATAGGTCTCCTCTTTTCTCTGACACCTGTCCTCTTTTGGCTGGAATATTTTTAAGTGTTTATCCATTTCACAGTGTATCTGGGAAACTATCCAAAACTTTATAATAATTGATTTTCTTCCACATGGTGGTCTTCTAAGGGCAAGAGAGCTTACTAATTCTTTCTGTCATGTCCAGCTGCTAACTCTAAAGACTCATAATTGCATTTGATCTCATATTTTTCCTGCAGTCTAATACTGAATAGGAAAGGTAGAGAAGATAAAATCAATGTAGCTGTGTCATGTTCTTGTTTCCTAACACTGCATTACAGTATGGGACACGTTAGTTCTAGCATTGTGCTGACTAATTGAAGTAGCCCAGTATAAATTGATTTTGAACCAGTCTCGCAGAATTACTGTTATGTGTTCCTAGCAGCTAGAATTATTGGTCAGGTGTATTGTGCCACAAACTAACAATGAAAATGTGACTTTGATGGTTGTAGAAGAATTGATTGCTCCTTCTGTTATACATCATTCACCGCCTGGATTCAAGCCATCACAATGTAAGTGTTAGTATGTGTGTGATGAGAGCAGAGAGAATTCTCAGGAAATGGGGAGCACAACAACCCTCTATGTTTATTTAATCAGCAGGTTTCACAATGGCCCATTCAGCATGAAACCAGTCAGTTCTATTGAGGAAATCCTGAGGTTTATGCTAGGTATTTGTTGGCCATCATCTCTCTCCACTATGACTTTATAGAATGCATCATTAAGTATATTCATGGGGCTCTCTATAACTGGGAGTAGTCCATGAAGAGTACACAGCTATATATGGAGCTTTCCATCTTGTCTGAAAATAATTAATTTATTTTAGTTCCATTATGATAAAATTATGATTTTGTGATACTCTATAATAACTACTTAGTATCTAACATTAGTTTCATTTGGATTTCATTTGGAAAACTTTTAAAATATATATGTGAGAGACATTGTAGTGTGTTCTTTTGTTTCTGAAAAGGCCATCTGTAATTGCCGTCTTACAGAAGCTTGGGGCTGAATTCTGTCCCAAATTGTCTTCTTTGAATTAATTTCATGCAATGTAAGTCAAACAGATTTTGACCTTTATTTTAGTTCTGAAAAGCTATTATGGTAAAGTGCACCTTCCTGTTCAGCAGTTCTTCTCTATATTCAGTCACATTTGAGTTCAGTGACAAAACCCAAATGTGTTCTACATCCTGATGACAGAATCAGGGAGCTGATGCAGTTGTGGGAGTTTGGTAAGGGTTCCCGTCTGACTCACTGTCATTAACAGAGCTGCTGTGTAAGGGCTTAATTTGCCGAAGCTTCCAAAATCCCACACCCACAATTGACTTTAGCTGGAGTGAAATGGATGGATATTGCCGAAACACAACCTTTCCTATTTCTACCAAGAGACAAAATTCCTTTGGGACTCCAGATGTAAATGAAGAAAGATTTTCTCCAAAATAAAGTACTATCAGTAGTGGCCCAGCTGAAATAAACATTTGAGTTTCATTTTCAATGGAAAAGAAGAAAAATCACCAGCAAGAGGGGAAACAGGCAACATGTTTAATGGTAAGCAGAGCCAGTTTTATCTAAAGATATCAAGCAAATAAAAGCTGCTCCTGTTGCAAATAAAAGAACGTTGCAGAAATTATATTTCTGCTGTCTCTTCTCAGATGAAACACTGATTCCTAGAGCTGTGGTCTGACTTTTGTCTTCATAGTGCAGGACTAAGCCTTTGTTGAAGTGCAATGACTATTTTGTATAGCTATGTAGACATTGAAGCCTCTGAGAATTTTGTTTTTGAGCAAGTGAGACAATCTTATAGAAAATACCCAATGGCTAAGGATTTAGGAGGATTGATTCAGGTTGTAGATCTTGGAGAAATTCATTATTTATAAACTACTGATGCCAAGGGACTCCTTACTCTGGGAAAGCTGACCTTTACTCTGATTGCACAGTGCATTTGTGCTAGAAGAATAAAGCAGAGCATTGCAAATTTAACCTTAATGTTTAACGTTGTAGTTTAGATATTGTACAAACATAGTGGGGTAAGAAAGCACTTCGCAGGTTATTGAGTCCAATCTCTCAGTATGACAAGTAGTCAAAAGTGGTAACGTTCTCTATAAATTTCAGATTATGTTTCTGTGTCCACTACTTGTTTATGAAAACTGTGTAAGAATCGTCTCTTTAAGGCACATTCTTCTGATTTCCAGCCTATATCTGTGCATAATCAATTTTAAATATATATATACACACACACACACACACACATATGTTTCAGTGACAATATTATATTTTAAAGGACTTCTTTATAACTTTAGCATTTAACATTAAGATTTACTTATAGATCTTAGACATATTCCCTCTTGGATTATAGCCTTTGTTTTGCTATACTAAAAAGAAGTAACCTCTCTTCTCCTTTGCATGATAGTTCTTTGATATAGACTTCTTAGACTTGTTTCAGTTTGAATCCATCTGTTTAAAATATGAAAGACCACAGTAAAGTGGTGGGTGGGAGGGGGAGGAGAAAGGGTCAATCATTTACTTCATATCTGCTGGAAAGACCTTCCTGATGCATTCAAAGATCACATTTGCATATTTTAGTGTTATACTATATTAATACTTCAACGGTCATGACTTCAGTCATTTTCAATTCTTACCACATAGCAAAAGTGCTTATTATCAGTTTTCACATTTATTCCCTTTCCTATTTCTCCCTTCTGCAAGATCACTCAGTTCTTTCTGCATGGTGTCCTGAAATTTTCTTTTACTAGTGAGCGCTCCAAGTCTTATATCATCAGCAAACTTCAGAGCCCACTCCTACTTACCAACATTAAAACCTAATTGCATCATTAATACATATTTAAACAAGATCAACTTCAAGGAGAAGTTACGCTAAGACTCAGGTTGGCATAACTTTTTCTGACATTACCAATGCCATGACTGCTTTAGCTCATTTCTTAGACCTTTTAGAATGTCTTTACTTTCCCAGGCAGTGGAACAGTTCTTCAGGACATGAAATGCCTCATAAATTAAGAGTTAACTCTGGCCTTTCTTTTGTAATTCCCTGGAAATCAAATATAGTGAATATTTTGTATCCTGTGCTTTCTATCCCTGGTGACATTACTACTGATGAGGTGCACTATAGCATGCAGTGATACTTCAGAGTTTGTAAGTGCTTCAGTGAATGCACACAGGTGTTTGCTTTAGTAGAGCCTAACTGAGAGTTTCCAGCTTGAATGTGTGACACCAGGCCACTCTGGTCACTTGAGGTTAGGATGCATCAGGATGCCCTACCCAAATACAGGTAAAAGAAATCAATTTTGGGGGATTTTTTTTACCTGTTAAATCCTAAAATACCCATAAACTATGCACTAGATCACCAAGGGGGAGTAACCTTATTTAGAAACTCTTCAGAAGTGTTCCCTTGCCCCTATTGAGTCACCATGACTCTGAGCTGGGTGCCATTTGTCAGTGAGTCAACCATGGACCAGACAGTGTTTTGGAGGCAAAGGAGGGCTTAAGCTGGGCTTTATTAGCACTGTCAGTGGTAGTTCAGTCTATGTTGTCTGACCAGTACACTTATTAGTTCCATATAGCACCAAGAAAAATACTGGTCCCATACTATCTGTATTTATATAGTTGTCTATCTTCATTTTAATATTCTTTGGACTATAGTTCATTTCTTCATTCTATTCTTCATTACAATATATTACTGTCTATTATTAACTATTAATTATCTTAATACAAATTATATCCAATAATAGATATATATATTTTATATATATATATATATATATATATATATATATATATATATAGTATAGACAGAAGACAACAAAAATAGTCTAAAACTATCTATATATCTGCTGGATTTTCAGTTACTTTTTACCTACTGGAACAAGGAGACCAATATATTTCTTATACAAACTACCCACAGTTAACCACTTCAACAGTGGCCTGCACTTAAATAGCATTTTAAATTAATATAGTAAAAGACAGAAACAGACTTAAGTACTTTGTACATGTGGTTAAAGTCAGTTACCTTCAGCACCTATCCCAGCAAGATGTACTCATATGTAAAACCATATTTTATCAATGAAATGAGAATAAATAATTAAATTCTGACTTTTTAAAAATATTTTTTGTTAATTTTTCACACTCTGATATTGAATGTTTACAGAAGGCAGAGCTTCTGTCACTAAAATTCCTGTAAGGCATGCACAGGTTTGTGTCCATAAGAAAAAAAAATTAGGTTTATTTCCTGATGTTTTAAAAATTAGTCCACTGTATTTAATTTAAGAAAGTGTGATAGTTTCTCCTTAGATATAATGCAAAAGAAAATGAAAAGTATTCAGAAGATTAACTCTTTTAAATGAAGGTCAAAGCTTCAGTAAATTTTAATTAGAACTGCATGATAAGTTTTACATATAAAGCATATCCATTCAAATTTGGCTTTTGGCCAGTTCTGAAAAAGCAAAATAACACAAAGAACTATTTTTCCTGAGTAAAAAATGTTGAGAGTTAGTATGAAGTTTGTAAAAGCAAGTAATGTCATTAAATCTGCATTTCAGTTTGCTGTATTTTTTAAATTAGGCTGAAATTGTACGGAAGGCTGAATATGTTCATTAAAAGACTCTATAATTTTTGTTTAGTAATTTGCTTCCTGCTGTTATCCCAGTCTAAAAATTGGGCTTGATTTTAAAGAAATCCACTGAGTTGGGTTTTTTTTTCACTGACAATTAACACCCCATCATCAGGTATTCAAAACCATTGCCAACACAGGAGATGAGTGTCTCTCAGTTTATTTTTAGATGTATTTCTAAGCATTTTTTTGAGATGAAATCATATTACATATTTTACATAATGACAGGAATTACACAAAATATGAACTTTCACTCACAGTTGAAAATTCAGGTATGGAAAGGCAGGTTTCAAATATCATTGCTTGCGTTACAGAACAATGAGACTCAGATTAATATATTGCTGTGTCTCAGAAGTAAAGATTTTTAACAACCTAGTAGGAAACCAAGGTTCTTACCTCATGGCATGAGTTGGAAACTTATTAGCTTGAGATAGATTCTGCCTGATCTCCTTTTCTTCCCAGGATGTCTAGTACCAAACACTAATTATTCCACCAAAGTGGTTTCACCTCAGAAAAGATTTCATCCACAAATGGGTAGAAATGCTAACCTGATCCTGTCTGTTCTATCAAGAAAGGCTGCTGTCATTAAGTGCACGGTATAATTGGTTCACATCTGTCCATCTCTAGCTTCCTATTCTAAATGAGCGTTTGAGAAGTCAGTTGTAATGTGGTTTTGAGAGTGGGTTTTGACACCTGTCCAGGGAGACCTTGCTTACCATTTTGCAATTGCTCCTCTGTATGGGGTAAACTGCATTACAGAATGAAGCAAATTATCAACCATTTCTGAAGTGTAAATCCAAAGCTCCCCCAAAACTTGGAAGTTGTACTTTCTAGTGTTTTGACTATAAATCCATCTTTTTATGTTTACCAATTACATATATTTTACCTTGTTTTGCAAGACATTAGCTAATGATTCCGTTCAAGCACATATTGATGTCTTATGGTTCTGCCACTTGCTTTTCTTGCAGAGTTCAGTAAAATTGTCTGTAGTTAAACAAATCCAACCAGTAAGTATATTAAACAGTGTATAAACACTTGTTCTGTGAAATGCAGATACCTGTAATATCCCTTACGTCATCAAATTCTTGAATAAAAGCTTCTGTTTGTAGGCTAATTGTAGCTCTGCAGTGCTTGACACTGTGATTTGCAATAGACTTTAGAGACATCTTTCTCCGACAGACATCATTCTAGTTATCACAAAGATGCATCCAAGAGCTTGATCTAATAGACCACTGCTGATTTATGTCAAAAGTTTATTTTAAACTTAATTGCTGTAAGTACCTACTTTATGTTTTTCATGCCCTGAAGTAGCCTAAGCTTTAATGTGAGGGCATTCCTTTCATCTTTATTCCAATTTGTAAAAGTGTTTTTTTTTTTTCATAAAGACACTTGTCATTGTATACTATAGATGTGATTTCTTTGCTTCCTAATTAAATAGGCTGATGGATGCAAAGTCTTGGTCACATTTAGAAACCTGCAGAAAATGTGAAAACTCTGCTCATGGACACTCTACTGGAATTGTTCCAGCATTTTCCATTAAAATAATACAATAAAATAAGTCTTTAGAGTAATAAAGGCCCATAGACTCTGACACAATTCAATGCAACATAAAGACATTAAGTATTGCTGGATGTCATTCTTACCTTTACACATAAACTACCTTGACCATTATGAGTAACACCATTCAAATCAATGCTACAGTTTTGACACTATCTTAGAGAGTCAAGACTTGATTAATTATCATTACATGGTTGCTAACAAAATTTGTCTTCTGTGTTTTACTGTAGAACTGTGTATACAAAGACATTTTCCATCATATTACAAGATAGCATTTGAAATACATGTTCATTTTAGATAGCATTTGAAATACATGTTCATTTTAGGTTTATTAAAAGTAGCCTTTACATCCTCCTTTGGGAACTGACTTTTATTTTATGACTCCTTCCTGAAAGTTTTAGCCAGCATTGACACCATTCCTTTTTCCTACACGTTATCTATACAGATTACCTGTTGAGATAAAGGATGGAGGATGAAAAAAAGGGTAGAAATTACAGAAAAGTAGCAGCAGAGTGGCTACAGTATCTTTGCAGTTCTGTCAGATTGTTTCAAAGCATAATTTCATCACATTTTGCACAAACTTTGCCTGTGGCTTTCATGATTATAAAAGTGCTAGAACTGAATTTATGCCTTCATAAAGCACATTGCAGTTGTTGAAACGGTTTTAAAGCAATGACAGGTAAAATTCAAATTAGTTTTTTTCCTTTTACTGAAATTTTCCTTTTCTCCATTAGTATAGCAAACATCTGGAAGAAATTAGAGCTGACTCCAAGGAAAAAGAAAAAGTCAACAACAACAGCAACAAAAACCCTTTTCCCTGAACACAGTGTAAATAATTCTGTTGGGAAAAACATAACTTGAGTGTGCATCCCGTTTTCACAAATCAATGAAAAATATACATGCTGAAGAGGGAAATATTCATAATTTTCATTATGAATGAACCAAGAATACCAATGTCACAAATTTGGAAAAAAAAAAAAAAAGAAGGTGATTTGGAAAAATAATCTCCACCCAGATCCTATTTACTACAGCAAATAGTAATATTGAATTAGATAGTGGTTAGGCTGATGACAAAACATTAAATTACCTTCTTTCTCTCAGATTGGGGATATCTGCTATATAACTGTATTTTTTAGGACTGTATTTCTAGTTTTATCTTTTCAAATAATTTATGATTCACCAAAGCATTTAATTGGAAAGACCTAACATGTTGGAGTTGCAAGATTGTTCTATATGTAAGATATTTACCATATTATTTTGTCCCCTATTTTATAAGCAACATCTTTACAAATAGCATCTGGAGAAAGTAATTGTCTATCCAATTATTCTAAAGTACAGAAATTTCCCTATATTTCCCTTTTCTTTTCTCTTCCTTTCTCTTCCTTGCTCATAGTCTGCCTGCTCTCAGTACAGCAAACCACTGAAATCACAGGAATGAAACTCCTAAATATTTTTGTTGCACTCTCCATCCTCATTGTGTAGTGAAAATATTATGATTAGCATTGTCAATATTTCCAGTTCTATCAAAGTAAAGAACAAATAATAGAATGGAAAGGAAGTCCTCATTTCTTTAACAGTGATGGTAAGGCATCAGTGCTATATTATAAAGAAGCCTTAATCTTAGCCCTATGTTTCTGCATTGCTATAATGGCCCAGAATTGTTCCCCATCAACTTTGACAACCCAGTCAGAAGCCCATTCTACACCTTCAGTGTGTCATGGTCTTGCAACATGTTCTCCTCTTCCACTGTTCAATGAACACACCTTTAAGTTATAAATTTAGCTGTAAGTAAAATAAACTTCCCTATGAAAACAGAAAATTGTGGGTCTTCAGGAAAAAGGTCCTTACTTAGAGTGTGCTTTACTAGAACTAGAATAGGAGCTATGGACAACTTGCAGATGATGACTTCATAGCACAGTATTAGGAATTGTTTATGTGTGAAGATCTGGCTCAAACTTTCGGTGTTAAAAAGTGTATGTTCAGGATTACTTTCAGATATGGGTAAAGGAAAGCTTTCATGACTTGAAAAGGGCTGCAGTGGATAGAAATGTAAGTGACACATTTCCTCATTGTTGGCATATCCATATAACATAGGCAAGCAGACTGTTGTTGTCCAGTGCTTTGTCATTGCTAATCCATGCTGGTATTCAGTGGTGCTAATTGGTTCTTCTCCTTTAATCTACTGGCCCAATAAATTTATTCTAGCAATCTATTATTTCCTAAAATGTTAGGAATTAGTAATTTAAGAGATTAAGTGAACATACGCTAAAGATTTAATCACAGAAGAGTCTTGGGTTAAAGGCCTTATTTAAAACCCACAGAATGGAAGTAAATATTCAATGAGTTACTGCAGCTTTAATCTATGCTGTTATATCTGTTATTCAGCATGACACTATAGCTTTCATTTTTTTCCATTTTGCCTCTAAGTCTTTGAAGGATACTTTCTGCTACCTTCTATTCCATGCAGTATTTGGACATACTGGGGAGATTTTGAGTAGGAATATTAGAGGATTTTCTTTTTAAGCTTTGAGATTTCTTCCCCTGTCACTGTGAAGACAGACCTTTAGTTTCCCTTTGAGCCTTAATTTATGTACAGTGTAGGGAAAAACAAAATGAACGACTATGCAGAAATGTAATGCTGTGTTTAGATAAGACATTTATTCTATTCAAGAGGCTTTACACCCTCAAACATCTTCAGATCAGGTGATGTTTAATGTGCTAAGCCTCAAAATAAAAGACATCTTTGCAAGTACTGCACTGCAGTCAAAAGCAGATAAGCAACTAAATATAACAACTCTCCTGGTATCTAGTGAATCCTCAGAAAACTGATAGGCAAAATTGTTCCAGAATACTAGTTCCAAGGACTCAGATGCACTGAATTAATGCTATTGGTCTTAAGGACTTCTTCTCTTTGTGGATATTTTCCTACCTGCAAAGAGCAAATGATTAAAAATCACATCTTTCACAGAAAATAACTCAATATGCAAATAGTTGTAGTATGTTAAAATAATGTGTCTGTATGGACAATTCATGCAGATAGCTGGAGTGTTGATAGGTTTTCTGTAGAAAGACCTTTCATTTAAAAACAGAAAAAGCCTTAATGCTCTCTACAGATATCACTATAAATGATGAACAGGAAAAACAGCAAAAGCTTTGTTCAAGTCAATAAGACTATATTTTATCGAACTTTATTACAAGTGCAGACACATCCATTTCAGAACTGATAATAAAGCTGTTTTATGGAAAAAGAAGCAGCACTCTGGTCTCCGAATCCCAAGGTCGCAAGTTTGAGTCTCAGTATGGACCGTCCCCAGCAGTTCAATGCCTCCCTGCCATCCGATCCTGTCAGATCTTGGATGCCAAGCAGGGTCAGCCCCGATTAGTACCGGGTGCTGTGGACAGTCCCGAGGACTTCACTGTCACTGTCCAAGCTCGCTCGGCCGTGGCAAATGAACCTTAGGACTTAAACGGTGGGGCCAGTTCTGCGCACGCTGAGCCTCACCTAAAAAATCCACTGCACAGGCTGGAAGGGCACACCCACGTGGGGAGAGCCCTGCCCAAATCTTCGTTCGCAAAGATTGGCCATTACTTACTTACTTACTTACATTAGAATCACTAGCAGAATATCTGCTAGTGATTTCTTTCTAGTGAAGGTTGCTTGCAATGATGAGAAACAAAGCTGTCTTTCTGTCTTCACACAGCTCAAAAGATGGATTTTGTAAAGGCAATTACATGGGTCACCAATGAAAGCTGGTATAAAAATTCTGCTCAGCATTCTGAAAACAGCTACATGGGAGATGTAGCAGATAATGGAAAAAGACTCTGAATTATTTTATTCAAGCTAGACCATCACTCTTAGAGACTATATTTTCGGATTTAAAATATTAAACTCTATTATAAATTTGTAAGAGATTTGAAGCTTCTTAGAAATTTAATCAGACTTGTTTACCAAAGCTACTCATAGCCATATATGTTTTTACTACACATAATCTGTCAAAATGCCTGACAATCAACTATTGAGGACTCCTGAATTTGCACAGACACTCCAGCCTTTCTATCTATCAGCTTGCTAGATAGATGTGCACAGTTTGCTTTTCTCCACTTTTACTCCATGTAGAATTTTTTCTAGGCAGAATACAAAAAGTATTGTGATGCACTTTTAACTCTTTTTCAATTCCTGTTGTTTGTGGGCTCCTGCCAGGCTGTTTTAGAAGTAGTTTTTAGGGTTCCTCACTAAAAGAAGTAGCTGCAGCCCTGGCACCGGTTGTGTCATCCCACATGCACTACAGTTATCATGAGTGTGCAGGGGGAGGTTTTGCTCTGTTCAACTGTGCAGCTGGCTGCAAGATTCAATATTCCATTTTCATATAAAAAGAATGTGTATTTAATATATGAGTTCTTGCCTAACGTCCTTTCTCTTTCTTATGTGGCTTTCTATCTTCCTTTTCAATTTTTTTTTGCTCTTCTAATTTTCTTTTCATTTCTCCTAAAGTTTAGTGGATTCACTTCAACAAGTTTTGTCATAATAAATAAATTTAAATTAATGAAGCAAGGTGATTAATTTAATGATACTGATATATAATAAAGGAATAAGGTGCTTTCTTTTTAATTAATACAATACAGTTTTCAGATATAGCCTTGATTCTATCCATTCCTCTCCCAGTTCCTCTGGTAACATAACCATGGTTTATGTTAAGTGGCAAAGTAGAATCATAGAATCATAGAATCGATTGGGTTGGAAAAGACCTCCGAGATCATCAAGTCCAACCCTTGGTCCAACTCCAGTCCATTTACTAGATCATGGCACTCAGTGCCACGGCCAATCTGCGTTTGAAAATCTCCAGGGATGGTGAATCCACCACCTCTCTGGGCAGCCCGTTCCAATGCCTGATGACTCTCTCTGTGAAGAATTTTTTTCTGATCTCCAACTTAAATTTCCCCTGGCGGAGCTTGAGCCCGTGCCCAAGTACAGTCACTGAGGATGTTCCTAATAACTTTGTTTTGAACCATTGCTTTTGATTACATTGTATCAACATGAAGCGTTCACTGCAAATTTGACTGTATGTTTGACAACACAGACACCTTCTCCATTGATTGGAGATTTGTCCTAACAGTCTTCCCTGTATTTTCAGACCCTCCTTGCACTATCCTCTACCTCAAATCCTTTCCATATCCCTTGAGCTTTTCTCTTGGATCACTTGTACTACCTCACATTTTTCTCTTCCTCTTTCTCTCTTTTTCTTCTTTCCTTACCCTGAAGTAACTTCCACATTCCTATTATAACACTTTGTTTATATTTAGATCACTACTATTTAACTTCCCTTGCCTATCGGTTCTCATTCTCTTGGGCACCGGTAGACACAAAAGAATAAACCATTGTAGTCAATTAGGCTTCACCCACTAAATTTAGGGGAAATGGAAAGTCTTTTGAAGACTTCAGAGTAGTGCCACAGGAGACCATGAGAATTTTTTAATGCACATGTCAGCAAGATTTGTGTTGTTATTAATAGAGCTGAAAGCACTACTTGCTGTGTCCTAAGGTGAAATAAATATGACAAAACAAGGGGGGAAATATTCCCTGATTCCATAGTATGTAGCAAAAGGCACATCATAAATCCTGTAGAATGTAATGTTTCTCTCCACAAATCATCACACAACCTATTCACAAACTAATAACCTCACCTGAGAACTTACAGGATTTCAAACATAATCATTCTCTAGCATAAGTGCACACCACACTTTCTGAACTTCCCCCTTTCTGAAATTCCAACATACATATAGTACCTTTTTTTCTGGAGAAAAGATGGTCAGTCATAGTACGTAATTCTGCTCTAGACTGCTGACTAAAGAGCAAGTGGCACATATGTAGTCTCCAGGCTTAACATATACCAGAATAATATGGTGATCAATACAGAACAAGAACACTTGACAAAAAAGCAAAACAACTGAAAATAAAGCAAGACACTTGAAATAAAGCTAGACAAATGAGCATGAGTGAATAATGTAGTCACTTCTCCTTTTCAAACATATGCTTTCCATTCCTACCACCAACTAGGCTTTAAATACAGTCAGTATGCAGCATAGGGAAGCATTACTAGAATTATGAAGCCATAAATCATTGGCTCTTCCCTATTGTTTTCCATTACACTGAAGTGAAAAAAAAAAGAAAAAGAAAAAACCAACCTGAAAACAAGGTATACTGTTCTTCCTCTATTTTCTATCTCTGCAGTTTGGCAGATTTGCCCCAGAGGTGTCATATACTTTCATATGAGAAAATAAATGCTGCATGTGCTTTTTAGAATTCCCATACAGAGAGAAATCTGGAAAACTCTGGTGTGGAATTTCTGTCAAATACCTAGGCATGGAAAGCTAAGGTAATATCAACATCTTTGACTCTTTTGCTTGTAAAACAGTTACCATATATTGAGAAAGCTTCAAGCAAAATCCCAAGAAGTGTAGCATAAGTATTAAATTTTCAAGGAAAAACCTGTTCAAATGTCAAGTGAAATAAAAATGAAAAATAGAAATGCAAAAGAATAGGAAATTATTATGATGCATAGAATTTGTCACTCTTGGGCTAATTGGAAGACTAATAGCTCTCATGAAAAGAGAAGACAGTGAGAACTTTATGCATTTCACAAAAGGCATCCTTTCTGCCTCTCATCTGTAATCTGCCTATTTGCATCTGAAAAATATATTGGCATGAAAAAATGCTATTGTGTAACTGGCACTCTGTAACGGAGAAATGACAGACAATGTGAAATAGGGCAAAACAATTTTCCTCATTAAAATGAGAAAAAAATAATCAGGATTAGAGAGGGAATCAAGAGGAAATCACTGAGGTGTCAGAGCAGCAAAAAATATTTCGAAGACTACCATTTAGTTTAAGAAAAAGAGAAGTAGATACATACATGTTAATAACTACGGGGATTCAGAAATGCCTAAGTATCAAAATAGAAAAAAATGACTCAATATTGTTTACTGAGTACACAATTAGTCAGAGCAATTGAACTTTACCAGTGCTCTTGGAGCCTTGATATCAGCTTTTTTCTTCTTTTAACTCATTTTTTTTTCAACATTTTAATTTCCTTAAAACATTCTAGAACAAACAAATCACTTTCTTAATGTCAATTTGCCATACGTTCAATCACATCTGTTGTAACAATATTGTTAAGAAATTATGAAAGGGGGAAGATAGACTATTCAGTGATATGGAAATGTAATAAAGAAGAGAATCATTGTATGAACATATCTTATGAAAGAGTTTGACAGGCTCTTGAAAAAGGGAGGGAGTTTGTTCTAGACTATTTTCAGAGAAGAAGAGTAATTTCCATAATATTTTATGTTTGTTATAACTTTGTCAGAGATTTCATGATTGAAATTTCATTTGTTTGCCTAATTAGGATATGGCAGTATGCTATCAGGCACATGAAAACATTTTTAAAGGTGTTTCCTTGGCCAAGGTTAATATTGCAACTGCTAACAGATATGGGATTATACTGCAGTGTATCTCTTCATTAAGAAGCTTAGAGAATCTGAAAAAAACTCTTAGATTTTTAAAGCCACACTGTTGTCTCAGTATCTAAAGAAATGTAATAGATGCCTATCTGAATCTGGCAGCTCAACAGTAAAAGTACTATTATAGGTAATTATTCAAACTTTAACAGACAAAACATGTAGGAATTTTTGTGTTTCTATTTATCTTTCAGGTACATTTAGGAAGTTCCAAATATATTAGCTGCGCAAATGCCAGCTAAAAGCTATCTCATAGTTCTTTTTCCCTGACTTTTAGTTCTTTTCACGTCCTTTCTGATTGGTCATTGGCAAACAGCTTAGAAAGGATGGAAACCAGTAGACAGACTCCTAACAAGTTCCTGCTTAAAAACCATGACATACATGGTGGCTGGCCACTGTGGTCTCAGGGTATGACACAGCAGGGAAGGGCAGCGCACATGGGTAGTTCAAGGCAAATCAAGAAGTATCTTATTGGTATGATCAGTTCATGGGATCAGAGCTGTCACATGGTAAATAAGTTACAGTACTGTGGTTCCTCCATCTGGTTTCTGAATTTATCCAGCTTGTACTGCAAGCAGGAACTGTACTATCAAAGTGAGGCAAAGTCCTAGATAGGCCTTGGCTGCATCCTCAGGGTAGTGGGAATCAAGTTCTGAACTGAGTATACATGTTATAAACATTGCAATTTAAAATCAAGATCAATACATCATTTCTGCTAGACATTCAGTGAATTATCGCAGCTGAGCATTTGTCCTTTGTTACTGATGCAGATCCCTTAATGGCCAGATAGCAGCACTGATTCAACATAAATTTAATTTTCCTCTGACTAAAAGGTGTGATGAATAAAACAAAGTAAAGCAAGTGAATGTGTACAATGAATCTAATGCCCATAACCCTTAGATGAGTCATAATGCAATTCTGCTGTATGATTAACTATTTTTGGTTCTTCCAATATGAAATATGGATTTGATATTGTTCTTTTCTTAAAGGAATATCTCCACTGGACTTATATTTACTATGTATTCATGAACTGGCATTAACAAGAAGTAGTATAAAATAAATTACTCTTATTTTTGTGTTAATTGCATTAAAATAAAGCCATATAAGTATAAAATCTGGTGGGCATATTTTTATGACTTTATCATTTGTGCTTTTATTCACAGTGAAGATACTTGTGCCTAAATGTTTGGGGCCTAAGGGAAAATCAAACTAACTGGCAAGGTCTCTCATATGATTAGTGGAGAAAGATCTGTCAGAGCAAAATAAAGTGCAATCACTAAACTGAATAAAACATAATTACTATTTCGATTCATAAAGAGAGTAAGCAGATGCAGTTCACTAAATATGAGCACCTCATGTCATTGAAGCACCCTGTAGTAGTTGAGCTCACTGCATGAGATGAACAAAGACCAGTGTCCCTCGGAGAGGCAAGCAGAAACCAGGCGAATGTTGTACTGCATCTAAAACTGTAGGAGATAGTTAAGTTTAGGCAATGTAATGTAGTTCTTTGTCAGATACAGTTAAGGCAACAATTCAACTGATCACATGCTAATGTCAATTGAAGCATTAGTTGAATCACTCTGATTCCTTTGACTAGACCTCTGCTGGCTGGGGAGCTTGAATATTTACTTCTCATGGGGATACCCACACAAAGATAACTTGATGACAGTGCCTATATCTGAAGCTGAATTCACTCCTGGCACTAAAGTCAATGACAAAGAGAACCACATTTTTGGCTTTTTATACTGCAGTTTTCACTACAGTTACATGCTGCAAGATATTTAGACAACATTTTTTGTTGTTATTGAATAATACCATACCTATAAAATAGCAATTTTGCTGCAAGATGCTGCTATAGTTACGGTTGTGAAAGTATTTTTTTCCCTGTTACATGCCATTACCTTCTTATATGCATAATTTTGCATTATTTTCATCACTTTAACTGTAAGTTTTCATATTTGAGGCACTGATGAGACAATCATTTTGAGATAATTACCTGATTTTTCTTTTTTGTGTCCTTGATTCTTATACAATGAGGAACTACAGTGAGAGTACTCTATTACCTGCTCTACATCTTTCTTGAGTTTGAAAAGGCATAATTACAAACACTTTGAAGTGGAAGAATGAGGATAAATGAGAAAAATGGTGTTCAGCTGTTGGCTATTTATTCTTTACAGCTTATATTCTGTGATTTGTACAAAATCAAAACAAAATTGTTCAGGTGTTTTCCTGAAAGAGTTAATGTCCCTGCAGACCAGACAAGGATACTGTATAATGCTAACAAGATTATAGTTTTGGAAGCTTTAGTTCAGCAACATTAGTGATAAAAAATAGGAAATGTTAGCAAGGACTCTGTCTGAACTCTTAACAGTAGCTTATCACCTTGCCCCAGAAATAAGATATTTCAGATTCAGACAAAAGCATGGATTTTATCATCCACAAAGGATGTTCATATCACAAGGCTATAGACCCAGACTGCAAAGAAAATGGAAGGTGAGATATCGAATTTTCTGTTGTCCTGAAATGCTGTATTGAGAGGGCAATTTTTGCTTCTCCAGGTGCTGGCTTCATTGAAAAGAGAATATTTTCTATATTCAGGCTTAAAAAGGGAAACAGAAGAAGCTCTACAACAGACTTTGCTAGACAAAAAGAAGACATACATTGTATACCTGAATTCAAAATGTAGAAAATTTATACCTTAGAACAATAGTGCATTATCCAGAAGATGCCTAATTTTTTTACCCAGAAATTTCCTGCTTACTTGCAATTTGGCTTTTTTTTTGGTGTGTCTTTAGATACACTCAACATTAACAGTGCTGAAGAGCTTGACACTGGTTTGTAAATCCCAGTAAGATTTACAAAACGGGCATGTTTACCTTGGCGCTCACTCACTGAGATGAGCATTTGGTGCCCCTGGGCTCTGGTAGTAGTTGGATGTGGTGTGTTAGTATGGACATATCTGCGAAAGGCAGATCTGTCAGGAGTATGATGTGTGAGTGGGTGTTGCCATAGGTCATTTGCCTGAAAAATTGCATGAGAATATGCTGGGTAGCAGAAACACTGTGAAAAGCTCCATTACCTCTCCTATTTAACAGATATATCTCCCAGAGGGAAAACATAGTTCTGCATTGCAAAGTCATAAGATGCAGACATTGCAACAGGAAATCTGAGATCCCAGAAAGTTTGACATTCACCTTGAGACTGCTCTCTTTCTTGAGGAGTTCAAGCTAATAGTCATTCCCAAAGAAAGCATATGAGGACAAATCCACAAAGCTTGTTAGTACTGCTCTGGTTTGGCCAATAACAATGGCTGAGTTGTTTAAGCTGAGATGGAGTAAACCTGTACAAAGTCAATACAGTGATACTTGGGAACTGTAAAAGTGAAAAAGCAGGGCAGCATAAAGGATATAGACATATGCAAAGGCAACATATGAATAAAACTCTTTCTCTGTGTTTGACTTTTTTATCTGTGGACTTTATTTGAGGATTTATATAGAATTTAGTAATTCCACCCATACATTGTAGTACTGCATCACAAGTGGCGCTGGCTTAGCAGGCTGTGCAGGAGGACTGAGTCCTCTGCAGAAGGAACAGATTTACTGACACTCACACTCTCTAGGGTGCAGTCAGCAAAAATTAGAAGAACTGTGGGAGACATGCCACACACCTTCTCCTAGGTGAATAAAATACACCTGAGTGCCACTATGATAAATCTTGTACATTGCATTTTAGCATGTTTTCAAACCATACATGTTTGGTAGACTGAACTATCCTCCCTCTCTTAAAATCTCACCATGCCTTTGAGCACTCTGATGACGCATGGTCTGGAGAGCATCAATATTTAGATACCAAAAATCCTCATTAAGAACACTGGTAGGTACTCTAGTAACATTGACTGAAATGAAGAAAAAGGTACTTGTTATTGCCATTAATTTTAGTTACCAACACTGTTGTTAGGTTTTTGTATACACAAGAATACACAAAGAAGAATGACTCCGTAATCTTTTTACCTGAAAACTACTCCTTCTGCAGAATCTGGATGCATAATCTTGTCATGCTGATCTAGTTGCATTTTGTGCCCACTTGTTTTTCACTGCTCTAAGCAGTACTCATCCTGGCACAAAGCAGAGGAGATTAAGCCTTAGAGTTCTTGCCTTAAAACAGTGATTCCAAGCAGTGTGAAAATAGAGCTGTAGAATCCTCTGAAAAGCAATACTAGAAAAATCTCATCTTGAACTTTCTGCCATGAAACAACTTCTATTAATGAGAACAGGATAGTTCTGTCCCTTTTTCCATTTGATGCATACCCTACTCAGCATTATAAGAATTATTTTTAAAAGAAAACATATATTTCATAATGTATTTATACTAAATATCACTTTCTGTCTATATAATAAAAATAAAAATTATAATAGATATCGTTTTGCATTTCCACTGTGAATGTTCACAAAGCTGATCACTAATAGGGTAATATTTCACATTGTTATGTTGCCAGTAATGTAACAAGAGGAGAAGTCCCTGTTGATATTTTGCTGCTTTGAACATTAGCTATGTAGTCATACTTGGAAACTTCATTGGCATCTGCTGTAGTTTAAGCCCAGCTGGAAATTAAGCACCATGCAGCCGCTTGCTCAACCCCCCTCTATCCTCTCGACCTTGGTAGAATGGAGAGGAGAATCGAAGTAAAACTTGGAGGTTGAGATAAGAACACCACGAGGGAAAATACATCTAGAGTACTGCCTTCAAACTCTGGGAACATTATTTATTGTTACAATCTTGTCCTTTAATCACCAAATTAATTTCCTTAATACAAATACTGTTACCAGACCTAAATCTGTGAATAAATTATTCATATATTTTATTCACATCTAATATCTGAACTTTGAAAGTGATCAGGAGTCCCCACAGCTTCTTGACCCACCAGCTTGCAGGACCTGATAATATAGGGAGAGGTAATAAGCTGAAGGAATGTCACAGCCTCAACTGTTCTCATTGCAGTGAAGTTCTACCTGTCATCATTTTTGTAGTTGACAAAGATCAGTCATTGACAGCTGTCTAATATGACTTCTGTTTTCGTTCCCCAGCAAGAGTAGGAAAACACTGAGATTCCTTTGATTTTGGTAAACTATTGTTGCTCCCTGAGACTCCCTGACAGTAGTGAGATCACATATATCCCTGCCTTGTCCTGCAAGGTTTTCCTTACACCATTTTTAGTCTCTGTTATCTCGTGGAACTGAGTAACATTTTATCTTCACTGAAGTCACAGACAGCAAAAAAAAGAGCTATGTATGAGGAAACAGTTGTTTGCTTAATCCTGTGAAGCCTTTGGCTACAGACTTCACCCTCTCCTTTATGAAAGGAGCTAGACCACATGTAGGCTCTGATTCAGCAAAATACTGTAAGAGGTATATTTTCCAAGGCACAAATGGCAGTTAAGCAATGACTTGCAATTGAGGATGAAAGTAGTAAGTATCCAGCTGTCACTTGTGACCTTTAGATCTGGGCCTATAACTTGAGTAGCTGCCACTAATTTGTTCAGGGCATAATGGTTAAGAAAAATGTAGAAGCACATGATTTGTGTTTTAGGACAAATTATGGCTCAATCTTGTCATACTCTACCTCACCTGTATGCTGCAAAATGCAAAAGCAGATCCACTATAGGCTTTAACAGATAAAAGTGTTTCAATAGTTGCATTCTGCACACATAAGCTCCCTTGGGGGTAACATACTGCTCCCTTGGTAAGATTAGTTCTTAAAAGAATAGTAGCTGAAAAAAAAAAATTCATATATAACAACTTGGATATAATTTTTTCATTGTTTTTCCACTTTATAACAGAACAGCTAGAGGTCTAATAAACAATTTGTAATTGTGTTGAAATACTGTCAGTCAGAGCAGTTGTGAAAGTGTCTGGAAGTGCAGTAAAGTCTGGAGCGACAGCATGAAATGATCATACTGATATTGTATAGTTTTTTGATGTTTATTGTTTCCTTCTCTGTCTCAGATTTTCTGGAAATATTTGCTGTCTCCAAACAGCTTTCTATACCTCTGTAGACAAGAAGAAAATAAAAAATATAGACTGTATAAAGCAGGAAGAATAAAAGTCAATAAAATTGATTGCATTTGTTTACATCTCAAGTCACAAAAACAGAAGCCAGGAACAAACTTTCAGAAATCAGTCATGCAAACTTGGCTTTGGAACATGTGGAAATCACGAGTAATTTTAATATCAATAACTGTAGTGAAAATAAGCCTAAAGTTCCATGTTGCTGTTTGGAAAACTTGTGAATGTAAAGATGCCTTTTTCAGTTCCTGAACAGCCTAGAAGAATAAAATAGAAATGTCACAGGAAAGGCTGCACTCTCTCACACTGAGTTTTTCATAATAGCGCAACTTGGAAAGCAATAAGAATATTTTTCACAATAAAACATTAAAGATTGCCAAATACACTCTAGTGTTCTCTTGTCTGTTCTTTAGGGTTGGGCTAAGGGTGTTTTGGTTTAGGGGCAAATATATGATGAAGTCATTAAAAATGCATGTCCATTGATCTTTATGACTAAACGCTCTAATTACTCGCTCAATCCAAGAGATCTTGCAGAAAATTCTTCTAAAGAAAATAAAAAATAATAATTTTGAAACTGGTTCAGGGTCTTTGGAAATCACGTTAAATCTTTTCAAGAATATTAGAGCAAGTCCATAATAAGATTACTTATATAAGAAAAGTAAGGAAGATTTAGTCATATTGTTTTTCAGTAATGAAGACTGATATTCCCTGGAAAATGTGTAAATCAAAACTTAATTTTTTCCTTGACATACTTATTCCACTTTGAGAATTTATGTGTATTAGAAAGTGGATGATATTTTTTATGCTTTTAGTGAATAAATGAGCATTTTAAAGCTGATTAAGGAAACTCTTGAGTATCTCTGCAAAGCATTGATTTTTCTGATAAAGTCTAGCAACTTATATAAAAATTGCAATGAAAGTTATCTTACAGAGATCATATCTAGAATGTAAATAGATGCCATGGTTTCAAACAAAACCCAAGCATTGTAAAATATCTTAATGTAATAGTCCAATGAAATAGTTTAATCACATATCAAATCTGTTCTAAAATCCCTGTTTATACATTCTTTATTAATACATGAGATCTTGTTATACTAAATATAAAGAAATTTGGCAAAATTTCCAGGTGCAAAGCTGTCTATCTGATGGCGAAGTCCTCCCATCCTCAGCTGGCAGCAGACTCCCACCATTTCCGTTTTCTTGGCTCTTGTGTAACCTCATAATGAGACAATCTAAAATGACTAAACAGTGTTAAACCTCAGAAAAATATTCAGTGTCTCTGTTAGGTTGTTTTCCAGTTTTTTGGTGAACCAGATCATGGTGGAGGAACAAAACCATCAGTTTCGGAGTGGGAGCTAAAAGCCAAAGATTAGGGCAGGCAGGCCTGTCTGCACATGTAACAGCAGCACTCAGATAGGTGAGTTCCATTGTATCCTTACTAAGTGTCCTTGGACTCCTGAAGTTCTTCTCTCAACAAAGTGCTATGTCATGTAAAAGAAAACAAAACCGGCTGTAAAGGAATTTTTCTTCCTGGAATCAAGGGGAAAAGAGAATTTGGATCAACCCATGAGTTAAAGATCATGGAATAATTTAGAAAGAAGCTAAACCTAGCTAAAATAAAATCTTGGAGTAGGCAGGGAAGCTGGCAGAGAAATTACATAGGGTGAGAGGGAATTCAGAGAAAGGGGAATGTGTATAGACAGGGCGAGGTTTGCATGTATTGATAATACTCTATACTGTCAGTATGTGAGTGAAAATGGATTTGGATGCCCATTTGTAGGTCAGGGAGACTGTTCTGTTGCTAATAACTTCACAAATCCTTGTCAGCTATCTAGCTATAATGTCCTTTCTATGGTAAAGGGAAATAATCTATGAATAATAGGCAACACTGCCTTCATTCAATCAGGCAAAAATGTCCTCATACTTTTGTGAGAAGCAAATCCTCCAGGAATCCTTCAAAGGTAGATGGATGAATTATTTGTAATCACCATGACCCTAGTATCATTCTCAGTGAACAGAGGATAAAGGATTTCATTCAAGTCCTCCAAGGCAGTAACTTTTTGTCTAATCTTTTTCTGCTACCTAAAAAGCCTTTGGTAATTACCATTACTATTGGTAATTCTGCCATAAATGGTCACTGAAAGAGGTTAATCAATTCAGTCAAATTTCACTATCAATTATTATAATTTCTAAAATCATGATGGTCATTTTCTGAATCATTAACTTTCTTTTGTTTTGATATAAAAAGTCCCATCAAACTGCTATCTACATGTATTTACCATTGGAGCAGTTTTTGTAACAGCTGAAAGCATTGTGGAAGAGAAGCTGAAGAGATGTAATCTATTTACACCTCCTCATATGCAATATCTGTCTGTAAAAGAAGGAAGGCCTTTGATCTGTAAGGATTTTGCAAACTTAGGCTCAATGGGACCTTCCATTTGGGTCTCTGAATAAAGCCAGAAACATCATTACTTTATAATAAGTTAGAACAGAGCAGCAGCTAGATGCAGAAAGCCCTGAGACAAGCAGTTGTAAGGATCCAGACATTAAAATCCTTGTGGATAAAAGGCAAAGAAAAAGCCTGCTGACAATAAGAATTGGTGATGGTTGGAAACAACCCCAAATTCTGTTAAACTTGACATTTCTGCCCCTCAGAAAGCTGATGTGTCTGCCCAGACTGGCCATAAGCTCTGCACAATGAGTCAGCACTGCTCTCAGAGCCAGGTTTTCTGTAGACACACACTGTGAATTAAAATAGATTCTTTTGAATTCTGAACATATCAAAATAAGCTGACATTCCCACAGCAGGAACTATGTTTTACATCTTTTTCTGTTCACTAAACTACCTCTTCCTTTCTGTAATTTGAATGAGAGAAAAGTATTTTTATAATTTCCTTAATGCAAGTTACTGCTACTGTTTCTGCAGAGAAGCTTTTCTTTTTTTATCAACACTCCTGGCAAAGAAAAAAAAATGTACAATTATCTTGATGCAAAATAGATAATGACAAAAACTGTTCCATTTTCCAAGGTTGACTGGATTAAGGTATAATATGAATCAAAATTTTATTCACCCATCTAAAGCTAACAAATGTTCAAATTAACATTACTAGCTGAAAACTTCTTTTTCCCAAGCCTCTCTGGTTTTCAGTTCTCTTCACTTTCTCAGTCCAAATTAACAAGATTACAGCAGTGAGCTATATGACAGCAGAGAACTACCATTGCCATATTTCTAGCTGACATAAGAGTATTAGATACTAGAGGAATCAGCCAAGGAATCAGAGTCATCTAGGATATTGACCACCATTTTTTGAGAGAACTCTCCATTCAGTAGTTATTTACTCATTCTACTAAATTTCCCCTGCTTTCCTCATTTGTTCAAGCATTTGAGGATAGATCAACAATCTGGGAAATTTTCCAGTTTAAACTATAAAGTAATAAATAATTGAGATCCTTGGCATTTAGTACATGAAATAGGATCCTTGTGGTCTAAAACAAAGACTGAATTCAACAATTTCACTCTGGAAAACCTTATTTTCACAGTGGAGTTACCACTATGAAGTTACAGTTCTGTCTGCAGGAGACAGAGGTTTCTCAGAGGCTGTTCCAGTACTGAAATGAATTGATTTGGGAACTATGAGCTGTTAATGAATGTCTCCAACTTCCACTTAAAGCGAAAAGCATTTTATTTTTACCAGATAGGAGACATTTGATTGCTTATAAATTTGTTCCAAGAAAGAAATGCAGAATAAAAGAGCTCCATAAGATGAGTCCTAATCATATCAGTTAATAACCACCTAGAAAGGGATCAGACACAACAGCTGAGAAAATTGATGTGAAAGAAGACAAAAATTGATGTGAACGAAGAACCGGGCCTCTTTTTTTTTGTCCAAGAGCATCCCTCTCAGTGCAGGGAACCCTGTTTCTCACAGTGGACAATGCTTGTTACAAAACCAGAAAAGCCAAAGAATTGAGAGCTCTATCTTGCCAGGGAAATGCTGTAACCCTGTAAGTCCTGTGTTTTTGTTTTTTTTTCCTGGTGACCAAGGTGCCAAACCCCCCATTGAGTCAGACCTGCTTCCCAGCAGCTCAGAAAAACTGCAGAAGTGAAGTTTACTCTAAAGAAGGCACTCAGAGACAGGACAGCTCAAGCATTCTCCAACTCCACTGACAGTAGTATAATTGAAAGCATCTGATGTGTATGGACTTTTATATGTGGATATCTAAGAATTTTAGCCTCAAATGAAGTTATATATGCATTGCTTGTTGCCCAAAACTGCTGCTACTTCTGTGCTGGGACAAAAAGGAGAGACACAAGGCATGGGTTTGGTGTTTCCTAACCAGCCTTGTGTTTGGTGGCAAACATATATATTGTGTAAGCCCCTGAATCCATCAGTGCTAAAGAAGGCACAGAACATTGTTGGAAATGGGCCCTGCATGGACATGGACCATTGGAGAAGAGAGAGGGACAGAGAAACAGACTTTGATGCCTGGAAGGTCCAGGAAGATCAACCCTAGCTGGACTGCTATACCACAATATGGACTTGAATACAGTTACCTCAGTTCTCGTTATTCTGTTATTCTCTCGTGCCTGTGGTACTGGAAGCACTGGCAGGCCCAGCCTGTTAGCGTGAGTCCAGCTGCCATTGGTCCGCTCCTCTAGAGAGTGGTCTGACCCTGTTAGCTATGTTTACTCCTCCCCAGTTTCCACCTATACCCAACCAGTTATAGCGGATTTGCATGCTCCGCCTTAACTCCACCCCTTTCTTAAACATTCTTTGCCCTAGGGGTATATAAGATCAAGCTCTTTGTTCAATAAAGGAGATCGGTGGATCAGCCTTGGCCTTGCAGGTGCTCTCTCTGTCTCCGTGTCTTCTTTGTGGGCCACGGGGCGGGTGATCTCAACCTGAGGCCTTCGCCGCTGCATTCCACCACCACTCAGCAGGCAGGCAAGAACCCCCGACGCCGGTCTTGATCCTCTCCCAAGAATCAAGGCTGCGTCAGAACATCATCAGCTGTGGTGATAACTTGCTTTATACCTATAACTCTTTTTTCTAGGGAATGTAGCATTGTTTTGACTCATTACCTGACCTAGTGTAATGCCTCATTCCTAGCCATGAGGTGTGGGTAGCATAAGAAGCAGCTACAGGAATTTGAGACTTAGAGAATTTTGAGGTCAGTGGGAGAATGGAGCAAGTGTCTTTAGTTTTGGATTCCACCACCTGCAATACATGTAAGTGCTCTGCCCTTATTTGGATGTAGCCTATGTCCTTCATCTGTAAGAAACTTGCCTCTAAAAGGAAAATACTGTTTCTGCTAGTGATACTATTATAAAATTGTTTTTAGAGGACCTAGACAGTATTTTGCCTACTTTGTTACCTGTAGTAACCTTCTGCCAAACAGAAGAGACAGAACAGCTTTCTGTGACAAAGGAAGGTTATGTGGGCTTTGTTAACTATTGGTGGTACAAATGATTTAACAGGGTTTTAAGCTGATGTTTATCCTAGTATTTTACAATGTATTAATAAGAACATAAATATTTTCCCCCTTTTTGATCATGATAAATGAATCACATCAATAGTATTCATAGGTAAGATTTGGCTGTCTCCCAGAGTAATGAAATAGAAAATGCTGGTATCACACTAGGTTTGTTTTGATTTTTCAGTGAAAGGGGAAAGAAAAGATTCCATCCTACTGTGAATTGCTATCACTCTTGAAATCATTATCCACAAAAAACAAGAATGGATGAACTGTTTGGATACAACAGAAAGATCAGAAAAATTAGAGACTAAGAGCATAAAAAATTACTGATTTTTCCATTGTGATTCAGTCAGTAACAACCCCACTGAAAACAGAGTATGTAAGTACACAGGCTATAATATACACTAAAAGACATGTGAAGAAGTTTCAATATTGTTTTTGTTATATCGACACTCTTTCCTTTTTCTGTAGCCCACAAAGTGACTTTTCCTCCTCTCCATCATGTTGAAAGTTCTGACAAAAGCAGAACACTGTTAAAATTGTCCCCTTGCCTACTATGTTAGTTGGTATAAATTTCCCAAGAGCTGTCAATTTCCAAGGACAGAACTCAGTCTTTCTATCTTTAATTACCACAGTGTTACTGAGCTTCTGTGTTTTCACCTGTGCACAGGTGAATAACAGGCCTCCTCTGGGAGTGGACTCCTATGTAGTTGTGTTTCTAATCTGCTAAAAGCAACACAATCTATTTATCTGTGCTGTGAGTGATAATTTATGCTTTACTTATCTCCCTATTTAAGTTCACACCTCCTTGGTCACACCATGACTTTTTGAATGGATGAGTTTATGGCACAATGTCATTGCTGGCCACTATTCTGTCAAATATGACTCCATAAATCTTTAAAAGCTGCATTCAAGAAGAAAAAGGCCAAATTCCAGACCCAAGTGCTCACTGTGATGTCTCTGTTTTCACTGTGTTTGGCAGTTGCTGGTGGCCATATGTGACATGCCCTATTCTCTGAGCACACACAGGTGTAAAAATATTCTGTATAGCAAGACCATTAATGAATTCAGAGCTCCCTCTTTGTAGAGGAATAATCCACAGTCCCTTAAATCTCCCACAGTATTTCTGTTCTAGAAAATTAATATTGGTTGTGTCTAGAAATTCTGACTTTCAGCAGAGATGAATAAATTGAAAGCAATAGGCAATTCCTTAAGCATTTTTAGTGGCAATTTTGAACTAAGGACAATCTCAATAAGAAAGGTCAATTCATTCTGAAATGAAAGAGTATTTTCCTTATATAAAAAGTCTCATTTAAGTATCTCTAAACATTCTTACTTTTTTTAAGCATTCATTTTCTGTCATGCTTGCATTTTCCTCCCTGACACACTGTTGAGAGCAGTTATAAAACTATGTAGTTCATATCCACCTTTTCCAGTGTATAAAACCTCTCCATTTATAAGAAGTACTGGCAGGCATCCTGTATTGGCAGAAAGAAACATTTTCAAACACCGTTGCTAAAAATTATTACAGCAAAGAAATTCAAAAGAAATGGGATTTTCTATAATTAAAATTTATGCTAAAACCGTTCATTACTCTTGTGTGGGTGGAGGTTAATAGTCCTTTTTTTCTCTTTGTAAAGCAGGGTATGCAAATCAGACTTCTGAGCTTGAGGCAGTCTGAAGTTTTAGCATGTCTTCTTCACTGGAAGTTATTGAGCCTGTTTTGTGTCTTTCAGTGGGGATTTTTTTCAGAGTGATTTCACCAAGGGAAATGGAGGAATTGGAAATGAATATGGACCAAGTATGAACACCAACATTGCAAACAAGTAAGGCATTACTAATCTAAAAGTAGTGGCTGGAAATTGACAATTTAAGTATCCTCTTTTATTGTTCATCCTGCTATTGTAAAATTGGGAAATATTTTTTACTTTCACATCATCCCCAGCAAACAGCTGATGTTCTTTAGCTGTCTGGCAAAATACCTTTTGTTATTATTCTCCATTCAAGATTAGAAATTAGTATATAGCTTTCTTTCTAGTCCCTGAAGAAGCAACTGATTTTATTTTAAAGGGCAAAAGGGAACAATATGCTACTGATACAATTTTGTGTCAGTATTTGTTGATAAGCCTTTACTGCTCAGTGATCAGTCAAATACTCTTGGACAGTAATTTGTAGTAGCATAAGAATTTGAAACAGCATGCTTCAAAACTAAGTCTTTATCATAATGATCAACTCTTCTCTAGATAAGTAGTATTGGATTACTTTATTTGAAACCATCAATGCATTTTGATGCTGTTAGAATTCAGATCCACCTCATTTAGCTTTCTCTGTATGGGGGTTAAGAGACACACAACTAAACCTGCAGGAGACATGGTCATATACTTTAGATAAATATTCAAGCTGTTGACACCTTTATATGGACTGAATCAATGAAGATAATAGCAAGAACATCTCACATTCATGGGGAGACAGTCCTGATCAGGCTGAAAGATCCTGAACCGCCTCTAAGAAACAGAAGGGATCACATTGGCAAACACAGAAGTAAACATCCTCACCTTTTTTAATGGTAATTTGCCTAACCATTGGTCAGTGTAAGAGCAATGAGAGATAAGGAAGGACCTATTAGTTCTTCTCATCTTTATTTTTCCACTGAAGGCTTTAAAAGTCTGTTCTCTAGTTTTTTGACTGTATCTTTACATGTAATGAAGGAGTTACACCACAGGATGCCAGAGATTTGCTGCACAATTTGGAAGCAGAGGGTTATCAACATGGATTTTTTTTTCCTTGGAATCAAAGTATCAGACAGTTAGGAGTTTACACTATTTCTCAGCTCAAAGTATGGTTTAATAAGAAGTGGACTTAGAAAAGAGCACCCATGATTTATAGGACTGCCAGTGTGTCACAGTCTACTGGTTCCATTCAAGTCAGATAAAAGGCTTAATTTCCAGCAAAAAGTTTTTGGTAGATGTGTGGTCATAGTAAAAATGGATATTTGATATCCTTACAAGCTGAACATCCTTTGCTAAACTAAAAAATTTTTTTCCAACTAGAGGGTCTTTGAAGGACTGAGATCAACCTGAAACCCAAACCTTGTTTGAACAGCAGCCATTCTTACGTTATGTTTTATGCTCTTTCCTGTGACCTACACAGCAAAAGAAAGCTAATAAAATTGAAATTGGCTGCTGAAATCTTCTCCTAGCCAAATCACACACCAAAGACACTTCTGCATGGAGATTATCATCTCCATTAGAGACAGGCTTGGAGTGATGTAAATCAGTTCAGCAAAGGGAAACAGGAAATATGAACACCCCTAAGCTCCTCCTGCAAAAGGATGCTGGTGCAAAAGGAGTCAGAAACAAATGTTGGTGGAAAAGTCAATTTGGCATTTTTGAAAAAAGGATGTTCCTGCTGGGCCTGGGCTGCTCCTGTCCTGGGGGTAGTGCATGTTCTGGCTTCAGCAGCATGCCAGAGCAGAGCAAAAGCCATTTTGCTTGTAACTCACTGCTTCCTGAGATGCTGTCTGCACAAAACACCTCTTGCAATGGCTATTGCTGCAAGGAGAAACATATCTCAGTTCACGTGGTTTAGTTCAAATCATGGTTAAAGCTGTTTATTCACTTATCAACTACACATAATTAACTGACAGTGTACTACATATCCAGATATCCAGGACAAACAGGGTTAATACTGGCAATTCAACAAGTAAATAATAATACCAGACACTTATACAACCTTAATAAACAGCTAGACCTTTATTTCCCAGCCATAGTAACTAATCTCCAGGAATGCCCCCTCCACCCTGAGACCCTGTGAGTCCCCAGGTAGCCCTACTGCCCCCAGCCCATGGATTGCAAGCACCACCATCCCACCCGTGAGCACCCCTGCGCACATCACTATCAGGGCACGGACTGCTACCAGCACAGTTCCCTCCTCATCAGCAGTCAAGAGGGAAGCATATGGGCAGTCCCAAAGGCACAGTCTAACCTCCAGGGAAAACATCAGTATAAACATCTACATGCACACATACCCACCCCAGCATGCGTACAGGGTTATGGTTGTATCATTCTCCTTCTGGATTTTGGAACAGAAAGAATTTTTATAACTTGTGATAGGACTGACAGGGATATAAACACAGTTAATAACTCTTAAAATATTTCAGTCTTTTCATTTGAAGTACATTTTCTTTTTTTAAATGAAGGTTTCCTGTTTCTGCCAAAGCTAAATAATAGGAAGGATCCTTATCTACCCACTAACTTACAGGCTATGCTAACTGGGAAACAATCAGCTTTTATAGCTGTCTTCCTCTACAGAAATGAAAGAAAAATGAAGTTATTAAAGAGATAAAATCAATTTTACTGAATGGTATTCTGAAAATAAAAAAAAAGGATGCAGGTTTGAGAGTGTGAGAGGGGACTAAAGTAATGTGTCACCAGTGAATAGTCATCACCAATTCCCTCTATGAAAGCCAGTAACACCACTTGCATAGAACTCACATGATTTTCTGTGAGGAGCTTAGGAGGCACCAAGCATCTTCATTCAAACAGGGTAATCTCTGGCATGGGCTCTCAATGTTTCATGGCTCAGTTGTGCTCCTCTGAACTCTGAGTTAAATGAAAGACAAAAAACCAGGCTGTGTAATACCTGTAGAATACTGGGCCTTCAAGATATGTATGTTTTTTCACATTAACCAGGGGGAAAAAAGTCCACAAACTCCAGCCTGCTTCTCTTTTGTACAGAGTTCATTTTAAATTTAAGATCTAAGAGCTTCCAGATGTACAAAGTACAAGTTGAATTGAGCAGATGGGTGTTGTTCAAGTAAAACTATTTCTCTGGATCAGTTTAGGAAATCCCTGGTGTAATATTTGGTAAAACTTTTATAGAAAGAAATATGACAGAGATGGCTCTGATTCTGCATACAGTTGCCTTAATTTCATGCTGACATGAATGACCAATTGATTTTTCTGTACTTTTTAGCTGGAAATTGTTGTCATTTCTCTTTCATCAATTCATACACACTGCCTTTTTTCCTTTATTGATCTTTCCTAGTAAGTACCATGATATGCCAACCGAAAGTGACAAAACAAAGTCCATAGGCAGTACTGCACATTTGAGAAGAGCAGGGTCCTTCTTAAAAGAGAATGTGTCGTTTCCTTTTCATGTTCTTCCAGTTCTGAGTGACAGAGGTAATGCTTTCTGTTGCCCTCAGGTGATGTAAAAGGCAGATATTATTCATCATTCTGTCAAGGAATTTCCTGTTGTCCTTCAAGATCCTTGAATTTTGGTTTTGTTTTATTTTTTTTCCTGAAAAGAGGATGGAAGTTCCCTGGCTTAAAACACCTTCTGTATGATGTATGTAACCTGTTACTCTTCTCTTAATTGTTAAATGGAATCAACACATTTTCAAACAATCAGAATTTCATTGCGGATGTAGATACACACAACACAGTGCATTATCCTTTTCAGACAAAAATCTTGGTAAAATTAAGGTACGTTTTCAGAGATGGAGTGTTAAGAATGCCCCAATAACCCATGCTAACAATCTGTAAACAGCAACACAATCATAGAAACTTTGGCTTGAAGAGACCTCTGGACATTATGTAGTCTGGCCTCTTCCTTGAAATGGGTCATCAAGAATATCCACTTCTATGCACAGGCATAATAAGCGAGGGACATGTACATACTACATTTCTAATGTGGGCTACTTACTAGGTCTGCAGCTATGAAACAAGAGTCTGACCCAGTATATGCGAGTTCATTTTGTCAGTGTGAAGAAAAATTTAGTATTTGGAAAGGGAAAAGAAAAAAAAAATCTGTTAAAAAAGTGATAGTTTCAATCAGTAGGAGCAAAAAAGCTTTTCTTTCTCTTACAGCTACACTGCATTTAGTTTCTCAAATTGTTTGAGGTGCTTTTTACACCTAGTTTTCAGTTTGTGTTTTCTTTTGTCTCCTGCAATGTTCTCATTCCTCTCATTTGTCCTAGTTCAGCAGGTGGGACCAGTCTATCACTGTGAGGGTGTGACCAAAGCTATGTATCCTACACCCTCTATTTATCTCCCATGAACTGTTAACAATGGACCATTTGCAGCAGCTGCCCAGGGCACACCTGACCCCTCAGGCTGTAAGCTGGGTGTTAAAGAAGCCTGTGAGATAGGAGCTGTGATAACTCCCCTCCGGGAAGTCGTTAGCACCTCCACACCCAGCCTGAGGGGGTGTGTCTGCTAATGGGCCAGCAACAATTCCAAAAATACCCCATGACTCACAGAGTTGGATCACCCATTGTGGAACTCCCTGCCCTGGGGGAGGTACTGGGTGTTCCTGCCTGGACCTCAGGGTATATAATCTTGCAGTTTGAAGACCTCTGGAACGACTTGTCAGATCCAGAGGAAGACCAGAACCTCAAGAGGACTGTGACCACCATTTTTGCCCAGACTGGGACCGTCATCTGTACTGACAGGATTTTCCTTTTTTTTGGACTCAGGGGAACCACATGGGGCTCAGCACAGGGGCTAATGAACACCACTGTGTTCCTGACCCAGGGTTCTGGGTTATGCTACTGGGTTTTGTGGGTTAAAACTGATTTCTCTGTGTGTCATTGTATTTATTGTAATATGTTTATTAATTTGTAACTCTGACTTATAATCTCTCCTGAGCTGGGTTCATTTCTCCTGCTGGTTTACCTTTAAACCAGCACATCATTCATCATAGAATATTTTTTTCTGCCTGCTTGACTCTCAGTTTTTACTGGGATAATTAGCTTTATCTGTGATTTTCAAATGCACTCAGGTCACTTTTCCAAATGGACTTAGAGACCAAGTTACTGAGACTAAGTATTCTTGAATGCATAAATATTTTTTGTAAATGGAACTCAAATTTCTAAGACAAGTATCTGCTTTTGAAAAATCATCCTTTATGCAACATGTGCAAGCCAGAAAGGAAACTAAGTAAACAGAAATCTGCCTTGTTTTGGTCCCACCATGTGTTATGTGTAACTATTGGTTAGTATATGTATATGCATGAATAATATATATTTTGCATCTTTAAACAGAGAATTTGTGAAAAATACATTTAGGAACATAGAACTACAATACAGGGTATGAGATAATAATAATAAAAATAAAAACAACAGACCAGAATTTGATGTCATCTACCACAACACTAGAATAAAAAATCTGCAGAAAGTATCATAGGTTTGCAATAGTATCCTGCTTGCTCCCACTGAAGCTGATGACAATGCTCCCAGTTTCTTTTCAATTATTGTAGCTTCAGAGTTTCATATGTATTTCAGAAAGAAAGTGTCTCTTTCCCTAGGAAACTCAATATAATGCAAGTAATTCCCTCAGCAGGCCATCTATCTTCAAATCAAGTGAAACTTTATGATCCCCAGCTTGTATATTAGGATTACGTTGGCTAATTAAAGTAGAAACAGATAGGATTTTAACATAGCAGCCCTTATGAAGTATTTATTTCCATTGTACTTAAGAGCAATACATACAGTCCAAACTTGACTGGACTTAAAAAACATCTAACAAATTTAGTACCTTATATTCATATAGCTCCATCAAAATCCATAAAGCTACATTTATATCACTGAGCAAGATTAATGGGCAAGGTCTGGTACCTGATGCAAGAACTTATTTAAGAGAGCTCTGAAAATGAGGCACTTTTGAGGCAAAGGCTTGGTGGAAGCAGGGTTGTGACACCTAATATTTGTGATGAGGAGCAGATAGAGTTCTGTTGTGTTTGGAATAAACATTGGTGGTTCACAGTGGAAATGACAAATTATTTCTCACAGTAGTAAATGTAATCTAAATGGATCTTCAATAGCATGCTAATTTAGTCTGGTATCTTGACTGTGGAATTAATTTTCTAATTGCCAATTTCAGCTGGTCATGCACCACTTCTCTAAATTTCAAGGTGACCTTTGTAGAGCTATAGGATACATTCTAGCTCACTAAATAACAGTATTGAATCATTTAAAGACCACTGTTTTGGTTTTGCAGTAAGTTGTTCTCAGTGAATTCATCAAAGATAGGAAATACTGATGGCCTTGTCAAACCTCTCTATTCACTGTCAAAACATGAATGTTCAGATGCTCATGAAAATTATTGTTGTTGTTACACTGAGATGGTGGTTCTCATATACAAAATCTTGAGTTGATATAGGAATCACAGTCAGTGGAGGAAGAAGAAGGAATAGGAAAGTGGGAATAGGGAAGGCAAGGGGGAAGGCAAAGGGAATTTTTGGTGTAAATGCTGGAGAGGAAGACACCTACAAGAGCAAGCAAAGGCAGTTGCTGGTTGAGCTGGACTATGATCAAATGTAGGCTGTCTAATTCTCCTTTCTAATAAGAGCAAGCTGCACTGTAATTAATTGAGCTGAAAATAATATGATCTTGTCTGAGGAAGACATTTTAGGAGCATTACAGTGCCTTTATGAGCTTTCTTAAACCTGAAAACAGAATAAGTAGCTACTCTGAGTTGTTCAGGCAAAGCCCAAAGTAAATTAGCTCTCTGCTTAAAATCTAGAAAACCAATGACAGTGTATTTTTTAGTCTCCCATGAGGACTCGGTGATATTTCTGCAAGTAAAGACCAGGCAACTTTACAGAGACCAGGGCCAAACAGAGCAGAAACCCATGTTCTTGAGAAAGCACATTTGATTGCTATCCTGTGGAAAACCTGCCAATGAAGGGTCAGAAACAAACCTATACCTATACCTCTCAATTGCAAGTGAATTGTCATAGCAGTGAAGTTCAAATATACTTCAGCCATTTAAAAATGCCTATCAAATATTTTCCTGTTGTGCAACGAAGCTGCTCAGTAAGGGAGGACACATCTTTTCCAGCCCCATGAGGCAGTACATCTTTACACAGATTCTTGCAACAGGCTGTGCCTGAAGGCACAATTTTGTACTTTGCAGAAATGATCAAATGAACAGAGTGTAAAACTAAAAATTCTACTAGAATGAAAAAGAATTTTTAAATAAGTGGCTATGAGGGATTATAAAATAATTTATTAATTCTGAAAGACAATCAATTAATATGTTTACCAAGTCAAAAAAGTGATGTCAAAATAATACAGTCATTTCTCTGCTTTGGGACCCTGACCTGAAACCTCTTCTGACTATCTTACAAATAGGTCCTAAAAACTGAACACATCAGCACACATATGATCTGAGAGAACACCCAGATCTGAGAATAGTAAGACAAAAAGGCGCATCAATTTGAGGTTTCCTCAAAACAAATGCAAATGCAGTGAAGAACAGTGCAGTTGTGTTTCATACATAGTCACAGTTTCTTAAAAAATAATACAGGATTTCATAAAAAAAATAAATCGGATAGTTTTCCATATATGTAGTCTTAAAACTGCACAGAGGAAATGCACATTTTAAGTGGTTATAGGTATATTTCACCTGGAAACCCAGATACCTCTTACTTCACACAGTATTCTTTGCTCCAAAGGGGCAAATACCTCTAAACAATACTTCTTATAGTACAAACACACATATATATATATAGTACCTATAGTGTTAATCTTCTTCTTGAGGATCAGTCCTTTCAGGCAGAGAAAATGTAATAATAATTAGTTTGGGCTGAATTCCTTCTGAAACAAGAAAATCACCCCAAATCTCTCTTCAATTAGGTGACAGAATTTGTCACAAAGGACTCCTAGATTTCCTGTAAGCTTCTTCCAGCATGTTATTTAGTCTGCCTGACAGCATGATGACTCTGCAACTATAGCCTATTTTATTCTTTGCAGAGATTTACCTTCAAAAAGATCTCTAAAGCCTTCTGTCTTGGTTTGAGGAGA
>VWZD01003786.1:1586-103802 GCA_013396695.1 Sakesphorus luctuosus
CAACTCTCAACTGTTCTCATAAGATGCATTGCTTACAACTTTCAGTCACTAAGTCAGACAAAAATATGGCAATTTGAATGGAATTTTACAGGAAGAAGCAGTACTGTAAAAGTAAGCTATGGGTCTGTACGAGCTCCATCTGCGTTATAAACCCATTGTCTGTGTTCCAGGTATATCTAAAGATGAACTTGTGTAGTCCACCAAAATAATAATTCCAACATGGTTTTTTTGAAAACTAATCTGTGTAACATCATCTATTAAATAATAAAATTATGATCTTTTTCTTAATCTCCAAGCCTAAAAGCACTTAATACCTCTTCAGGTTAGAATGATCCCTAAATAAAAGGCAGTACATTGCAATGAAATGTCATTGTTTTTAGCATCCATCAGAAAATGATGCAACAGAAAAGAAAAGCCCCTTTCAGAGTTTTCATGTTAGGCAGTTGTAAGTGGAGCAAGCAAAGGAAGAGATCAGAGACCAGCTCTCTCTGGGATGTATATTAATTTTATTCAACTCTTGTCATAACTGTTGACATTTGAAATAACTGTTTCTTCTTGTCTTACTTTGAAAATTCAATGTATCTAAGTTTATCTTTAATTTTAAATATATTAATTATTAATTAGTTTACTAATGGTGTTACAGCAGATTTAGGGAATATTTCATATTACAGTAAAATACAAAGCAAAATATTTTTAGCATATGTTTTTTTCTTCTTGGTCAGGTGGATGACAATATTCCACTGAGAGTAATGCTCCTTCTTATGGATGAAGTCTTTGATTTAAAGGAAAGAAATCAGTGGTTAAGAAGAAATATAAAAAATCTGCTTCAGCAACTTATTAGAGCAACATATGGTGACACAATTAATAGGTACTGGTTTTCTTACATAGAACAATTGTGTGGTTGAGACTGAATAGTCTGTGTTTATAAATCCTTCTTAGTATTACTAAATTGCTGTTTTTTAAATCTCCATGCATTCCCCTTTGAAGAGGATCAATAAACAAAGTAGAAAAGTGGTGTAAAATGGAGATAAACACAAAACAATGCTGAAAGACAAATTCTAGTAACTCTTATATGTCAGAGAACTTAAAAAAGAGCTTTCACGTATCAACAATAGCTCACATTTCTGTGAACATAACTTAATACTGATGCTTTTTGCCCCGTGTTTTGCACTTTACCTTTTGTTAGTAATATTATTTATTACTTGTTGCGCTATTTCTGCTTGCATCTCTTTCATGCCACAAAGGATACACTGGCACTATCAAATTATGTGAACTGTACTGACTTGCTGTGTCAAGTTTCTGCTCTTAAAAGATGCAAGAGGGCAAGGAAAAGAACTGTTGTGGGGTCTGTTCTGCCTCCTCCACTTTATCTGTAATTCACGTGTACCCTCAATCATGCAAATGCAAAGCCAGTTAATAGTGCTAAGTAAGTAATGTTACTTGCCTTCAGCTTAGACGTATACAGTTTCCAGACTTGCCCTTCTAATAATTTGTTTCTGAAATGTAAACAAAAATGTTGAACAAGAAAAATTCTAGATACAGATTTTAGCACTGCATTGTCACTTTGGATTTAGTGCCATGAATCAAAAACTTAATTTCTAGCAGATGATAGGTAGTTTCCCATTACTTTCTTCTAGGATACTCCTAACTGTGTCATTTTTTTTGCCCTTCACAAGTATACTTGTTATGTTTTCAACATCACTGTTAAACATAGACACTTGTGGTAACAGTAGCAATGAAATCATGTAATAAAATAGCACTTGGTCTTTCTCGAATAATTCTTTGTGGCCAGGTGACAACCGCTTTCAGATATGTGCTTCCAAGAACATGCTGCCCTGTTGAATGACTCTGAATACTTCTGCTGTTTCTAGATTGTAGTATAAGTAGTAGAGTTTGTGCACAGGCTGCTGCTTCCTTATTGCAGAGGTGGCTACTATCCTACTTTATTTCTGCATTTGGAGCCATTCCAGATGCTCATGGCTTCCTCTGTTTCAGCGGGTATATCTCATCCTGGCAACTTTTTGGAATTTAATGGCATTTTGCAGCAAAATTGTGGAGTTTTTATTTCTTAGAAAACTGAATTCAATTTGTGATTAGGGAAACAGTCCTAGGATTATGGTGATACACTGATGCATATATAATTTCTATAAGCATACTGGATTTGGATGTAGAACTGTGTGTATGTGCTGATGAATGAAGGTCTAATGAACAATCAGACTATATCTCCTGTTAAGGATTATGAAGTATCTGCATACAAAACTATGCTGTTTTGAGATTCTGAAGAGGTCATTTGCTTACAGAAGCAGAACTTGGAGTGCTCCATGAAGAGGAGTGCTCTACAAGCAAACCAGTTGTCTAATGCTGATGGGAAATGCAACATCAGTTTTGCAACCAAGCTTCAGCATCGTACACTTACTGAAACAGAAAAAAACTTCAGCTTTAGGGAGTGATCAGTGAGCTTAGACTTTTGTTGTGAAAATCACTCTTTTTCTAGTAAGCACTATTATAAACCTGTAAAATTGGAGAAAGTTGAAATTACAGTTTGTTTGCCCTAGAGTGCTCTTTAAAATGCTCGCTCATGTGTTCTCTGTTCTAAAAATTAAATTAGAGACTTTGTTGATTTGATTTTAGAAAAATAGTTGATCATGTTGATTGGATGACATCTCCTGAGCAAGTAGCAGATGCGGTGAAACGCTTCAGGTATGTCTTTTATCGTAGATGTTAAATATGAAGTACTTGCCAATTGATGTCTAATATCTATGTATCCTTCCTAGTCTTCTTACATGAGGAAATCATTATCACTCTACAGAATACCAGTTAGATCATACACTGCCTTTTACATATGTTAAGTGAGAGAAAGCAATTGTCACAGGCTGGAAGGGCACACCCTCTTGGGGAGAGCCCTTCCCAAATCTTCATTCCCGAAGTCTGGCCATACATACATAGATTTGTTTTATGAGATAGCTTTGTGGGATTTAAAAAAGCCTTTCACTTGATAAGATGTTAATGTATTTTGACAGATTTGCTTTTGTTACAGGGATGCTTTTTGGCCCAACGGCATTTTAGCAGAGACTGTTCCACGAAGGGACAAAGCTATTAGAATGAGAACAAGAGTTGCAGGGAAGACCAAATTACTGGAGGTCATGCCAGGTGAGTTAGTCTGGGATTGAAGCCTAATAATCCTTACCATGTGTTGTTACTGGAATTATTAGCAATATTCTTGTTGATTAAGTATTGAAAAGAAATACTGATGCATGAACTGCATTTAAATAAAAAGATTTCTAAGTATTAAAGCATTGGACATTTTCACATTTACTGTGAATTTGCAACTGTAGTTCTCTTAGAACGAACCCAGTATTTAGTTTCACTAGATGATTTTAGTGTGTGAAATGTGTATATTCCAATACAGTATGATTTCTTGTAACACGGTTGCCATGTATACAGGGTAAAAGAGAACTTTTAGTTTAGTCATGTTATGTATAATAAAGATACTGTTGTCTCAAATTTCAGGCTACGTAGTTTGTAAGTCTTAATATTCAGTTTAAGTTTGTTAACATGGAAGTATAATTTAGCTTAAACTTCTGGGTAACTTCTGTTTTTGTAGATGAACTGAAGCACATCATAGGTGCTGAGACTACACGGAAAGGCATTCTTCGGGTCTTTGAAATGTTCCAGCATAGTCAACTGAATAAGAGAATGGTGTACGTGTTTCTGGAGAGATTCCTAGAAACCTTATTTCCACAAAATAAGTTCCCTGAGCTCTTCAACAAACTGCATTCACGGTCAAAGCAGATGCAGAGATATAAGCAGAGACTGCACTCTACTCAAGCGCCTTCCTTACAGAAAAGGTGACACTTCAAACCTATCAAGCTGGTGTATGTTTGTCCAGGACTAATTACTTGGGCAGATTCTCTGGGGCTTCAAACTCACATGCTGTCATTTCTGCACCAGTCTTCTAGTGTCACATATTAGATTATAAATGTATCTGTAAGACCTGTGGATCTTCTCATCTTCACTTGTAATTCAACCACTACCAGAAGGGTTTGTGTGTCTTAAATGATTTGGTGCGTCTTCATGCAACATTGAGAAGAAAACTGGCCCAATACACAAGAATGCTGATCCCTTCCATTCCTGAGTCGATGTTTTGCCAGCAATGAAAAGTGCCAGACTGTTCAAGTAAAGCACAACTTAGTGATACAATTGAGGAAAAAGGTTTTTGGCACTGGGAGATAGTGCAATGTGTGAGAGTCAGGTGGAATTGCTCTGCGTTATGACTTTTGAGGCTCCGTAGGGCTATTTTAACATTCCTGTAAAGGCTGACCTAACAGGAAAAGCAGTCTCTGGAGTAGCAGGTTCATAGGAGAGGGGAGAAATAGCTATAGCCCCATCATAAAAGTACATTTATTAAAGAAAGGTTGAGATAATGTGACTTTTATGCCACATTTACATCACCTTTCATGTTTTGGAAATTAAACTAATGTTATATCTAATGGGGGTTTTAGTAAAGGCAGAGATGCAGTAGAAACAAACCCTTTATTCTGATTATTCTGTAGCTTTAAGGGCCATATGCTGCTCTTACAGCACCTGGCATACATTTTGCATGTAACTTCAGTGGAGAGGGAGCATCATATTTATGTTCAGTTGGTCTATACGAACATATGTCAGGTTGATAGTTGTAGAAGGAAGGGAGTATATGTTTCAAAGAGGATGGATATTGTGTTAGAAGATGAGGAAATTGCACTAAGACACAGTATGTACACAACTCCCCATTAAAATCTGGAACATTTCAGGGATGTAAAAGACTATGTCCTACTTAATTAAAGATTCCTTACTTTATAGTGTGTAAGCCTTGTACGGAAAAATGTTAGAATTAGTTGGTTCCTCACAGGTTAAAGATTTCATTTGTCATATGCAAACACTTGGAAATTTCTGAACGCATATCAGTGTATATATGAAAATAAAAGGAGATAAAACTACAATATTTTTTTAAATAATTTTTTTATTTTTTGCATAGTGTAAAATTTTAATACAAATTTTTGACATCAAGGCCCCACATCCATCTGTTTAGTTTCGGTGAAGAAGTTCTGTCCAATTAAAAATACAGTAACAACAAATCTTGTTTGGCCACAGCATATCTCAGTTTGTGTTTTTCATAGTCCCCAACTGTTTGAGCACCATTATCTTGAGTGAACAGAAAGTAATCTTAGAGTCCCTTTTTTTTCCCTGAATACTGAACACAGGGTAAGATACAACTATGAATCAAGGATCCCAAGGATTCTTGTAATAACTTGTGTCTTGATGAGAACAAATGGTCCTTTTATGTGAGAGAGGAACATAGACCTTGTATGAAAGCATTGTAAGAGAAGATAGAAGGCTCTCAAAGGACCTATTTAAATTGATTGAAGCCTCTATATAGATCATTTTTTTCTCATGGACTCTATTAATGAAATGTAGCCTTTTATCATACTACTTAATGATGATCATATTGTACTGTTAACATTCTCATACAGTATGCATGGGCTCAAGTGCACTTGTTTTTTTCTTTTTTGCAGAACTAAATGCTGTAAATTAAATCCCTTTCTTTTGTAATCCCTAGGAAGACAACTTGGTAAATATGTAAGAACCCCTCTCCCTTCCTCTCTGCAGGTTCTGTAGAAGTGTGACGGTTAAATGCTTTTGAATTTAACAAAATCCTTGAGTTCTGTGTGAAGTAATCAACATAGCCAGCTCCTATTGTTTACATGCCTATATCTTCCTCTGATGTCAGGGTGCTCAGGCATAACTGATATCTGACTGATGACAGATCGTTCAGCAGTTGTTCTTGGTGATACAGTAAATATCTCATTAATCCTACCAAATCTAATTTATGTGTTTTAAGTCACTGAATTTGTTATGCAGTATGAAAGTGGGAAATTTAAATACTGTTTTGTCAAATCTGTGGAACCTTTTATCTATCTCTAGGTACCATGAAAAATTTCAAGAGAATAGTGATAATCTACAAATTTGGGATTTTTTTTAAATTATCTGGTACATTTCTGTACAAAAATAAAATAATATCTCTAGAAATGTGAACTGAACATAATACACCGTGCTTATTAGTTGTTTTACTTAATGAATTTGTTACATACATAATACCTATACACACATTTATATACTCATGTGTGCATATGTATATATGTATTGAGGGTTTGTCTTCTGTATTTAATTACAGAATGTGGCTTCCTAATTCAATGGTGCCTGTTGGCTGGCAAGAACCATCAGAAATTAATACTTTCTGTTAAAGCAAGTTTGTTTGTAATCTTTATTTAAATGATTTTCCTGTTGACGATTTAAAATACCTACCCTGTCAACCCATGCAGCCTATTATCCTAGAAAGTTTCCAAAACTGAATGTTAATATGCAGCACTTAAGTGTCTGGGTGTATCTTCTGGCCTTTGGGTGCTGTGACTGGCCGCTGAAAATTGTGCCATGGTCAACAAATGCACTTGTTTTAGCCTTAATTATTTTTAAGAGAAAATGAGCAATTGAGTTTTTCTTTTGGTTCATCCTCAAGCTTGTGCTGCTGGTGTTTGCTAGAACTAAACAGTAAATTTTAAGTGCTACCAGAATGTCTACCAAAATAAAACTATATAAATTCCACAATCTAAGTTTTAATTTTGTGCAATATTTTCATTTAATGCATGTGTATTTGAATAGCTGTAAAATAAATTTTTAATGTTCTGAAGTCTAGGTAAAAAATGTCTTCTCAGCTGATGAATTTTTCATTCTGTTGTTGCATTAGTTTATTTAAGGACTTGTTTTAAAAGTCTTATTTGTTACTCCTTTGTTAATTCCTTTGTTCTCAATGATCTTTGCTCACCTAAGCAAAGCTCATATATTACAAGGGAAGAATCTGAAGAACACATCTCATAAATAGAGCTGTTATAAATTACTTACGCATATCATTGTACAGTAAGTGTCAGCTGTGTGCCTAATTGTTCTATTGATGCTTTTCCCCTCCTGTCCCACTCCTCTTGTTTCTGTAACAAAGAGCGAACGTGAAACAGACTGCCATGGTCACTTCTACTGAATGGCAGAGGACTCTGAATTTTTTTGGAGTTTGCATTTATGTTCTGTCCAATAGAAAGCTAAAAAATTACACTAATAAAGTATTAACAGGATTATCATGAGTCTCTGTTTGTTTTTAAAATAACTCTCCTGCTATCAGGTATGAATATTTCAGAAGTCTGGAATAAAATCACTAATTCTAAAAAAACATTGCTGTTTGAATAAAGCAATCATTCCTTGTTTTGGGTTTCGGTTTTTTTAACATTTTATAAACTGGTTTTACTTTTAACAAATTAATCTCTACATTCTTTTTTGACCAGTGTTTGTACAGAGTCCTGTATTTTGAAAGGACTTACACAGAAACAGTGGGATTCTATGATGTTGGGGGTTTTCTACTGTGTTTTTTCCCTGGGTTTATTTTTGCAGCAGCTGGATCTACCATGGGATCACAATTGTTACCCTTGATATGCTTATTCCAGCTGTTTCACATTCATCAAAAAGATGTCCTGAGCTACAGAGATGTTAGTTCTTTGACCCTGAAGTGAAGTGTTTACCACTTTCTCTAACTTACACACTCTCGCTACAGGATATAGATACATCTCAGGAATTTCTTTAGCAAATTGAAAGTTCTTATTTGTTGAACTGTTATCCTAAGGTAATTTCGTGGCAAAAAATGCATTCTGTACTAAGCTTGTTTTTAAACAAGCCTTAAAAATATCTGCCATTTGCTAACTGAGGATTCAGTGTATCTGTGGCTTATTTAACTCTTCTGCGTACCACATGTTTAATTTTGGTTTTGATGTCTAATGCACATGTGAGAATTGTTGAAGTTCTTGGGAAGTTGAGTAGTCAACATCATTCTGCATTGACTTCACAAATTTCATAATTTATCTCTTGTAAGAAAGGAAATTATATCATGAAAACAGTTCACTTCTGTATTTCAAAAGAAATTGAGCTGTATTTCTGTTAAACACTTGAAAGATCTATGCCACTACAGTATGTCCCTCCCCAAAATACGTTTGACTACTTTTGTATTCATATATCTCAAATAACTGGTTCCCAGTTATTTGAGATACTTGGCATGTCTGTCTGAATTGTTATGGCATGTTGGGGTTGGGATAATCTGCATGGGTCAATGAAATAATTTGATAGCTGGTTTAGTAAGGGCTAGCTGGAATTCTCGTTTGGCATTTTAGAATTGAAATACTACCTAAAGTAATTCTGAGATTGATTTTTAATTAGAGAATGAGATTATAAGGAATTTATTGGCAATCAAGACCTACTAATTGAACGTAAGGAATGTAAATTTCAAAAATGGACTTGCTCTTTATGACCATAACACTTTTAAAAGCAAGTCTCTTGAGTTTTTATTCTGAATTTTCTCAGTTTGAGCTCAAGAAACATGTTAATTCTGAATTCAGTGGAACAATGCTGATGAAACTTACTCAAGTTTTAGGTAAAAGAGTCTCATAAAATTGTTTGAATTGAGAACACCGTCATTTAGTACATGTAGAAGATGGTTCTGCAAGTTACATGGTTATTTCATGCACAGAATAGTCAGAATTTTTGTCTTTTTTGTTTGTTTATTTTTGTTTTTTCTTAAATAGCCAGCCTGTATTAGGGTAAACACAAAATTTTCTTCGCAGAAGTCATCTCCAGTTAGAAGCTACAGGTTTCTTATTTTTTCAGTGTGATGGTGAAGTAAGAATTTGATTATCAAAGACAATGTTTTTGTTTTCAAGAACCTCATTGAAAACATTCCTCTATAGTCTGTTCAAAAAAAAAATTGTGTGTTTTATCTGCTGAATTGTGTATTATTTATATTGGTTTAAAATACCGTCTTCCCAGTAATCCCAAACATCATTTCTGCAAACAAACAAGACCTGCTTGTATCTAATGTAAGAACACAGGTATCTGGAGGAGAAAAGGATAGGGTCTGCATTCAATATTCTGCTGTCTTGGAGAATTGTATCAGTGTGAAAGTGAAACTGGGATGTCATGCATCTGGAAATTCACCAGTTTTGCTGACTTTGTGCGGTGCCATGTAAAGGAAATAGAGGCTCAAGGTTCTCCTGCGTATCACATAGGAAAATGTTAGTTTTCTTTTTATTACATGTAGGTTCTAAGTGGTGCTGGGGCTAGTGGTGAGTAGTTGTGCTAAATGCCTTTGAACATGTTAAAGCTCCACTGTTCTGCTGCTAAGTGGAGCTTGTAGAAGTGTTTGTGTTACGGACAACAGTTCTTTAAAATCAAGATATGGACTGTCACCAGTGAAAGAACTTGCTGAAGTACCTGAGTGATACCAAGTGATTCCAAATGTAAACATTTGTTCTATTCCACTTGCTAAAGAATCCATATTTTTTATTTTCTGTCAGTAGTGTTGCTAGTACCAAGAATACTGTGGTCTCTAAGAGGGTGTGTCATCTTGAGCCTAAGAAGTGTAGTAATACTTAGTAGATAGCTGTTTGTGTAGGTGGACTCCTGGCTTGACAGTATTAGGGACAGGAGTTAAGTTCATGGATGATGCTATAGTGTATATTAAGTAGTATTTAAATAATGCTGTAGCTTACTGAGTAAGCAAAAGTACATAAACAATTACTAAACAATAAAACTACTAAGATTTAAACACTAGAATCATAGAGAAATCACAACAGGTTATGATAACAGATTATGACTAGCTTGTATGGACTGCAGTGCAGGAGGGTACTGGACAGGAAAACATTTATTGAATTTTTCGTGACTGAGATGGAAAACAATCTACTGCATTCTCTGGCCATTCTGGTGATATCTTTATGTAAAGAGAGAGGGTGCTAGTTACACAGCGAATTGTGTTTTGTGGGCATTATGGATGTTCAGGGCATGAAAATTCCTGAGTTGTTAAAGAACACCTTTTCAGAATAAATGCAAAGTGAAATCTTGGCTAACAGAAGCAGATTACAAAATAGTAATGTACATGCTGGTCGAGCACTGGAACAGGCTCCTCAAGAAGTGGTCACAGCAACAAGCCTGCCAGAGTTCAAGAACCGTTTGGACAACACTCTCAGGCACATGGTGTGACTCTTGGTGTTGTCCTGTTCTGAACCAGGAGTTGAACTCGGTGATCCTTGTGAGTCCTTTCCAACTCAGAATAGTCTGTTGTATGATTCATGAATGTCTGTCAGAGTCTGTTTCAAACATGTGTCATTTTGCCTTCTACATGGTGGCTGTTCCTTTAAGTTAAATGAGAAAGAAACCACATTTAGGACTTCTATTTCTGTGCCCAGTTTTTATGGGCCTGGAATAATTTCATTTAAATGAATCTTCTCTTTTCTATTAACAATTCCATATGTTAAGTTAAATTCGATTCTAATAGCCTGCTGCATCTTTTAGGTGGTTTCAATTCACTGGCCCTAAGAAGACAATATTGCAAGGATAACTACCTGAGATTTTCCATATTTGCCTAGTGTAACACCTCAAGTTAAAAAAATCGTACTCTTGGGGTTTTTTTTCTTTTTTTTTTTTTTAATTATGTTTGAAGTAAACCAGACAATTCTAGTATTGTTTGTGCTCAGTAGAACAATTGCAGCAGCAACTGTCTACTCAGTTTAGGAATATACATGAAAGACTGTTTTTTGTTAAACTAAATTGAACTTATAAAAAAGTAAAATATTTCCAACTACATTTAAACCAGATAAAACACTTTTTAAAATGTGCTCTTTTTCAATTATATAGTCAAGATTAAAAAAAATTTATTTGTTTCTCACATTGTTTTGTTACTAGCACAAGCAGGGAATAGTTTGTTTCTAAAAGCAAATCTATTTTGAAGGAGATGTACAGTGCACGTGTAGAGTTGAGTGATGCATGTGACAAGGGTACTTATGAACAGGCAGTGAAGTTATTGAATGCAGTTAGGAAGAAATAGAGGAGCTGAAACTTCCTTGAATTGTAGAGGTTAAAAAGAGGTCAGGCAGTGAAGTTCTTGGATCTACAGCCCTTCCTCTTGTCCATCCTTCCCGCTCCCTGCAGAGTGTTTTGGTTATGCTTTATGGCTTCAAAATTCAAGGAGCTTGTCTCCTGGCTTGATTTGCTGCAGACATTTCATAAGAATAATTGGTCGTACGAGATGAAAATAAATACTTTAGAAATATTTATGAATTTTCATCCAAAACTTCATGGCAGCAAGTTCCAGACCTCTGTTCTCATTTATTTTAGCCCTGAATCACATTCCCGGTCTACATTCCTCTCTTCACAACGTGTTTTATGTGCTGTGGTTTTTATCAGTGTGTGATGGGCCAATAGTGCCTGAGATCTGCTCATTATAAAGAAAGTGATTGTGTATGATCAGTTCATGTGGTAAGGGCACTGCAGTGAGGGAAAACTGACACACAGCAGGTGTGCAAGAAATAAGCAAAAACATTTTACTATGATAAAGATCATGAAACTGAAGGCCAGAGAATGTCAGCTATTCCTAAGACCCCTGACATTTTCATAAAGTGGTCTTACAGTACACGCTTGCCATCATCTGTTCAGCTGTGGAGGGTTTTGGAAAAAAAAAAGTTAATTCAGTGCTGCTGTCTTTGACAGAATCCCAAAACTTCATGTTATCACATCAAAGTCTGTAAGCTTAAAAATTACTGAAAAGTCTTGCTTAAAGTATTTTCTTCCAAAGCACTCAGTCTTTGTTCATTGTAGCATGCTTAGGACTGTTTGTAGGTGGATCATGTTCTGCAGTTCGGTTTGTGGTGGGCAGGAATGAGTGGGTCTGTTTCTGAGCCCACAAGACAGGGCTGAATATTTGCAGCTGCCAGGCATGATGCAGGATGGGCATATCCTTGCACAGATTGAGGTAAACTCCACCAAAGATGTTTGTTCTGATAATTCTGGTGCTTTTGGGAAGAGGGAAAGGTCTACTTTGAAAGTTGCACTGTGTCCACAGACCCTACTGAAGTTCTCTGATCCCACAGACCTTTTGTTTCAGAGAATTTTCTGAAATACCAGGGCTGTACAAGGATGTTGTACTGGATTCAACAGTTAGATCTGGTGTATCTTCTGCTTAATATTAACCTACCAGAAGGTTGGTTTTGAGTCGGGGGATGTCCTTGACAGCTGAATCAGATCAAGAGAGAGATGACCACTTTGTTTGCAGGTCAATTTGCTGAAAATCTGCTGTAGTTTTCCTGCTAGGAGAGAAGCTCAGAGTACGAGCAAGTTGTGTGAAGCCTGCACTGAGCAGAAGCCTTGAGAAACCTTTAGTGAGTCCTCCAGGTGAGAGTGGGGCCAGGCTTGGTGCTGAGCTCACAGAAGCCTTTAGGATGGTCCTCATAAGTTTCAGCTTATTCTTGGAACAATAACTAGTAAGACAGCCTTGGATGATGCAGATAAGAAAATCCATTACTTTGCCAGCCTGTTGCTACTTTAAAGCTCCGTGTTTAGTGCTACTTGCTTAAAAACCAAAATTTAATCCAGTTGCAGTCACAACATGTATGCATATTTTAGCCTTGGTGTATCAGTCTGGCCAATCCAACTTCACAGTAGTTGGCACTTTCACCCTCTTGGAAAAAAAGCCTTCTTGCTACAGGTGTTTTTCTTTTTCCATAGGGGGGTGCTAGAAGGTCACAGAAGCATGAAATCTATCCTAATTCAACTTAGCTGCTAATCACACAGAGAGAAAGGAAAGTGTGACTGAGTGTCGAGTAAATGTCAGTTGGCACCTGTTTTCACAATCTCAATTTGTTTTTCTTCTCACACCATATTACACTTCTTAATTTAATTTGTGACTGGCCTTTTCTTCTCCCAGCTGTCCAGGGCTGCAGGACACACGTTCCAGCTGGTGTTACCAGGGGCTTTGCTCAGCCCAAGGACTGAGCTGAACAAATTACCCAAGTCCCACAGTCACCCGGGATCTGGGTGCTGTCTTGCTGCCTTATCTCACTTACAGGCTAGTAACTTGATTCCCTGGACCTGAAATGGGGTATACATATTTCAAATACCTTTAGAAAGTCTTTCCCATCCTAACTATGTTGTTTTGGGATTAAAATGGGCTTTAGCTAACAGAGTGGCCCATTCATCAGCTTTGCAATAATTACAGTGCAAATGTGGATTTAAGTTTGTTTTTTTGAACAGAAAGGTTCCTAATGCTATTTGCAGAAGGGTAGGCTGCCTGTCAGTTGTACTGTGAGTGTGTCACGTGTAAGGGCTGCATTCTCCTTCCCTCCTGTGTGAAAGCACAGGAAAGGCAGCAGGACTGGAGAAATCCAGCATCCCACTCCATGCCCCAGAAAAGTTTAAGGCAGTCCCAAAGTGACATTCAGAGAAGTAGCAAATTTTATTTCTTTGACCTCTGGCTATGGTAGCTTAATCCTTCCTTTCCAGAACAGCTATGTTCAAAAATAAGATGCTTGACTGTCTGGCAAAATTAAGGGACAGATTGAAAGATGATGAATTTGTAAGATACAGAAGCCAGTGTTATCTCCAGAGCTTCTCTTTGGTGTTCCAGGTCAAGAAGAAAGACAATTGCCCAGCCCTATTCTCCTTGAGCAAATGTTTCTTGTCTTTTGTCAGCTCCATGAATTTCTAAAAATTGTTGTGTGTATGTCATGGCACATATTATTAAATAGGCTGTTAAACTGCTCTTCAGAACCTAATCTGTTACAGACTCTGACTACCACTGAAACTTACTGTCACAATTACTCTGACTGCTGTTGCCAAGTTGTCCTGTTTTAATTTGGGAAAAGTCCTGCAGAGTGTAAAACAGTCCTGTATAGCACTAAACAAAGGGCTTTAAAGTAGTACCTGGATAGTAGTACATTCTCTGTGTTAAATGATGCTGCTCCTTTTCCTCTCCAAAAGAGTTGTTCCAAATAGTGACTATATTAGCACTTGTTCTTGAATAAGTAGTTAGACTGAAAACATATTTCTGAAAATAGGTCCTAAACTGAGGAGCTGCATGAAGGTTGTTTGATTTGTTTGGGATTTTGATTTATTTTATTATTTGTTTCATTTTATTGTTGTTTGTTTTAGTTTTGGTGGTGGGGTTTTTTGTGTTTTTTTTTTTCTTGTTTGGTTTGTGTTTTTAGGGTGGGTGGTGTCTTTTGGGGTTTTGTTTTTTGGAAGGAGGTGTTTGTGACTGCATGGCAAAAAAAACCACCAGACATTTCATTTAACAGAGTTTTGGTCAGCACAGGCTGTGGTTGCAGATGGTTTTGGCAGAGCATGATCTTGTAGGTGGAAAGGCCAAAGATCTGGATGGAATGGTAGTCAGCCTGGCTAGCTTACAGGGACTGTGTAAAGAAGCTCTAGAAACTTTCTTATTTTCCCCAACCCCAAAACAATTGCATTGTTTGCATTAAAGATGGTCCAGTATCGTACTTACTTTCAGCAGATCATTCTTTCTTGTCCTTCTCTATTACTTTCTTGCCTCTGTGAATTTATAAAAGTTCCTGGTGGGCAAAGGATCTGACATCAATTGAAACGTTACCCCCGTTCTGCATGTATTTCATGGATGTGGGATGGATATTTGAGAAGAAACAATCTTTCAGTCTTCAGGTCTCTGTTTGCATATGATGACTAAAGAGGAATTTTTAGAAAAGTCACTCTTGTCACAGCCGGTGACTGCTTGAAGCTTGAAACTTAACATGTGTCAAGGCTATTATCATACAGGTTATTGCAGCTTGTTTTTCCCCCCAGCCTTGGCAAATGCAACCTTACTTCTCCAGACTGCTGCCACAAAGACCATATTTTTAACTTGGGCTATTATCATTTTCTGTTTTTCCTGCTGTAGTTGTTTTCAGAGTACATGGTCTTTTTAGTCCCCCAGAACCTGTAGAAGCAGTAACAGGAAAAATTAAGCTGCAGAAAGATCCCATAACAAAGTCAGAAAAGTCCTCTTTGGCAGTTTTTGGCAAACGATATTTTAAAAAAGGCACTGCATGCTCATTTTGATTTGCAATAGACATTTTTTTCTTTTTTATTCTTCATGAAACTATCCCAGCTGTACTACTTTATAGTTCTCTTAGACCTACTTTCTGTGTACGGCAAATGCACTTCAGGCAAATATCAAGCAGGGAGTCTGGTGCCCAGGTGAAGTCCAGTGGCTGCTGCAGCAGCTGGTAGGATACCTGGGTCTGCTTTTGGAATCGCCTTCCTAATCACCCTGGTGTGATGCATGAGACAGATACATCTACCTAGTGATAAATGTTATTTTTTTTCTTCATTTTTTCTGATATTTGCTCTCCATATAGTGCCTGATATTTGGCAAAATCATGCCAGAAAAATGGAAGCTTCTCTATATTTTGAATTTCCATGCATTCTTCATCTTTCCCAGTCTTGCAGGTTTGCCATAAAAGAATTATCAGGTTGATTTTTTTGTTGTTTATTTGTCTATATTTACTTATATTTTGTGCTGATTGCCACTACTTCGAGTCAAAAATGTGCAGATGGTAGCTCCTGATTTTCACAGATTTCTAGCTAAACTCAGAAAAGTGTAAGATCTGTACAAAATGTTGAAAGATATTTCTGATTTGCTGGCAGTCTTTCCTCTCTCTTGCCTCACTTTTGCTTGTTTATTTTAACCCTTACATTAAACCCTGCCCTTTTTAAAAAGTGTCATAGGTATGATATGGCAAATAGTTTTACTTGTGTGCCTATTGCTGATGACAGAAATGTCAGGTAAAAATTCAGCATGTACAGTTCGATCTGTAGAAGCTTTTGAATTTCTCTTCCATTCTTTCTAATGAAGGATGTTTCTGCCTAAGATTGTCACACTGGGACAGAGAAAATAAAAGTAAAACTTGGAAGAGAAGTAAACACCGGGGAAATATATTTGCCTAATTAGCCCTTGTGGGAGCAGACTGGACTGAACTTCCTAAGATCCTTGTGTATCCTGGTGAACTTTTATTTTGATAAGCACAGAGAAATTCCCTAACCAAAACCAAAGACTAAGGCACTTGGCTCTAAAGTAGGACCAGAAGAAGTCTTCTCCTTTTCCTGCAGTAAAAGTTGCTATTTGACTATTTCAGCCCCAGCACATCTTGGAAAATCATGGGGAATAACATCCAAACAAAATTTGTAAGGAGAGGTCATGCATCATTTTTCTGCAAGGGTTGGGGAGAAAGAGGCTTCTATTGAGAGAAGCTGTATGTTCAATCAAAAGAAGCAAGAAGGTCTCCCAGCTGAAAGTGCAGCAAGATTCTCTAGAGAAGAAAATAGATTTATTTACCAGCTCTGAATAATTGAGTCAAATCTACAAAATGAGACTTGTAAAATAATTACCTTTCTGTTTTAGAAGGTCCCTGGTGCATGGGTACTGTAGTGTCTATACCATTTTTTTCTGTCAGACTGGAACTCTTGCCCTGTGTCTGTTAAATTGCTCGTTCACAGCGCCACTTCCCACCCAGCATGGTGCAGGAAGGCAGTAGACCTTATACCATGCAACAGGACAAGAGCAACAAAGCTGATGGAGGCTCTGCAGCATAAGTCTTAGGAGGAGCAGCTGAGGGAGCTGGAGTTGTTCAGCCTGGAGACGAGTCAGAGGAGAACTTATTACTCTCTATAACTGACTGAAAGGAGGGTTAGTAGGTAGAGATTCTCCCAGACAGCAAGAGACAGGACAAGAGGAAGTGGCCTCAAGTTGCTCCTGGGGAGGTTCAGATTGTATATTAGGACAAATTTATTAACCAAAAGTGTTGTCAAGCACTGGAACAGGCTGCCCAGAGAAGTAGAAGAGTTATTTAGAAGACGTGTAGATGTGGCAGTTGCCACCCTGACACTTGATCCCATCAAATCGTGGAAGCTAAGCAGGATCAGGCCAGTAAGTACTTGGATGGGAGACCTCCTGGGAATACCGGGGGCTGTAGGTTCTAGTCTTGAGGACTTCACTGTCACTGTCCAGGCTCTCTTGGCCATGGCAGATGGACCTTAGGAGTTAAAGGGTGGGGCCAGTTCTGTGCACGCTGTGCCTCACCTAAAAATCCACTGCGCAGGCTCGAAGGACACACCCATGTGGGGAGAGCCCTTCCCAAACCTTCATTTGCAAAGCCTAGCCATGATGATGGTGATGGTGAGATGTGGCACTTAAGGACATGATTTAGTGGTGGACTTAGTTAATTGGTCAGACTCAATGATCTTAAAGGTCTTTTTTAACCTAAGTGATTCTATGATACTCTGAAGATTATATGAAGCCACTGCTGCTGGAAGGAGATGACCTAGGCACTCCCTGGTTATTCTTGTCCTACTCTCTGCCTGAAGGACAATATGAAGGACTCCAATCATGTAGCACCTGCACTATTTGACTGCTTCAACCAACTATGTCCACTTGGATCTTTTTGCATGGCTGAGAATTAAAATTAGCGTTTAAGGTCTTTTGATGACAGCACTTAATAATTGATAGCTGATGTTTTTTCAAGCTATCTTTGTTAAACACACCTCTCTGTTTCTTACTGTTCAGGTTTTATAAAAATGGATTTTTAGGTTAGACATGCTTCATTGCCAAATCTACTCATTAAAGGACACTTTGCTGCCTCAGGTTTTTATGGCTGACTACCTTAACTTAAACACAGACACAGGTTTTCCTGAAAGAACATGTTTTCCAGAGGAATTGTGATTTTGCTTTTGACTACTAACTCCTGTATCAGTATCACAGTGTATAACTAAGGTAGGAAATACATAACTATAGTTGTTGCCTGTCTCGTTCTTGCACTTGTTACTGACAAGCTCTCAGAGAAATGAAATGTTCAGAAAAGAACATTTGGCAATATTCACTGCAAAATCAGAGTTCAAGTAACAGGTAATATTAGGGTGTATTTATTTAAAAAAAAAACCCTGCATTTATTTTAAAAGTTAATATTTTATATAAAGAACTTCTCAAATAATACTTAAACTGATGGATATGTAGCATTTACTGAAAGGTGACCAAGGTTTTCCACATGCAAGTATACCTAATCTAAGGGGACTGAAATATAACAATACTACTTTTCATGTTTGAAATGTGCAGATACTGTATGTATCCCAAACTGCAAGCTAGAAATTGCCTTAGAAATCATACCTAACTCATCTTATTGAAGAAATACTTGATTTTGCAAAAGATTTGTCTGGCTGTCTAATTTGATGCTTTCAATCTCTTTTATCTCCAAACTCCATAGAGTTAAGGGAAATGAGAAGAAAGTGATGGTTATACAAAATTTTTCAAGAAATGTACACTGTCACCATGTATTCTAGATCATGCTTTTTCTCTTCCTTCTCATTGTTTTTTCTAAGGCTGTGCTGGACTTTGAATGCATTGCCACCAGTGTCCCAGCCTGTGCTGTACCCTCTCTGCCTTGACAGGTCTCCCATTTCACATAGGTGCCATAGACTCAGGATGAGGTGGAACTGCCAGGGGTTGCCTGGGCTGTGGGATGTCCCTTTGGCACCCCCGTGCATGGGCTGACAGACAGCAGAGCTCTGCATAGGGAGCACTTTGAAATGGGTGTGGGGCAGCAGCTCTCTGAGCAAAAGTTAGTGAAAGGAAAAGGGTTCTAATGCCCAGAAATGGTTTTGTGATCCATTTCTAACTCTTCTGTAAATTTGAATTGTTCTGTGTTTACTTCTGGGCACTCACGGAAAACTTGGCAGAAATTTTTCTCCATCCCCTCACTGTAGCCTGTGATACTCTTCTATCAGTGAGACAAAGGACAGCTTCTGTCACGCTATTGTATTAAGTGTCTGTGTGACATAACCCATATTCAAGGGGAGAAAGTTTATTGTCTATTTTGCAAAGCTTAGCACAATGGTGGTACTCCCCAACATTTTCCCTCACAGAAGGTTGGCTGAAGGGCTTTCTGCCTGTGCAGAAAGAAGTATGCTGCTGCTTTTTTATTTTCTTAAATTTACCAAGGAGGGATGCTAGCAGCAACCATGACAAACTTGAGCAGAGTGTATTTCCCAATGAGCTGATGACTGACTGGTTTTAATGACCCACAGCTTTTCTCTGGGTCATTAACTCTCCTAGGTAGTTATTAATCCCTAGGAAACATCCTAGGTCTCAATGTTCAGTGCTTAAAGACAAGACAGTCTCTTGCAGATATTTTCCCTATGAAGCATCCAAAACAAACATTCGACTAAATCTTTTTTTTTTTTGCTTTCCAGATGTTCCAGTGTTTTTCAGTCTCCTAGAGTAATATTCTCTTATCTTAGTGATTTATTTTAGTCTTATGTTGAGTTGTTATGCAGTTAGTATATGTCTGCAGATTGAAGGTTTCCACACCCTTTGGTTCTGTGCCTTCACTCTCACTTCATTAAGAGAACTGGATACGTCTGTGCACAACATAATGATTGTTGTGCTTTGAAATATATAATTTATTGGCCTAATTCTTGTTTTCTATCCTTTACAGTCACTATGCTGTGCTGATGCCCAGAACACAGCCACCTGCAGAGGATGGAGAGACTGATGCTCCTACAGGCACAAGTTCACCCTCTGCAAGTAACTATTAATCAAGTACTTTCAGAGGCAGAGAATGAGGGTCTCTGCACCTCAGCAGCCACAGCAGGGCTTGAATGGATGATGCTTCAGAGAACCAAAAATACTTTTATTTTACGCTTGTGTGCTCTTATTTCTTTTAAAATAGGACTGCTTAAAGTATCTGGAAGGTTCTTTGAAAAAATTTACGGGATTATGAAAAAGTATCTGGTGCAAGACACAGCTGAGCCTCAGAGAAAACAGCCCATTTCTGCTGCTGTCTTGGTAGGTGCAGCCATGCATTGATGCACCAAAAGCCTGACTTGACATATGTCCAAAGTACAGTGCTGGGAAATCCTGACACTGAGCATGTTTTGGGACACTGCTGAGAAGCCTCAGCTCCTGGTGCTGTTTGTGGATGAGTTCTTCCCTCAGCATTAAATGCTTGGAAATCTGTAACATCTGAAAAGAAGTGGTTTATTACTACCTGACTAAACCTCCGTAGAGATTGATCTCTGGGTTTTTACACACAGCTTGCAAGAGGGAGTTCTTTTCTCCAAACCAAGGACTTCTTGAAACATTTCTAGGATGGAAAATACCAAGTTATGTCACAAGTATTGCTTATGTTACCCTAATCCCTTTAGAGAGCAGAAGCACATCTGTGACGCCTCTCAAAGCTTCCAGTAAAAGCGTTCTCTGTGAGGCACCTCTATCTCTCGGCATGTCTCTGTCTGCATGCAGGACCATGGAAAGGCAAAATGGCCAAACTTGCCCAAAATGCACAGAAACACTGTGGGCAAAGAGTAGAGCTGAGGAGTGAAAAAACATCCCAGCCTTGTGTTTCCTCCAATTCAACAGTGATCACAGATTTTGCTGTAGTGTCTCTCTTATTTCCTTCACTGAGTAAAGTGTTTCAGGTGGGAGTAGGCCTTGTGTAAGAAGTAACTCCTTCCCCCTTTATTTGGGGGAAGTTATTTTAGTCTTCTCTGCAAATCAGATCTGAATTCCTTTGTTGTGTATGCATTTTTTTTTCTGAATACCTATTCAAATAACCTTTGTGTGTGTGTGTGTCAGACACCTATTAATTTTTTATTACTCTGTGTTCTTCCAGGAAGCAAAATTTACAGCATCATTCCTATACAGAGTTCATCTGTGCTCATTTTGTGAGGAAGGCCAATCACACCTCCAGTAAAGAAGTTTTCCATTGCACCTACCTCCACTTTAAAAATTCTGCCTATAAAATAGGCCCATGATCAGTTTTGCAGCCCTAAATGTAATTATAAATAAAAGAACAGGCACAAAATAATTCTACTTACCAAATGCAACTTTTAAAAATCATGTTATTTTCAGTTGAAATGCTCAACTTTAGAATATATTTATTTCTAGAGGTGGGGGGTTGTTTCCTTTTCTTTTGATGCTTTCCCATAATAAGCATAAGCTGCCAGTTTAAAATTGAGTTGGTTACTCTTTATTTGTTCTGCAGGCACACAGGTCGCAGTCCTGCTGCCAGAGTCTGGCTGGAAACAGCACAAACACGAAACAAGACTGCCACCTCCTGGCTGGAAACTGAGCTAAATTGGATGCATTGATATTTTTTGAATTTCATGTAATTCCCCAATCTAAGCCTGTAAATAAGCTGGCAAATATTGGTTTAAGTGCTGTGATAATATCTCTGTATTCGATGTATGGCTATATGGGTAACCACTTGCAGCCTGTTCAGCTCCAAACCAAGGGTTACCTCCTTGAAAAGTAGGAACTGCAATATCAGAACTGAACCACTCCACCAGTGGATCACAAAATGTTACCTTTACCTTCCTACTGCAGATACTGGTTTTAAAGACATATTTTTAACAGTAGTCCTAAGTCAGTCTGAAAAAGAGGTACTACAGACCTTATGACAGTGTTTTATAATAAAACTGTATTCCTAATTTTAAAGGGAGTATTTATCAAAACTGCCTGGCTGGGACCACTGTGGGTGGAGAGCCCTGCTGCAGATTCCCTGTCTTGGCAGCTGCCTTTGCCTTGGTCATGTGCATGGGTGACAGTGGTCAGTCCTCTTCCCAGCTGCCAAATTATGCTTGTGCTGTTTCTTGGCTACTGGGTCTCACTGACTAATCTCTCCCTCAGGGCACTAATAACAGAAACAAGCAACATGTTTGTCTCTCTGCATAGTTTGCGTTAAAACATAATTTAGTCTGCTTTCCCTATTGTCTTGAAGGGCCGCACTCACTGTCAGCTCTTTTCTGCCATCCAAATGCAACCTGAAGTGACGCTTTTGCTATACCATCATAATTGAAAACTATTTATGAAGGTTGAAATTACTTCCCTGACCTTTTTTCAACTGTAAGGCAAGGGCAGACAGATTGTATGGAAGTTGTATAAATGTACATCCAAACTAAGGATAAATTCACTTCTCCAGAGTGTATGAGAAGTGGTTAAATCCTGTATCATCTAAACAAAATTAGATAAACTCCATTTACTGGCCTCTGAATGGGTTAGTGTATTGTATTTAATTTTTACCTCATTCATTTCGTTTGTACAAATACAAATAATTATATATGGCTATAGGTTACAATACCTCTTCTCAGGTGAATCGAGCTTGCGTCGTCTGCTACATACAGCCTCCTGAAATGCTCTTACATTGTTACCTGGCAATAAGGAAAAGGTACAGAAGAAAACCTACTCATGAAAGAATTTTTTTCCGTGTGTATTTTGTTAATGGATTCCAGAAAACGCAGTTAGAAATGATACTGAGGATGCTAATTACATATTATTATTTATTATTGGTTATTAAAGAGACAGAAGAAAAGAAAATTCCCAAGCTTTTGAAAACTAAACCCTTCCAGTGCTCAAAGGTGACTCTGGTTTTATCCAACATTGTTTCTGAAAACTGAAAGTCTCCTGCAGTGCACATAAAGTGGAAGATCCCAGGTAACGTCTGAAAGTACCCTCAGTGTTGAGAATATGGAGCATAATACTCTAAAATATGTTTAAACAGCTGCATGTTGGAGACTGTTAGTGCTCTTTTGTCGTTTGTATGACAGTGACATCCAATAGGACTGTGGCTGCAAGGTTGTAGTTGGAGGGTTAATCTCACACTTACTGGGGTACAGCTGGTTGTGTGCAGCTACAGCAGGATGAGGCTCACACACGCTGTTTCCTTCCCCAGCCTGGGTAAAGAGCCGAAGGGTAGGTATATCTGCTGTTATTTATCTGCTGGGAGTTGGGCTAAACTGACTGACTCACTTACCAGAGGTCATTACTAGCGCTTTGCAGCTGTTTCAGTCACATTGCTGAGAGGAAGACTTCAGTCTCCCAGGCATGAAGCACTTGCAAAGTAATGCATTAACTCCTATTACATTCAGCACTTGTTCTTCCTTTTTCAGGATTTGCTTGTTGAAACAGCAAAACGAAAGTGTATGCCTGGAGACAGACCTATAGCATGAAGCATTTCTGCTGAAAATTTGAGGAGAGCTGCCAGCTAATTAACGCATCCAAGCAGCTTTGCTTTCCTGCTGAGTTACAGCTGCTCAGGGACTATTGAAGGAGCTGACTGTGAGCACAGTAGCACTCTGTGCCTTTCCTGAACTTCTGCTATGTGAGCAAGTGACAAACTGGAAGAAGAAAAACGTTCAAATAAATACTTTTAAAGGACCTCAGAAATTACTCAGAGCAAACATTCCTGTGAATAGTAATACGTGATTTGAAAAAATATGTCCTGCATGGAAACAGTGGAAATATGCTTAATACGGAAGAGTTCTCTTAGCAGGGATTTTCATCCCTCATAGATATGATTCTGACACCTTCTAAGAGTTAGATTTATTCCATCTCCTACTTCACCACCTGAGATCCAGATTTTCAGAAGTAGTCATTTGAGAACATAATTCTAGAGGCTCTTGGTCATTTGGGAACACAGTGCATGATTTACTTTTTAAGAAAGGTTGGAGTTTCCCCTATGAGAAGTCTGTAACTTCCACATGTGAATGGACCTTTCTTTTCTGTGAAGCTGCACTTAGATATGAAATTGTGGCCTTCATAAGCCTGTGCAAGAGCTTGTGCACCTCTCGCCTGGGTACCTGCCAGACCCACCCAGGCATCCTGGCCTCTCCTTTTCAGGTCTTACCTACAGCTGCTTTCCTTTGATATCGAAGCAAAATCAACTTTTACTTTCCACCTTTCTCTTTGTAATCAGCCTTGCCACTCATTGACTTACTGATCAAATAAATGTTAGAGATTAGCCCAGGTTTTGGAGCATTTTGCTGCTCCTTTGGTCTTACTGAGTAGTTTTGTGAGAAACTCTTGGGCTGGCACATCTACCATCTCTGTTAGTGTATAGTCCTCACCAGAAAGTACTGGGCATTGTGTTCCATGTTATTAGCTCTTCAGATTAAGAAAAGTCAGATTCTAACATCAATTCCCCTCATTTTCATTTTGTTTTCTCAATAAAGAGCAGCAACCCTACTACATGTGCTACTAGTTTAAGTTTTAGTAATCAATAACTAAATTGATACAAACAAAATAATGGTGTTATTATTATTACTACACCTACTACTCGCCACGCTCCCTAACTGAACATTTAGAAAAGTCAAGCTTCAGATACAAGTTAGTTGTTTCTTTCTTCCCCCATGCTGGGTCTTTCAGTTTATGTGGTTATATTGCCATTCTGTACACTATAAAGTAATATCTTTATGTGCTGCATTTCGAGGCTTTAATTTCTCTTTTAAAAATTGCTTTCCTGTTTAACATGACAAACCTGCTAAGTTAAACTCAGAAAAGCTCTTAAACAAGGCACATAAGAGTGCTTTTCAGACAGACGTCTGCAACAACTATAGGAGAAAATACTGACGAGCTTTAAATTAATTAGTGTAGACTGATGGACTTGTAGTGCCACCTAGTGAATACGGAAGAATTAGCCACTCTATACAATCCTAGTAAATGAATTTGATTTCTACAATTATATCAGAAAGAGTGAAAGAGCAGCTTCAGGATTAAATATATTTTCCTTAGATTTCAAGCTTGGAATGCTTAGACATTAAATAACAGACTTTATTTAGGCTACTGTGGTAAGGTTTGTCTATTTGGCAAAGTATTGCCACAAGGTGATTTTATCACATCACGGACTTCTTTTTCAGTTATGTAATTTCCCATAGAGCCCATGCAAGTTATTTTTTATGACTTCTTTGAAAATTTTACCATTCTATGTCTTTATAAATTTGTTTTACACTCAATCCTGATCACAGGGGTAGAATTTGCTTTTAATGATGTTCCTGAGTGACATTTTCACTGGTGGAGTTTCAGGATATGACAGCAGGAAATCATGATCAGGTGACCTGTGGTTATGTTAATTTAGTTGAATTTTTTTTGTGTATGGGTTTGTTTGTGTTTTGTTTTGGTTTTTTTTCTTTTAATTAAAAGGAATTCTCAGATCTCAGATTTTTATTTGTGATATTAAGCAATACTTTGTATCTATCATCTCCATAGTGACCTGGGGGACTGGTTTCTGCCTGACAATATGACTTTACACAGAGCTATGTGCTGCAAATGTTAGGTCTTACGCACACAGAGGATATTTACAGGATACTCAGTGTTTTGCTTTTCTTATCACAACATGGGTAAATGCAAACAGGTTTTTGAAGGTATTGACTTAAAAATGTGCACACAAAAAAAAGTAGCTATTCAAGTAACATGAAAGGAAAAAGAAGAGAAAATGTTGCTGTTATGTACTTGGCAGAAGTGGGGGTTTGTATTTTTTTTTCTTTTATTTAAGCCACCTGAAGCACACGTTTGAGATTGAAATAGTTACTGGAAACAAGATCATTTGCCATCAATAACCTTGATCTTTCACAGTGTGTGCTTCCTGCTTTGAAGTATTTGTCTTTTGCAAGAAAGGAGACATTTAAAGAAAAAAAAATTATAGTTTTAATCTATTTGTTTGAATTATTTAGGAAAAAATGTCTTTATTTCTTTCTTGCAGTTTTGGTTGATTTTGGTTTTAAATTCTGTTAATTTTCTTCTATATCAGTGTCCATATGCTAGGAGCTCTCAGCCTGTAGCTGAGTGTGAGTAGAAGCTCCCTTATGACCCTGCACATGCTGACTGGACCCTGGGATAGCTCTGATTTAGTTGTATATTATTATTAGATTTTTCCCCTTCCCTACTCTGAATTGATCCCTTCGGTTAGTTTCAGTGGGATGTGAAGGTTTGTAATTGCTCTGCCTGGCAGTTCTTTTTCACTCAGAAATAATGGAGCAGACTCTATCCCAAGTGCCTCAAAAGCACTTCCAGGTTGGATGAACCTCTTTTTGAGTTGGGCCACAGCAAACTGTTGTAGAAAGGAAATGCAATTAGGGAAACATCAGCCTGAGCACTTAGATATGAATCTTCAGGAAAACCAACCAACAACGGATGTATAGTCTATTGCTGACCTCCAAGGTCAAAAGCTGGCACATTTAAGAGAAAAATGCTTTGGTGACTAATGGAGCCCTTGCAGTAACATCGTTTCCCAGCCCAGAATAGTGACCATTCAGATTCATCAGAAAAATGCCTCTGAAATGTATCACAGCCTTGACAACTAATCCTTTCAAAGAAGAAACAAATTCTAAAGCATTCAAAAGGGTCTCTAATGTTTTATCTTTATGCTGTGGGTAAAAGAGTGTGTGCATTTTGGGCATGCTATGAATAGGAATGCCATAAGTGTGCTGGCAGGTATTTTTTTCCAAGGAGGCCATTCTGCTTAATGCACTGAATCTTACTCATATGAAGTTCAATTTCAGATATAAAACTAAAAAGTGGGAATTTAGAGTTCAGGTGGCTTGTTGTTACCTTAGTAATAACTCCCTTGTGAATAATGTACATTTGTTTTGATATCAGAATCTTTCAGGATACATGATATAATCATGTAACACTGACTAGTCTCACCTACTAATATATTTTGTGCTCATCATATAACCTTTCCTATTCAATGTGTGTATATTTAGAGTGTAATGGGAAAACAGTGGGATCAAAGCCTTAAGATTTAGCCAGGCCCCACACAGCCATTTAGTCACTCTGCCACTAGCAGGGTCAAGGACAGAATTGAAAGGGAAAAGCTAGAAAATGCGTGGTTTGAGATAAAGACAGTCTAACAGGGAAAGCAAAAGCTCTGTACACAAGCAAATCAAATCACTGCTTTCTATGAGCAGGCAGGTGTTCAGCCATCTCCAGAAGAGCTGGGCCCCATCATATGTAATGATGACTTGGGAAGACAAACATCATTACAAACCTCTCTTCCTCCTTCTTCACTCCTAGCTTAATATACTCAGTATGATGTCTTATGGTCTGAATATCCCTTTGGTCAGTTTGCATCATCTGTTCTGGCTGTGCCTCCACTCAGGTTCCCAAGCACCCCCAGCCTCCTCACCAGTGTGGCAGTACAAAAAACAGAAAAGGCTTTGGCTCTGTGTAAGCCCTGCTCAGCAATAACGAAAACATCTCTATACTATCAACACTGTGTTCAGCACAAGTCCAAAACTTAGCCCCATACCAGCTACTGTGAAGACAATTAATTCTACCCTAGCTGAAACCAGCATAAATACTTTACTAAAATCTGAGGTTCTTGTCTCCAGACAACGTCAGAAGAAATCCAAAGCACAAAATGGTGAGAATACCAGGCTGGCACCCAATGTTTATAAGCACAGCGTGGAATGGGAAGCTCCAGCGGGATGGGGATAGATACCTTGCTCACCTCTTCTTACTGACAGACAGCACAGGCATGGGATCACACAGCTTTGTTGAGTCAAACCAACAGATATCTGGGTGTTATTGAGTCAATGACAATTTCCCAGAGCTCGGGAGAGAATCTTGTCTCACATCCCTGTCTTAAATGCCCTCTGTATGTCCCATTCCTAACCTAGAAGAGTAGTGTTTGAGTAGTTTCTCTTCATACTACAACACTAGTGGCACTTTTTTCTTCCCCTTCTTGCTAGTTTAGGTCCATCCTGAAGGAACAGGTTCCCTCACTAGAACTGCAGGTTAGCTTTTAATACTGGCTCTGCAAAAAATCCAGTTTACTCCAATGTCAATAAATAAATCAATAAAGTTAACTTAATATGTTTGAAGAGATCTACTGTGTTTTGCCAGTTTTGCTATTTCTGGTGCTATCAGTAGCTTCAGAGGCACTGTAGCTTTCTGTGCATTCTCTCTTTCAACTTCTGTTTGGCTAGCTGTGTGTGGGCTGTCCTTTTGAAAGACAGAGGAAAAAGATTGTCAATAAGCTTTGAAGGTCATTTAATTTTTGTCCTTTCCAGCTGAGATAGCTATCTTTAGTCTTAAATGGCTATAGTCAGATGGCAACTAGGGACTGAAGTCATTCTTTGCTATGAAAAATATTCTAAGTGTCATGTATGGCCATCACTGATTTCTGTAGGCTACTGTAGGCAGCTTGCTTCAGTACTTTTCAAAGGGTCAAAATGAGAAGCCTAGATATTTAAATGCAGTGCAGATGGGTATAGATATCAACTGTGCATAGCCCCAGACAATCACTTGTGCTGATGTGAGTCCAAGGAAAATTCATCTTGCTTCCTTAGCTTTGACTTATATGCCAGCTAGAGCTAAGATTTCGGTGTGCCTTTTTTTGTTTTTGTGCAGTCTGTGTTTCCACTCTGAATGAAGGAACAGGATTATGTTTTTGTAGTACTGTATTTACTTGTTTGCCCTGCTGAAGCTGGTGCCAATGGTGGAAGCGTTTATAGTTTAACCTGACTTTCCTGAGCTGCTCTTATCAAGCAATGATTATGCTTTGGCATCCGGTAAATACTTTCATACATGGCTTTCATAATAATGCTCAGTGACTCTTGCTGAGAGACTCTAAAGAGATATTCCTACTGGACCAGGATTTGCAGAGAGATGCTAGGAACTTTGGCCACTAGCTGCCTGGCAGATGCTGTTTTCCTGCTGATGAGATGCCTGTACATGCCTACATCAGCTGCTGGCTGAAAGATAACTCCTTTTCCACTGCTAGATGTCATTGTACCTTGGGGTTGAAAATTCTTCGACTCTATGCTCTGTTCTATTAACATATTCTTTCATTTTATTCTATGAAGAATAAAATGTTGTTGTTGTTTATTTGTTTTATTTTTCCAGCTGGAACATATTTTTATATTATTATGCAAAATACCTATTCAGTTAAAGATGTGTTAATTATGTGTTTCTTAGTATGGGGGAAACTGTATCTCAGGTGCCTTATTTATAATCACTACTTTCTAAAGGTAATTTGCAGCCTCAGCTGGAAACTTGGCTATCCAATGATGTGCTAATGGGCAGAGTTGTACCTTTGGAAAGCTTTCATTCTGTTGCAGAATGATTCAGAAAGGATGCCTGTTTGAGGTGTTTACTGGCTGGAAAAGATGACTTGGGTACTAGAACATGTACCTTCAAAGTGAAGTCATCCATTCCCACACCTTGTAAGCTCTTGCAGGCTAATGTAAAAATTAATCTACTTTCAATCTAGTCTTGCGTCATCAAGGGCTGGTGTGGCGAGAGAAAGGAAAAGTTACTCAAGGAGCAAAGAAAATTTATGGCTTCAGCTGACAGAGGCTTGGCACAGTAGGCTGACTTCAAAGTGTACGAATACTCTGCAGAGATCAGTAAATATGATTAATATATAGTCTGTGGGATATTATTTTCTCTGTGTGTGAAGTTACATGAAAACAAATACAACTTTTATGTTTAAAGACTAATGTATTCCATCTGAGGGAATGTGTATCAATATGTTCCTATTAAGGGACAGATGAGGGACAAAGTGCACAGCTTAGTAGTAACTTAGTCTGCAAACAGTGCAATAGCACTCTTCTAATGAAAAAATAATTAGCATATGAGTTTAAATTTCCCATATCAATATGTTTAGAAAAGCAGCAATATGCTCATCCGAATTTTCTCCTCTGGTCTTTTCTAGCAGACAGCCTGGGGAACCATGTAGCTCTGATACTAATTTTTATTCTGTGGCGGGTCTCCTGTGGTCTGTGCTACTCATGCCAGTGTGGCTTTACTGGAAATGCTTTCCCAGAAGCCACTCTTCCTTTGTGCATCTTTATTTAGCTTATTGGGTGATACATCATCTCATCAGCGGATGTGATGATCCTAGAGCAGTGCTCTGGTGGGTCTTGTTTTTCATTTAGTGACCATCTGATTCAGGTGTTCTGAGTCATCTCTTCATCTACCTTTGTTTCTTTAAATGTCAAAATTTCTGGGATTTGTAAATTTGTATTTTGTACACTGAGAAGAGTCTCCTTTGGCTATTTGCAGGGCAGTTAAATTTCAGTCCTTTTCTCATCTAGTTAAGAGTATAATCTGTGGTGTTCTTTTATCATTGGTCTTTCAGCTGGTGCAGAAATTTGTTGTCTGTAAATGGCCACGTCATCGTCCTGTAGTCCTTTTACTTCCTTTTAAAATGGGGTGGGGCAAGGTGTGCTTAATGTGTTTTCTTTCGTCCTGAATTTCTTCTTGAAATTATCTGTACCAAAGCTATATGCTGTTAAATTGTAGAGTTGCCCCATTCCTCCTTCTTTTTTCTGCAGTTGCTGAAAACTGCCAGCTGTGGCTTAAGAGGAGAATTTTGAGGGCTTTTGTCATTTTCTGCTGGCCCCACTTGAATTTGCAAGCTTTTGTGCAACATGTACGTGCTCCCTGTGTCCTTACAGCTGTAATTACTGTGACCCTGGAGAACACAACCTTTTCCTGCTGTTATATAAACTACCTTGGCCAGCCTGTGTCAGCTGTCCTTTCATCCAGAGGCATAGCCTAGCATGGCCTGTCAGTGAATGCAGTGAAGGGTGCCTTGTTTTTCTTCATTCAACCTATTACTCCTTTGTAAAGGGCTGCTATCCAATGTAAGACATTAACTTTTGAAAACTAAACATTGAAATTCTGTGGATTCCAACCTGAAGTGGACAAAATGCTTGTATACATTGTGCTAAGAATTGCCCAGTTACGCAGTATGGATTACCCTTTTCTTCTCCAAAGGCAAGGTCAATTTTTATCCTTTCTAATTGGAATCTGGAACAATTAATGTATGTAACAGCAATACAGACAAGATTCTTTCTGTTTTGGGACTATTATTTAAAACAAAGCATTTTGAGATTTAAGTCTACTGCTGTGCATGCCCAAGAAAAGCCAAGCAGGTGGATTTTATGACAACTTCAGTGAGTTCTTCACCTGTACACTACTCTAGCAGGCCAGTTGATCAGAGTGGCAAGAATGGGATGTGGCCCTTTGTTATAACATCCTGCCATTGCAGAAGAAATACCACTCTCTGAATGTCACTTGTCCACTTAGAGACAGGCCATGGATAACCCGCATGTTGGAGCTACCCCATTCTGATTTTAATATTAACGTTGTCAAGGGAAGACTTCCAGGACTAAGTTTCTGGAGGAAGACCCTTTTTTGTCAGCCTGAATGGTGGGATTGTTGCAGAGCATGGCTTTCTTGCAAGATAGAGAGGAATGGTTTAGGGTGTCTCCAATGCTATGGAGTTACCAGTAATTGTGAGGATTTAAGTGATGCTTGTGAGGTAATTATTATGTTGGGATTTTTATTTCTGATCCATGACATGAAGTTAGGCTAATCAAAGCAGTAACATTTGCAAAGATTTGGATTTGTTACAGTTGATTTAATTTTATGTCAATTACTGAAATTTGTATCTACAATTTTTAAATGTATTTCTATTGTCCTGTAATTTGACAATAGATCAGAAGAATAAAACCCTATTATACCATGTTGGCACTGGAAATCTGTTGAAGGTCTATTCCGTCTGCTGAAATCTTATAACAGTTAGGTGCTTTACTCAATAGTAACAGACAATTAACCCAGAAACTTATATATGCAACGTTTCCAATACCGTTGTCTTTCTTGAATAAGCAGCAGTGTGCAGGCTTTGACTATTTAGTCAAAGTATATTTATACTCTGTACCCAAGATGTGCAGAAAGTGGATACATGGGGTTTCTGCTGGGAACACTGAACCCTGGGATGGAAATATTAATCCTATTCATATTCCATCACAACCAAAACGGTTACCAATTAAGTATATGCTATTTGTGTTATCAAACGCTACTTTTCAATGGAATGGCAGCTTGTTCAATGGAATTCTTCTCCTGAGGATGAAATCAAAAGGCTCAAGGGACTATTGAATGGGGAGAGATCAGGCAATGACATTTTCCACAATCTACAGGAATCTTTAAGATTGAAATCCATTACCCTTTGCCATCTGCTATACCAATCTTGATTTAAAAAGCCTTAAATGATCCCAGGGTGCAAAGAGTTAATTAAATATTAAGATATTTTAATTAAGGATTTCCCCCCTCTGGATTTCATAGTCCTCCATCAAAGAGAAATATCACAATGAGCTAAATATTTTGGAAGATATTTTTCCTCTGGGAGAGAGACATTTACAGAAATTCCGGACATTAAAATGTCAAGTGTTACTCATGTTCTCTGTGGCTTTTTTTCCCCCCCTTTTTGAAGTATATTTACTTCCACTTGGTAGCTGAGGGTGTCACTGCTTGTTATTTGATATGTGGAACTGGGGCACACAAAAGGATGACTAATCCCATTTACTGGAATTTTAGAGTTTTCATCAAGGCCACATTTTCCATTCCGAGCTTTATAGTAAAAGCAAAACACCAACTGGCACATTGACTTCTGTTATTGATGTAATAAATTAATATGGATTACTATTACAGTAAAAGTGTTCTTTTTGAAGGTTGCTTCTTAAATTGAAAAGAAACTTAAACATAAATACATTTTCAGAGGTAGTTTATAGTAAATAAATAGACTGTACAAAAGGCTCCCTGTCCTTCACCAAGCAATATGAGCAAGTATATTGTGTCCTTTTGCAAATATACACATTCCCTTTTTTTGTGTCTCTGTCTCCCCCTCTCTTTCTCTCTTTAATTTTGTGGTTTCAAGACCAATGGTTTACATCTAGGCTGAGATAAATTTCCTGTTATAGCTATGTGACTCACATAGTCATCAGTGAAAGATGCATGCATCACTTGTATCTTGAATAATTTTTGCTTAACATTCACAGATCTTGAGGAAAAAGAAAAACCTCATAGTCACTGTCTTAAGCTATTCCTTGTAAAATCCTTTTCTTCTTCCAGTTTCTCAATGCTTCTATGGCAGTGGTGTTTCTAGAGCATCAAGGAGGGAAGCTATTGCAAGTTTTCAAAAAATGGTCTCAGCTTATTGTGAAAAATCTGACTCCCCTTTATTAAAAAAAAAATAAGATAGCCATCAGTTTGCATTCCAGCAATAAGTCCCTTTCACTTATATTACTGTACTGGTCTCTCCTCACTGGTCTCAGATCATACCTGCTGCTTATCCTTCTTTCCCTTTCTGCTTCTGTGAGCTCTAGAGAGTATATGTTATGTTTTCTTCCATCTTGCACTCTTCATAATACACTTGTTGTGTACAACTTCGGGACCTGCTTTGCAGTCAGTTGCTACAAAAGTGAACAGTCTTTTGAATAAAAATGCAGACATAACAAGATCAGTTACATATAGAAATAAAATCAGGATTCACTCTTTGCTTCATTGCAAATCCTACAGTACCTGGTACTTTCAAACCCTGAGCTGCTGCAGGTTTGCCTACATAAGGTTTGCCTTCTGGGTGACGCTGGAGAACCTAACTAAATCAGTTCTATGAGATGGAAATCACAAATCTGGAAACCTCATGGAGTTTGACCCAAATATTTGGTTTAATATAAAATATTTGAACCAAATATTCGATCAGTCCTGATCATATAAAATCTTTCTTTATTCCACCATGGATTTTTCTCCTATTTTCTTCTGGAAACTGTCTGCATAACAGCACCAAAAGGGCAATGGAAACTTTTGGAGATAAGCTAAAGATTGGGCAAATCTGAGAAGATCTGTGGTAAATTCATCAGACTCCTGAAGACTGAGGTCCTCTCTTGCTGGCAGCACTGGGACAACTTTGTTCCTTGAGACTGAATGCAGGTGTTAGCCATATGCTGGTTCCATGTTGGGACTGGACAGACCAAGTGTGCTGCCTGAATTGCTTTGGAGATGGGAAATCTGGGATGTCCCCATGTCAGGCACACTGGGTACAGCCTATTGTCATGGTGGCAGGTCAGGCCAGGGTCTGTCCAGCTGCATGGCCATCCTGCCCCATCTCACAGGGTTGAGGGCTTGGCAACAGTACCACCCAGTGCGTGTTTTGCTCTGGGCTAAGTCAGTGCCAGTCAACCTGGTGTGTTTGGGCACAAGGTTTGGTCTCCTACGAGTACAGCCAAGCTCACCTGACTAATATTTTATTTTGACAGTTATCATGACTCTTTCCCATGTGATACAATTTCCTCTCCTACATGATCCTGTGTCCAAATTAAAGGTCAAACACTCATCTGGTTTAAATCATTATGGCTATGCTGATTTCATGCTTACGTATACTAACTAATGAGCTGGAAATTTACAGCTAGCACTGTTATACAAGTAAATGGAGACTCATGGCATAGGGATCATCAGTGACAATGTGAGTAAGGATGTTGAGACATTTTGGAGTTGGTTCTTCTGACATCAATAGTTACGAATTTGGAAAATCCCCTTGCCATACTCTTTGTGGGGGCCTAATGGCTCTGCTTTTGGTTAGATTTCTGCTTTTTAGAATAAACTGTCTTTACTCCTACACCCTTCCTGGACAAGCTGTTCATCAGAATAGCACTTCTAGGAAACTGAACATGGCCACTCCCAGATCCCAGACCTTCCTTCTAAAATTCATGTTTGCTTAAATGACAACCAACCACAATGATTTTTTTTTTTGGTAAGTCTAGTGAGACACAACAGAGCCACTCTCATGATAGTATATTGCAAGTGGTCTCAGAAACTACAGTCGATGCTGGCATAACTCCTTTGTGTGTGAAACACTGAGGGAGCCTCAGATGAAACTGGGAGCTGTGCCATGACAGTAGATTGTCAGCAGCTGAACTGTTCTCTAGAAATGGAAGCTGTATTTTCATATTTTCTGCTATTCTCCTCTAATGGTTTTTGAGGGGTTTTAACCTGTTTTGCTTGCCAGTCCAAGCAAGTTGTCTAACTAGCTGAAGACTGTGTACTTCAGGTACTCTTTTCCTTTAAAAACTTGTAGTATTAACACAAGTGTCTCTCTCAGCATATAGCATTACTTTTAGTCAGTATTTCCAACAGAATACACTTCAATCCAGCAAAAATATTTTCTTCTGTTTTTATTTGCTTTTATCTTTGCAAGATGTTGAGAAAAATGTGATATTATGACCACCCACTTGAGTACTCTTTTATGGAAGAAAACAAATATCACCAGATTACATTTGTTTTATTAAAGAGCTGAAGCTATAGGGTGGTTGTAACAGCACAGTGCATATATTTGAATATCTGAAGTCTGCCAGGAATGAGAGGTCCAAAGCTGATCTGTGTTGATTCATATCCGTCCTACAAACACTCTCTTCCTCTACAGGCCAGCTTTCCCCCTCCTCCCAGATTTTCCAGAAGGTGTCACTGTAATGCAGTGATGGGCAAAAGTCTGTAGGGTTTAAAAAACAAGTGAAAAGGAAATAATGGTTCTTATTTTCTTGCAATGACTATTTAACTCCTAATAAATCAACAGCAACAGTTTAAAACATTAGAATAGGAACAACAATTGGGAGTATCAGTGTTTCTTCATAGTTTGAATAACAGTCTGTCTGAGAACATGTCATCCAAATAAAATTCAGCTGCTCAGGCCATTAGTTCAATAGCTGAGAGTGCAGAATTACCAAAATGACTGCGCAGTTTTAAAGTCTACTCTTTTAATTCTCATTATGTGTGTGCACACAAGGGTATATCTGAGAAGCACATGTGCACACCAGAGAATGCAACTTCATAAGAAAAAGCTGAAAACAAAAATATCTTATTTTCCAGGTACTCAGGGAGATGTAGTTTGTTTGCAGATCTCAACTTCCACTTGGCTGGAGGGTCAGCACAACACACTGGGGGCCCTTACAGAATGAGTGAGTGTCACAGACTTGGGAAGTATTGCTGTTGTGGGTATAAGGACTGGAGTGTAGCACTGTGAGAGTGGATGAGCATGAGGGTTCCATATATTCAAAGGGGATATACATATCAAGATTGAATACAAACGCTCAGACCTAGGAACAATAAGCCAGAGGCATGTCCATAGGCAACAAATGAAGAGACAAGAAGAAAGCCCAAGTAATGGTGGTGTCTAATAAGCTACTGATATAATCTGTCATGAAAAGTAAGTATGGGCTCGTGATGCCTTAAGATCCTTAAAGATTTGTAATAATAATATTAATAATTATTTTAATAGTATAGCTGCATAATGGAAACCAACCCTGGGAGAATGGCTTCTCAGAGAACACACCACACACAACATGGGGGTGAAACCAAAAAGTGTTTATTAACTGAGAAACAAACTTTTAAGTGGTTGGTTCAGGGAGAGGCTTGGAACGGGGTAGAACCTTAGAAGGGATTGGGCGAAAGGGGCATTACACATCCAATGAGGGGAGACCTGAGAGGAGGGCTCTGGAAAGTGGGTCACGATGGGTCGAGGGGAAGGGTGAACTGGATAACTGGCAACCTGATTAACCAATGGGGAAACACCTGTCAAGTGACAGGGGAACTGTCCAATAAAGGCTCAGGGATTGGGGCTGGATGGGCAGAAGAGACAGGCTCCATTTCTGGTGGACTGCTGGTCACATGGGGCAGGGGAGTCGTCCCCGGGAGGGGCTGCCCCTGTCTGGACCCACTGGCCAGTCCCGGATGCTGTGGCAGCAGTGCAGCACTCTCAGCCATTGCCCATGCCACACAGTGCAGGCGCAGTGACGTTCCCTGTCAGTGGCAGGGGGGCTATGGCGCTGTTGCTGGGAGATGACAGCGGCAACAGCCTGTCACGGTGGCAGCAGGAGTTGGGTGGTCCCATGGCAGGGGATGTGCCCAGGTGGGACCGATCCAGCNACTGTCCTCCTCCATCCATTGGCAACAACGCTGTTCCCATTTTTTGGATGACATTTGTTTCCCTACAGCTCTATAGTTTCTAACACTTGAGAACAGCAGTTAACAGTTACTAAACCCCTTTCTCATAGTTTGTATCAAATTCTCAAAATTCTTGAGATTTTGTTTAATATTATTTTCAAGGAAGAAAGATTTTTGCAAGGACAACTAGTGTGGGACATATACATAGAAGAACATAAAAAGATATCATTGTAGTCAAAGCAGAAGGCCCAGAAACCTTGGAGAAGCTCCAAGAAGGCATGGGACCTGAGGATGATGATGGTGAAGAAGTAAGAGGTCTTGAGACCTTCAACTCAGTTCTGAGGAGGCATGCCAAGGGGCAGACCTGAGGGAGGTTCTGGGGGTGTACAATTCTCAGGTTGGATGTACTTATTAGATATGATAATTAATTAGCACTATAAATTTGTAAGAACCTTATACTGTGGTGTGCACTTATGTATATTGCACCTAAAATTGTTTTTAATTAAAGGAACTGCTGTCTATTTTCTCTATACTAATATTGTCTGGAAAGTTCTTTCTTCCATTTTAGTCATCACTGAAATCAAGGTGTTTTCAGTGAAAGCAGAATGGGTTTAGCGTCTCTGACCTGAGGCTGGCTGAGCACTTACCTGGAAGACTTGACCTAGCTGCAGTCCTTTGCCCTGGGAGGTGGTGAGTAGGGCTGGAAGGGAGAAAACACTAGCATGCTTGGGGAGCCAACTGTAGCATGCCAGAAACACTTTCTAGGGTGCAGGAAAGTGGCAGCACAGTCTAGCTGGTAGATAGTGGCCATTTGAGCTGGAAAGCAGAGTAGAGTTTGTGACAGAACCTTCTCTGTTTATTGTAAAATTAACTATAGGCTATATGATGTTTATAAGGTTTATAGTTATAACCCAAGACTGGAGTTAACAGTTCTGCTGGGGCCTATGTCCTTCCTGTTTTTCCATGAGATAATAATATGCCCACACGGGGTAGGTGAAGCCCCTGAAAAGGTGCTACATGACCTATGATCTGTCTCATGATGTCCCAAGCATAAACCACCATGGAGTATTCTTGGGGAGAAGGCAGAGGAGAGCAGCCTTTCTGCTGCACACTCTGTGCAGACATTGGTGGGGTGATGGATTAGCAGCGAGGAGATGAGGCCTCCAGGCTTCTGCCAATCTCATTCATTTGTTGTTTATTTTGAAATGGACCCCATAAAATAGGACAGTCACTTTGCTTTGGTCATGGTAACTTTCCTGGAGCTCTTTCATGTGAAAATATACTGTGGCAGGAGCAGTTTTGGGGCAGAGGTGGATGGGTGAGTTCCTGAGGCTTCATTGACTTCAGTGGGCAGGGGATGCCTCCAAAAAAACAACCAACAGTGACCATGACAGTCCTGGTTTCCCTTTGTACAGGCTTGGTTTGTGGGCCCTTCAAAGTGAAAAGCTGACCTGAAAGTCATAACCCTACTGCAATTTCTTCTTCTCCAGGACAATCATGGGAGAAGAGAGAGGAAGGGACAGCAGGAGGGAGTAGGGGGGAGGTAAGACGAACACTGGAGTTATGTCCCTGAAGGACCCTACCAGGGTAGAGTTTCAACCACTCATTTTTACAGCGCATTCTTTAGCAAAAAAATTTCTATTTAACCAATGTGTTGACAAATAAATCCTGATTTGAATTTGTACATTGCTTTGATTCTGCAGGCAACTCTTGGATACATAGTCAGATTCTTAATATAGAGGCAACTGGAAGTAGGTAATTTCCACCCTTCAAACACCATTAAAAAATTCTCTCTGCTATGGAAGAGAGGGAAAAGTTTTCCCTGTCTTTTCATCTTCCTAAGTTTTACTGTGGAAAGTGCCCTATGAAAATAAATTGGCATCAAATAAAAATTGTTATTTCCTTTTTCCTTAGATTTTACTCTTCATCAGGACAGTTTTAATGAAATCCATCTACTTAGTTCATGGGATTCTAGTAACGTACCTTCTCATTATACCATAAATAATGTTGAAGTAAGAATCTTACAACTATTATTTTTAAATCAAAGTTATGGGTTTCTTAATGGATTCCATAATAGAGATTTCAAAGTTTACAGTAGTTTAACCATAGACAAACATTGTACCCTTCCCTTCTTTGTAATTCAGCTGCTCTTTATTTTCTTTTGCAGCTTCATATAGTTTAAACATCTGGGTCTTCAGAGCCGTTATATGCCTGCTTGGCTTATTAGAGGGTTTGATGCTGGAGCCTCAACAATGCCAGAGTCCTTCCCTTTGTGTTCCTCAGTGACGTACACAAGGACTTTGAGGTGGTGTAAGAACAGAAGGATTCATGGCTAATAAATACTTCATCTAAATGGGTGAGTGTTTGAGCTGGGCTGTTAGCTTAATTCTAACCATAAGGAGCAATAACTTCAGCATACTTTGGGTGGGGGAAGACATCAATCACTGTTACTTTTCAGCAGAGGAAAATGAGAGGAGAGGGAAGAAGCTGGAGTAGATTTTGCCTTTTGGAAACCAGGATGTAAGCTTCTCATCCAGATTCTGGGTTGTGGTGTTCCTAAAGTTTTTTTTCAGTGGTAACATTTCTCCTACTAGGTAAAAAAAAATTGATTATTAAGTGTGTTATGACCAAGGCTGGCTACTGATATATTACTCAATTGTGTCAGATCTTAGGAAGGTCATATCGGACCATGGGTGTGTATGGAGGTTTTCCATAGTATGTTCTTTGACATACCAGAACTGACACACCTCAGTTGTGCTCTGAAGTTTATTCCTAATTATTCAGCCATGGGAGAAGTCTTGTGTCTCTTGTCACAAGTTAACATGCTGCCATATCAAGAATTCAGTGATTTCAGAAGTTTCTTTCTCATGGTCATTTTAAGCTTAATTTACATCACTGATAGTAGGCAATGTGAAGATTTGCTTTTAAATCACTGTACTATATTTACTGGGGGACAGTGTTGTGGAGGGGCCAGGAGTGGGGGGATTCCCTGGCAGAATTCTTTCTGATGTGGAAATTATTTGTTCCCTTTAGTAAGTTTTGCATTAACTGTTTGACATGCAGAGGGTGAGCTCCTGGCTCTGCAGATGCCAGAAGTTTAGCCCTTGACTCCAGAATTTCAAACATCACCTTCAGTCTTCAGTGGAGTCTGTATCCCCACGACCCTCATTTCCCTGACAGTCTCCTCAGTGTTCCTATGACTAATAAAAAACTCATTGACACTGTCCCTTCCTATTTGCTCTTTAGACACTATGTGCACCCAGGGAAATATCATTTTCGTCAGCAGCATCTCTGCTGTCAGTGGCATGGGGAGAGGGGCAGCTGTGACACTGCATCGCTGTCTGTGCCCATTACCAGCAGAAGAAAGAGATTTTGTATACGTCTTATTCATTTAGAAGGGAGCCTTTTTCAATTGCAAACCTTCAGTCTCTTAACTATAATCACCATAGATGTTTTTTCTTGCAGACATATTCTGCCACGTTGAAGCAGCCAAGTTTTTGTAAAGAAAATGTGTTTTCCTCTTTCTTCTGGAAAACGGCTGGCATTCAGATGAGTTGCTGCTTCTCTTAACTCTCTACCCCTGCCCAGTTCAAGAGCCAACTGAGTCATATAACAATACATAAATGAGACTTAAATGAGAAGGGATTTTGCTTCATATTTTCCCCAAATCATTATTACTCTATCCATGTCAGGTTCAGATTTACAGCAGATTAAATTTTGAATAGAAGGAAAGCTGACACAATCCAGCAGGACCTCCTAATTAAACTCTTTCAAGCAGTTGTATTCTTTTTTCCTTTTTGTTGCAACTTTTCTAATTTTTGTGCCCGATCATCTTGGACATGTTTCACTTGTATCTTTTGTAAAAGCATGTATGACATTTCTGTACTGAAATAATCATATGCAATTTTGCCATTCACTTTGGTAGAGCTAAGATCTTTTTTTTGCATCAGCAGAAAACCTGTAATACCTATTGATAATGTTTTTATTAAGAAAGTTAAAAAAAAAAGAAAAAAAGCACATGGCTTTTAAGGACAATAAAAATAAAGTTTCATGATGCATTTTTTTCCCCAAGAAAAACATTTCCTAAACAGAACGTTTTTAACTGGAATTATTGGGATTTTTTTTTTCACTTTAAATTTCAGCCTGACTGTTAAAAAATGTAGTTGATTGAATGGGTTTTTTATATTTTTTACTTCTTTTTCCTCTTTCATACCACTATTTCTTTGAATCTTCCTTCTATATTCCATTTGTTTTGTCTTCTAATTAGTGTCCATTTTTATTTGCTTATGTATATCTTTTATATCTGTATGTATGGATTTGTTTTTTTCCTTTTTGCTTTTTGTATCTCTCCACTATTTGAAGTCTCCATTCCCTTTCTGTCTCTCCCATCTCTTTTGTTCATAATCATACTTCTGCTCTGTTACTGAGGAAGTGACTGGAACCTCAAAATATATTTAAGATCATGGTTTTACTGCTCTCATTTGAAAAACTGAGTTTCTTAGTTCCTCTGTCTAGCATGCAGCTGCTAAGGAAGGCAGGTAATTCACCAGGCAGCTGGGGCCTGACAGTAATACCTCCACAATGGAAATGGACAGTAAAGCACAATTCCTGAGCTGGTGTTAATAATGTAAGTGTTGGAGGAAAAGAAGACCATCAAGCATTGTACTTGGCCTCCCTTGTGGAGAGACTCAGCATAAGGTTGAACTCCAGTGGACAGCTGGCATGTGAAAGTCCAGCAGAAGCCTTGGAGGGTGTTGAGTGCTTTTACTGTCTTTCTGAACACATCTGTGCATGCAAAAGTGGCAGTTTGCCTTGATATCTGCAAAGCTTTAGATAAATGCATGGGGGACAAGATTTAAAGTAGTAGTTACGCTGCAGTTTTGGTGCACATGCAGACGATGGAGAACTAGAAATCTGATGCAACAGAAATGATTGGCAAAAGACATTCTCAATCTCCGAAGGTGATGACTGGAGTGTGCACCAGAAGCTCATCTGGTTTGACTAAACTCCTGTCAGTAGCCTGCCTGATTCTTAATGAGGTTTGGGGTCAAGAAATTAGACTTCCTTGTGCCTTAGTTCTTTGAAAATTTTGTGTCTAGGCATGTGATTTCTAGTGTTCCTAATATACAGTGATCACACAGGATTCATCTTTACATGTTGGTGTGTATACATTGAGCAGTCTCTTGAAAAACAGCCAGAGATCAGAGAGCTTTTTCAGAAAGTGGAAGATTTAGATCCTAAGCACTTTTCAACTCTGAACTTTTTCAACAGTGTTGTACACATGAAATTAATAATCTGCACTTGGAAGAGTACTCCAGTGATCTTTTCTGAGTATCTAGAGACAGTCTGCCTTATTTTAGCAGTGGGATTTAGCTTTATACAGTTATCTGAATATTTTTTGAAGCACAGAAAAAGATTACTTTCCAGCCCCATAATTAGGTCCATTGCCTTGGGAGATGAGAAAGCAGATTTCAGATATGTGATTATTTCCAATTATTGTCTTGTGTTTTAATATGAAGTGAGAAAAAGAAAGGAGAGATTGAGGGTACCCTTTACAATACCAGTCTACAGCTTGTTTGTTCAGACATTTATTAAGGAACTAGATGAAGGAAATGTAAAACTCCTTAATAAATGGAAGCAAAGTTCCTATAGCTGTGAGCATTATTTTATTTTTTTAGGGTATGAAGAGAAAGCCTTAACCATTTTTAAATCTAGTATTATGTTTCTCCAGACTCTTACTACAGACACTTTGAACGATGTACTCTCTATCTAAATCAAAATTTTCTTTCAGTCTATGACACTTTCATTTAAAACCCCTCTTTATTTTTCTTTCAGCCAAATCAGTATTTTTATTTCTAATCACTCTGCATTGTTTTATTTCCTTCGAAGCAGTTATCATACTTTTCTGGTTACATTTTTAAATCATTCACTTCTTTGGCATAAGTGAAATGAAGACTTTGCTTTGCAAATTCTATGCCTTTCTTCTTGTACACCAAATAGAGGTGGCTGACCAGACTAGTCTGCTCTTATTCTTGAAATAGTCCTCGACTGGGTACATTCAGCACAGTGTTTGATGTGTGAATGTGTTTGCCACTGAAGAATAAACACCTCCCCCACCTCCCTCTCAACTACTCAGATCTCCTCATGATCTTGCTTACTGACCAGACACTGACAAAGCACATCAGCACTGAGAGCTGTAGTTGATTACTTCAAAAGGAGAATCGAAACCACACAGCTAAAAGTTGTCTGGAAACACTTTTGGAATGTTACTGAACCTGAAGGCTATTCGCTTTGAGATTTCTCTCCATAAGCAGCTATCCCTCATCCCTTCCAACTAATTAATTAAAAATATTTGGCAGTACAACCTTGACAGTCTTTCAATTCATTAGTATTGGAAGCATAAGCTCCTTTACAATAATAAGGAAATTGATCTTGGCATCCAAATTACTTCTGCCTATTCCACACTGGATCTCTCAAATGACTACTGCCACTAATTCTCTGGTAATTCATGTGAGTTACTACATATCTTTTAATCCTGTTAAGAAGAGAATAGTGACTGTTTTGTTAAAGAGCTCATTGGAAAAATTATCTAAATTGCGCTCTGAATCATTAAACAAAACCCATAACTGAATTATGTAACACTGCGGAAAAAAAATGTTATTACTCCAGTGTGTCAGCAATCAATATCAGTTTCAAATGCATGTAACTTTGACTACAAGCATGAAAAGCAATGTTATTCTTTGTCACTGTTTCTTACTTTTACCCATGTCAGTACTGAATTAATTTAAAAATTTGGGATTGGATTGATTCTAAAAAATATATTGTCATCCTCTTGTAATTCTTCTGAGCAAAAGGAAGCATCTGTCAACTCAAATTTATGACAGTGTGACTATTCACCTGCTGGTAGATGTAGTCCAGGTCTTAATGCATTTGAAAACTCTCAGGTTTATTTTGTTTTTCTTTTGAATATATAAACTTTATTGCTTTTGAATATAAAACCTGACTAACTGTTTCTGTCTTAAACCCCATTCCCCACCCCGTTCCCTAAAGAATTTTTTCTTTTTTTTCTGAAAATCCTGCCTGCCTCTTCACCAAGAATCCAGCAAAAGTCAAGACCCTTGAGGAAAGTTTCAAAGGGATAGTGGAAATCTGAAGTGCAGTGGTCAGTGTGTCTCTTGAGAAGATCTAACCAGTCTTGCAGGGAGAACATTTATCTACTTATCTAGTAACAAATGACAAACCAAACCATGTTTTTAACTTTGCTCTTCTCATAAGAATATTAAAGCACCAAATAGCAGAGCAGACCATATGACTGGTGCTTTAAATACCTATTTTCAACATTAGGAAAGTTGTTGGATTTTCTCTTTATGCATTTCTTATAGCTGAAAATGTTTCTGGAACTTCACTTACCTTGTTAAGTAAAAGGGCATTTCAAACCCAGTGTTAGATCTATAGTTAATGCTTAGCCATATGTCTTCTGAAATATTGTATTAGGCATATGAGAGCAAAAAAGTGTTTAACTACCAAAAAATATAAAAAACAATCTCACATACCCTCTCTCTCTTAGTGCTTTGAAAGAACAGTTTCATAAAGCTGAAAACAATTAAGAGCTAAATCATTTGGGAGAAAGCTTTTAAACAGAAAAATGTGAATGATAATTGAGAGCTGCTTAGGAATATTTTACTAAATGCTCCAAAAGCCACAATTGAGAGAGAAGAGCATTTTGGTTTTAAAAAAATACCACCCAAACAAAACAAAATAAAATAAAATAAAATGAAACCCTGATTCAAAGGGAAAGTGGAAACAGATATCAAACAAACAAACAAATAAACCAACCAACCAAACAGAAAAAACAAAAATTTATATAAAAATGAAAGAAAGGAGAATTTGACAGTGGTACGAGTCAAAACCATAGAATCATGGAATGGTTTGGGTTGGAAGGGACATTAAAGAAAGTCAGAATCATTCAACACTTGTTGATTAAAAACAAACAAACAAACAAACATGCACAGAGAGCACAAGTAGAGTGTAAGAGAGAAGTTTAAAAACATGCTAGGAAATCTTTCAAGTATATTGTTCCATTGCTAAAAGCATCTATAATGACACAAAGAGGCAGAACTGCTCTTTAAGTAATCATGTCATTCAGTATTTAAGAAGAACATCAAACACATACCATTCAATATTTTAAAATAAGTTAGCTTGATAATCCTCTCTGTAATCATCTATTCTAATCTAGAACTGGGAAAAACTAATCACTTACCAATATTTTAAAAAAATAAGAGCATGATCCCAGTAGCTGGAGAATATGTGGGAAAATGCTAAAGGACACGAAAAATAAAAGGAAGATCCCAGTATCAGGATCAATTGACATAGGCTTTCAGAAAACTGCTTTTGCTGTCTGGTTTTTTAAAAATGGAGATAAGTTTAGTTGAGAAAGAAAATGGCACTGAAGTGTTTTACCATTAGTCATTCTGTCCAAGACAAGAAATGGACAATCGATAATATAACATAGACTAAAACCCCATCATGATGTCTCAAATTTTAAGCATCTTAGGGAGCTGTCACAAAGAGGAGAGGTGGCTTTCAGCCTTTACACTGGTAACACTTTCATTACTGATGTAAAAGAAAATACAAAACTTCTTTCTGGTAGAGTTTTTAGAGGACCCTGAGAATGAGAATGAAGAGAACCATGAAAACAAAACAAAATAAAACAAGAAGTTTCAGAGTACAGATACAGAAAGAAAGAGAGAATAATCTATTTTTGTTTGGGGTGACTATTCATCAATGAATGAAACATTACAGCAATGCAACAGAGGATCCAATATCTGTGCAAAAGTGGTGACAATCCCATGAGCAGACTCAGAGGATGGCTTTCCTTAGATGTTGGTTTCCTCTTTTCTGTCTAGCAACAAAAAATTCATTAGTGCAGCTAGCAAGTATACTTATAGTTCATCTACTGCTGGCATTTAAGGCAAGTTTGTTTTGTGAATTAATTGTGGAAAGTCCTGCAGCCTGTGAGTGGCTCCAGCTGGATGGTCCTTTACAATCTTACAATCTATGAAGCTCACACGGAAGAAATGACCCTCCAAACCAGGGAACCCACAGGGGGAAGGAGAAAGAACTACCCAGGTTTGAAAATACTGCTGCAGATGTCACAACTCACAGAACATTTGGAGAGTTTTAGGCTAATGTAATCCATTTCGGTAAAAATGACACATCTGTTTCCACTTTCTGTTTCTTATATTATCTTTGTAACATCACTGTAGACTCCATCTGGAACTGAAATTCTCTTTAATTTTTTTAAAGCAGCGTTCCTGATAAAATCTGGCATTGTAATGATTTGAAGGCAAGGATAAGCTTGGAGAAAGGAACATTTTTTGTTTCCTGCCCATGTAGCCATGGTCATTCTCTCTCTGCACACACGGTAAAGATATATGCAAATATGAATGCATTTACACTGCATGTATACTGTGCAGGAAAACCCAGCATAAGTAGACTGAGAAAATAGATCCTTGCTTTGTATTAATAACATTGTACTAATCCTGAAACCAAGTTAAATTGTTTATTAGAAATGTTTTAAATATTAGAAGGTATGGTTTCTAACTTCTTAATAATTTTGTGCTGTTTCTTCTTATTGTTATTAGTCATGTTTTAAAATCTCTCTAGCCTTTGTAGTCAATCCAGACTGCTGGGGCTTGGTCTTGTCTTACTGCAGTTTAAAGGAATTTTGTCATTGACTTCAGTAAGAGCCAGCTCTACTTTTACTTTTGCTTTGCAGCCTCTTTTAATTTCCTTTAGTGTATGCATTAGCCCAGTGGTAATACTCCCAATCCAGTTATGGAAAGATCATTTTTAAATTTCAGCATTTAACTATTTCTGTAGAAGTGTGAATAACATTTTTGTGTTTGTGTTTTTATGGTTAGTACTGAAGGAAACTGTTAAACTGTATCCTCAAGCTGTTTATCTATGGACTTAACTCCAAAAAACATATTTGGAAATCCAAAAATGTTCTTGGTTAATATGGAATGATCCTTGGTATATCTCCTTGCACTAGGAAGAATGAGTAAAGTGATTACTGGAAAACCGGTTTAGTCTCATATTATATTACCCCTAGAGGTCCCAGTACAAAGTCTCCTGGAGTCAATGAAGGGTTGGAGTGCAAGCATTCTTCCAGTGCCTTTGGTTTAGCAATAACAGTGTCTTATTAATCTTCACTTGCTAGACTAGGGTGGATATCTTTCCAGGAAAAAACGAGCACTAACATTTTGCTCAGGGGAACAGAGGAAAGAAAAACAATTTAAAAGAAAAAAAAAGTTAAACAAGAAATCCACTGAAACCCTTTTAAACTGCAAGGGAGCTAATCAGGAGGGTTTTCTGATAACTTAACAATCTCTCTGTGTTTTTCTTGGCTGACTTGTTGGGCACTTCAAGGTTTTTACTGGGCAGGAAAAGAAAGAATAAGCAACATCAATCATATGACAAAATTTGAACACAGACTAAAAGAGGGCAACTCCAAGGTGCACTGAAGACCACTTCTCAACCAGGTTCATAGCTTAGTTTAATTTTTTTTCAATGGAGGAAAGGAAAGGAAATATTTTGCCATGTCACATGTGGTTATAATGGAACTATCTCTGGACTTCTCTTTCTTCTTTTGTTTCCTTGCACTCCTGTTTCCTGCCTCAGGTTTGGGAAGGAAATGCTCTGCAGTCCCAACACAATGATCTAGTCCTTCACAGGGTGCGGAAAAGGTCTGAAGGCTTTTTAATGGTGGTGGCCTGGCAATATCCTTTCTCTCCTTACGAGAGTTCGCACAACATAACTCATCCTTATGATTTCACTCTTGCATTTTTTCAGTGACTTATCTATGTGACAGCAATACTCAAAAGGCATTTTTCCTGGTAAGAGCTAAGCAGGATCTTGAAGCCATGGTCGTTCTTTAACTATTCCATCAAAGACAGCGAGTGTTTTGAAGTGCTTTTCCTGTGCCCAAACCAAACAGTAAGTAATGATGCAATCAATCCACCCTGGCCATCTAGAACTGATAGTTTTACTCTCTCCCTACTTGTCTAATATGAATACCTATCTATCAATCTAACCTAGATGGATAGAATGATTGGTAGATTTATAGATAGATGATTGATAGATAACTAAGAAAATGAAGGTGCTTTTAAACTACAGTAGCTTTTAAAACATCCCAGGTATAGTCCATGTTATAGTTCATGGGGCTATCTAACTCTTTAAAAGTCTGTCTTTCAACAAAGATTAAGCACAGAAAATAAAGTCCCAAATAATTTACAAAGACAAAAAGAAATCAAGAAGGAAGCCTTCAAAGAGTGAGAAGATTTCTGTTGACTTTAGAAGACACTGGATCAGCTCTCTGGCCACATCATGTCAGTCTTGGCTGTCAAGTGATACCAATAAATAGTCATAACAGAATTGAAGATTGTACAAGTGGTCAAGGTAAACTGGGCTTGCTTGTGTAAAAGTCTTGTGAAAATTTTAAAAATCCCAGTTGGAAAAATATGGCATATCCAGCAGTTTACTATTTTGCTAACAATTCAAATCAGGTGACTGAAAAGCTCTGAAAGTTGTCAACACTAAATAAAGAAACTGAGTTTGCACTAGTAAGGTAGTTTTGGATTTGGACCTTTCACAAAACCTGCTCTCATATCTAGTACAGTTTTCAGCAGAGGCATCTACTTCTGTTCTTGAGTAGAGAATAGGCAATGTCATTTCAACTCACAAGGAGTTAGCTAAAGGATTGCCATTTTAACTCCCTTTTGGCCAGATGTGAAACATTAGGAAATGTCAGAGCTGGAGCCAATAGAGTCTGGCTGAATGCTCTGAACTCTATTTGCTTTAATACATCTATTACCATGTTATTGAAAGGTGTTGTAAGCACAAATGGCAGCGTAACTTAGATTTGCAGTTTATGTTAAGACCCTTTTGAACATTTCCTGGAGGTATATAGAAAATTAAAGTGAAGATAAATTAGAATGAACTGAGGCTACCTTACGTTGCTACTTTGTGCTGTCCAAGCAGCAAAAAGAGTGCTCACTGCAAGTGGGAATCTGTTGTCTTTTATAAGGACTTAGGAGCATGAATTTTCTGTAAAGTTCCTTGTAATTTTCTCTGTTTGAATACAAGAAATTGATCAAATTTGCTGCAGGCCAGTTCTGATCTGTAATGAAAGTCTGGAAATATTAATTGATGTTATGGTTTAAGCAAAATTGTCCCATGTAAGGAAAGTTCATTATTACTTTTTGTACCGTCACATGTTGAATTGACTTGTGCATTACATTTAACTACCTGCTTGCCTTTTTTTTTTTACCATGGAAATGGAACTGAAAACTTCATGTGATATTTTTTCCATTTGCAGAAAGTACAAAGAAATTATCTATAAATTTTAAGTTTACTTTTGATTTATTTAACACTTTTTGTGTTAAAAAATTAATTTCAGAATTAAAATACTTTCTAATCAAAATGCCAAAAATATTTTCCCATTGGAAAGGTGTCAGGCTAAACATAAATTTGCAAAAGCCTCGGGTTTTTCAGAAACTAGATTCTTTCATACAACTTCTGCATCTTGTAAAAAAAAAAAAAGTGTTAATCTTAATTTGCACTGATATGAGTGTGAGAGGAGAGTTGGGCCACATGTTCCCATTTGCTCATTCTAAGTCCCTCTATGGAATGACCAATTTTGGTACAACCATATCAGATTTGAGATACCCACAGGTATGCTCTGAGATCAGCGAGCTAGAAACATTTTAAAAGGTGGTGATACAAGTCAGTGTGTGTGCATACATGCTCCTTTGGAGGTTTCCTTTGAGGTTGTGGATTGTGATTTCATCCAATTTTACATGAGCCATTTAGTTTTAATGGAAGCTTTGATCATTTATAGCACAAAACAGCTTTCCTTAATCAAATTTAGAATGCAGAGGATGACTTAACCGTGAAGTGTGTGCTTACATTCATATCCCTGCTTCAGTCCAATGTGCTGTTTCCCTGCTCTTTTCCTCTCAACCCAAGAACATCATATTCTGTTCTAAAGATTGAAGTTGTTAAGGCATAAAGAAGTTTCTTTCAGTAGATATTGAACCCACAAGTACACTGGTTTTGTTACTTAATTCTACTTTGGAAATCATCAGAAGTCATCAGTTGTGGAAATGATCAAAAGCAAGAGCTATGACATTACAGAGACACATATCTTGTTTAAAATGAATGAAAATGGTCATTCAAGGATTGCCTTTGGAACATTCAGCTCTAAAGGGCCAGGGAACCATGATACAATTTCACAGACATTGCAAAATAGATTTTTGCTAAGGTAATAATTACAATAGTAATAAATAGGTACTCTTAAAAATTTTTATTATGATGAACCTCTTGCTAATTGAAGCATAGTAGAAAATAGAAGCAGAGTCAAATAAAAAGGTATTGGCATAGCAAGATAAAAATAAAATCCTAAAAGAAGGATCTGGTCTCATTCCCTGGTCTGCTGTGGGACCATTGGAAAATCTCAGCTCCAGTAAATCAATGCAATTTCATAGTAAATTCGGTTGACCCTCCTTTGGTTTTTTTCCTTTCCCTTTGTTTTCCCCCAATATATGACACATGATAAGCTTAAATCTGCATCTTTGTGTGCATTCACTGATGAAATAATGACTGTAGCAAATCCCCTGATATTTTTTAGTCAGATGATAATTGGAGTGGAAGAAAAATTATTCAGAAATTAAATAAAAAACAGCCTTAATTGTAGGAGTTTGTTAAATAATGAAAACACAGATTCACACAGATTTCTTATAATTAACTAGCTCCACATATTCCTAAATGTATAAACATCCCAAGTGTTTTCAAATGAATCTTTGAATATCACTCTGTGTGTTGATGCTGGAGTTTCAGCCATTATTCTTGATTTCTTCTGCCTGTATATTTGTAAGCCAGAACACTAACATTGTTTTTGTAACATTTCTGTGTGTTTGACTATGTTTTGTACAGCATGTAGTCAAACAGCCAGGTCAGAATATAAGAAGATAAGCCTTTCTTCCTTTTTGTTTCATGTATGGCATGTGACAGCAGAATGGACACAATATGAGTTTTACCAAGTTGTTTCTTTGTGTTTCCTCAAAAAAAGCATTGCTTCTCCTGTAGTTGTCTGCAGGTTTGGGCTTATTACTGTGTGACAGTGTGTAGAAGACACTATTGCATAAGACCCTTTTCTTCATAGTAGTCTTTCTGAACTCTTCAAAGTGTTTTCTTAGGAGTCCGTTGCTAACTCAGAGGAAGCCAGGCAGCCAACCAAGAGCTGATTCAGTATCCTTGTGCAACCAAGTGCTGTTTGTTTTACTTGTACTACTACATTACACCACAAGAAGCTCTGGAAAAGAAAATGAACAGAAAGAGAGCTCACCAGCTCTGAATATGATAGTCTTGTCTCTCCAAATTTTTTTTCAGTCTTCATTGTTAAGAAACTTCAAAAACCTTGTAAAAGTGATGGGTAGGAAAGACTTGCATTGGAGATTTATCGGGGGTTAAACTATATACCCTCTCACACAGGTGGTTTTGGTTGTAATAGAGAGCTTATGTCATGTTGTAGCTGCTTGAGTATTCTCAGCAGTACATTTGCTGTGATCTCACAACTCTTGACCAGAAGTCATCTCTCTGATGTGACCCCTGGGGGAGTGATAGGATCTGTCCTTCCAAGAATCATTACTACTAAATAGTTTCCAAGGTCAGTGCATCTCCTTTCTGACTGTTATCAGGATGTTGATCTCACAACCCATTCACTAGTGAAGCAGAGGAAAACCAGCTGCTGTTAGACTGTTTCTGAAACAAGTCCACTTTTTGCAGTTTGTTCACTCCAAGACCACATTACACTGTGGACCAAGCTGGAGAGCTTTCAACCAGAAGAGATCCAGCTGGCTCTTCATGTGCTTACACCACTTCTAACCCATTGGGCCAGACTAGAAGTAATCTGGTGTAAAATCCTCTTTAGTGAGCAAAGTGGAGAAGCTGGGTCCTCAGGAAAAACATTGCCTCTCTAAAGATATGCTCTTATTACAGTCCACCACTTGCTAAGGCAGACACAGGCAGGATCTGTTTCTTGTGAACATTGGCATTTGCTGTAAACTAATGACTGAGCAGCTTAGTGTAGTCATATCTTTTATGGCAACTTTCATCCAGAGGTTGACCCTACCATGCCCAGCATCTAAGCATGGATGTTTCCCTCCTTGGTTGCTTCTCATGATTCAAAGAGAAGTCTATGGCTTCCTTCCTGCAGGACAGCAGACTGGCCAGCTGCCACACCTTTTTGCTGATGGATTAAAGTGTTTGGGGGCCTCAAACTGCATTCCCTTCAGCTGCTACTGATGTGTACAATTTTTACTAGGCAAGAATAATGGGATTTAAGGGAAGAAAGAATAAAAGTAAATTTTCAAAGGAAATCCTGCTATTGGTTGCTGCTATTTCCTTCTATTGTTGAATGTTGCAGATGCTGAAGTAAATTTCTACTGAGATGGGAATCCCACATTAACTGTTGTCATCTGAGTTTGGTCATGGCCAGCAGTTAAATCATTCTTCCTTCTCGTTTGTACAGCTGAAGATTCCAGTGCTATTTCAGACATTTTTCTTAGTAAGCATGCATAATGCTTCTCACAGGTCACTGTCCTCTGACATGTGCCAAAAGGATTGAAACAAAAATGTTGAACCTTCCACAAACTCTCTGACAGCTTCTATGGAATTGCATAGAGAAGGGTGCTTGCCAAAACAACTTGTAAGTGTCGTATTTGTTTTCTTTTTTCCTTCCTCTTCCCTATATTTTGAACTTAATTTATGTGGAACATAATTGAATTCCTCAGGGATACTGTTAATTTTCTCCATAATGAGTTGTCTAGGAAATTTCCAAGAATCCCTTCCAATCCTAAAATGCTTCTCAAATCACTATCACTTGAAAGCATAAATTCAGTGTATGAGGCAATCTCTGTTTTTACGTGTGGTGCTTAAAAGAGGATTTAGAAACTTCATTTTGAATCATTTCTAAGTGGGTTATGTCTGCAAGGGGGATGCATGGGCCTCCTTCACTGACCAGACATGCAATATCCTTGCAGCCTTGATTGTGTTTTCTTTAACATGTGTACCCTTTACTGGGGAGTGTGGGTTACCAGTGTTTGCTCTGGTCTACAGTTCTGCTCACAAAAGGCACTAAAATGATCCCAATAAGAAATCACAAAAAGAAACAATCCAAGCAATAGGGTTAGCTATTAATGTTTGCCAATACTTGTTAGCTATTAATGCTTGTTAATACACTGAAGATTCAGTGAGAGGAAGAGTAGAAAGACAAGCAGCAACCCAACCTGTAATATAACAGGCAGTGTATCTAATGACTGTTTTACTTAAGAGAGAGTAAGAATCTAAAAGTTCTCTGAACATGGCCTGTAGATATTTCCTTCAGAGAACAGTCTCCTAGCTGTGTCAAATCTGTCCAGTCTCTGTTTCCCAGAATTCTCTCCCCTCTAGCAATCGGCAGCACAAGGACTGCAGGAGGCCCAGTTGTGGATGGACATGCTGTGAACATGGGCTGAAATTACTCAAGACATTGGCATTGTTGGAAAGGCTGGCTTTAGAAGTTTCCTGTCAGTCCCTCTGTCCTGGCGCCCTGTATCCTCTGTGCTGGTGTTTACCATACCCTCAGGTTGCACTTTTGTGACGAATTAAACCAAGCTGAGTCAGCACAGTCATGGTCTCATCTAAATACTTTGCTCTGGCTCTTCCCCACTTGTCTTGTACTACTTAGGGCACTGAGAGTTCCAGGCTACAGAAAGTGTTGTTAATCCATTTGAACCAGCTCTGAACCACTGGGAACCATCAGTGCCAGCAGCAGAGGGGTGGAGATCACAAGAGAGAGACGGGGAGGATGGTGGCAATATTGGTTTATATTGGTTTAAGCTGTTGAGAAACTTCAACCTCATTGCAAAAGAATAGCAGCATGTGGGCTACTCAGTGAGCTGAATTACTGAAATTATGTACATTTATAATAAAACCAAACCAAACCAAACCAAACCAACCAACCAAAAAAAAATCCCACGAAAAACATAAAGCAAAAACTCCCTTCTTGTAAAGGGTTGTGTTGATGTAGCTGAAGGGTCAGTGAACTAGTGCAGAGTATTTGTTGCTTTGAGGGCACTATGCTTCTCAGTTCACCCCATAAATTTCATCCCATAAATTGCCTCCAGAACTAAGAAGATCATAAAAAAAGAAGGCTATAAAGCCTTTATTAAACTGAAAGTGGAAAATTCTGATTTGGATTCAAGGTGCTTAATTAGAATATTCAATTCAAATAGCCTGTTCAAAATTATTGAATGTATGTGTTGATACTCTGCATCTCAGTTGAGTAAAGAAAAACCTGTTGTGCTTTTCAGAAAAGATAGTTAAGTCTCCTAAATGTGTTTGCCAGAAATAGTGGGATATAAATCATCCCAACAGAGTGTTTTGAACAAATTAAAACCAGTCTGTTAGAGTGACAACATGCTTACTTAACTCAAGATACAGTAATGGGCTTTTTGATGTTGTTCTAATTGAACCAGATTTCCTGAATTATTTTCTACATTTAATTTTAATGTCTTCAATTATGTTTCTGTGTCTCCTTGAAATAAAATCACATGTTTTCTCTATTTTTAGCTGTAACACCACCTACTTTGAAACATTTTTGGATAAAATATTTATCATTTTGACAGAATTTTAGGTAGTGGATCATGATGTTTATTTATTTATGTGAAGGATGGCAAAGCTTTCTTCCTTGTGAAGCATAGAGGTAATCTGAGTGTCTGAACTAATGTTTGCTTCATCTTTATTTTTGGACATCTCTGTGTAAGGCTAACATCCTGTGTTAAAAAGCTGTGCTTGTAGTTAAATTGATCTTTTAACATTGTACACTTCCCAGGACAAAGAATATAGCAGGATTGTTCTTAGTAACATGCTGCATCTTGTTGTTTTGCTATTTATTGAAGAAGCACATTAAGTCATAACATCTGGCTTGCTGGGTGCCTAATTATGGGTTTTACTCTGGTTGTTCAAGGGTCTGTGCATCTCCCTTAGTCTCATTTGTTCTATTCCATTAGTACCCATATCATGTAATGTTTCAGTTTCCATAGGAATTTTCAAGTGATTTTCCAAGAGATGAAGCTGCTGCACAATACCTGTCCTTAAACTGTGTTGATTTGGTTTGTCTGTACTCATTATTTCTTTAGTACAGCCATGCCTTTGTGTTCCTGTACCAGGATGTTAAAGCTGAGTTGACTGTCTTTTATAGAACAGAGTGGTTAAAACAGCTCTACTCCCATTAGAGATGACAGCAGCACTGGTGTGGACATCAAAATTCAGATAATTTCATGCCTTGCACCCTTTTCTTTAGGAAAAATAATAGATGGAGAAGATGTTAGTAGCATCTTTAAAAGAAGTAGCACCATCTAAAATGAACCATGATTGGTTCTGGTGTGACTAGTTCACATGCTCTGAAAGGATGCCTCCAGAGCTGTAAAAAACCCATGGTATTCATCACAGGGCACAGCTATGTCCAAATCACTTCCCTCGTCTGCTCAGATGACTTCAAAGAAACTAATGAAATGCAAAAACCAGCCTTGTGGCACAGTGAGCTGGAACTGATGCCTTCTACTGAGATTTACGGTTATATGTGGATAAGAAGAAGTCTTTCTGTTCTCTGTCCTAAATGAAACAAGAGCTACACTTACAGACAGGCTTATAACGGGATGAGGGTGCCTGCTCTAGATTACTACTTTCTTTGGTTGGGGGAAAAAAGGAAGAAGAAACTCTTAGTGGAGGTGAAGGAGAATGTGAGCATTTTAGTATTTTGTATTAAATACTTCTGTTTCTTGTCAAACACTCCTCATTCCTCTTCTATTAACAGAGTACTTTGCAGGGAAACAAACTGTAATGGTTAACATCCAAGAAATCCATAGGCAAAATAGATTTTAAAGGCCCTTTAGAGCCAAATCCAAAACCATACAATTTATTATGCTAATTTGAGTTAATGCACTTTGTCAAGATTCAGAGTTGCAACAATTTAAGTGGCATAAGTAACAGAGGCTTGTTGTCACTGTTTCTGAACTTCTGCTGTTCCCAGTAAATTCAATGAGAAAACAGAGCACTACAGATGGAAAGACTTTTCCCACACCCATCCCCATTTCAGAGCTGGGAGCAAAAAAAATCTCAAGAGATAACTCACATTCAACTAAATAAAGAGTAAAAATCACACTAGACAAGTGAAACTAGTAAAAGGCTCAGGACAAGAGTTTAGCATTTTGTTGGCTAGATCCCAATCCAAGGAATGTATCTTGCAGGTGTGAAATGTTGGTAGCTGTGCTCCCCCAAGTTCTATGGAGGTAGTTTGTCAGATGACAAAGAAGGTGTCTCTCTGGAGAATTTTGCTGTGGAAAGACAGTTCCTGTCCAGAAGCAGTGGAGAGGCACCAGTTTATTTTATCTTCCTTTATTATGGTAATATTGAACAGGTTCTTCATTATTTCTTGAATGCATGTTTTCCGTGGCAAAGTACAGCACCTCTAGAGCTAATGCAGAGGTGCTAGCTGCTACAATTGTCCTCAAATGCATATATATCCTGGGAATGATCCTTATCCTGTTTGACATAAAATTGTAATGTCTAATCCTCATTCCTAATGATGAATTATATATTCTTCAAAGTTACTGCCAACCTAAAACATAGAGGAGCATTAAAAAAATTACTAACAGAATGTTATATTTAGGCACAGTAAAACATACTTAATTTCCTTTCATATTGTTGAATTTTGCTTTTAAAGTGAACTTGCTGGCAGTTCAATTTTTTGATTTGAAGCAACCAAGACAAGACGGTAGCACTCAGCCTCACAAAGCATAGCCAAAAGTATGCCAGCCACAGCTGTGCGAGCTTTTCCAAGATTAATTTTTAAAGGACTTTAGAATAGGCAGAGGAGAATGTAGTCTCTGAAGTTCAGCAAGACAGGCAATTGCCTGAACCAAAATTCTTTATGCTGTTTGTGAAATCAGAGGTTAGGATGCTGTTCTCTAATTTGCCAGAAGTGTCAGTAATGACCTCTGTTTCTTAAGTAAACTGTCTTTGATTTGCCTGAACTGAAATCTGAAAAAATAATAATAAAGGTGTTCCAAATAGAAGGAGATTGCTGTGTATCAGTGCCTATGGGTGTGTAGCTGTGTAGGAGTGTGTACCTGCCTGTGCTATGAAATAGGGAAGTGTTTGAAAACAAACTTTTTATGATGCTTAAATATTAATGTAAAGTGAGTCTGACTGTGGTTTATGCATGCAGTTATAACGCAGTCAGGTTAAAAGGGGGAAAGAAACCAGGGAAGCAGTCTATTATCCATGGTGCTTTGACCCAGGGGCCTCTCCTGCCTGCTGCAGCTTTCAGTAATGTTGACTAAACATCACTGCTGATTCTGACGCATTACCTTAAATAAGGGGGTCAAAATCTCCCCCCTAAAGACTAACCAGATAAAAATCCTGGACTGAAATTCTCAGGCTTTTTATAGAATTTGAGCTATAGTGACATTTTTCTAAAAAAAAAAAAAAAAAAAGATTGCCAGAGAATGTATCTAGGAAAATGTATGCATACGTATCTCACATCCTGAATATTGCTCTTCAAAGTATGGCAATGCATTTTGCTCCAGCTGAGAAGGAAAGAAATTGTTGAGGTTTAGATGTTTAGAATATTAGCTGCCAAATTCTTTTTTTAGTGAAACCACTAATAAAGGAAATATTTCTAGATTTTTTGTTTTGGTATGGGTGCCCAGAAGGTACAGTGGTGTCTTGGTTGGTTGGTTGGTTGGGTTTTTTTCTCAAAATAAAAACTTTTTTCCTTGAAATTGCAAAGCCTGACAGCTGCTACTTAAAGATATTTAACATTCAGTGAACTATTCTTAGCATCAAAATAGGTCTTGTTAAACTTAGTACCCAATTATGTGAAAGATCTAGACGGCACGTGCAATGCAGCTATTAAAAAATCCCTGCTGCTCAAAAAACAGGTATGTGAATATCATGAATGCACATCTCAAATTTAGAAAAAAAACCCAAACAAACAAACAAAAACTCCATTAAAATATGGTGTTGAAAAGCTTTATTTTTAACTAAAAATTGTAATTAGTTTGATGTCTGAGACCTGAATATAAAGTCTACCTTTTCAACATAGGATTTTTCACATTTTATTGAGCAATTTTCTACTTTTTTACACACGGCCCAATACTGTATCCCTTGTTTCAGGGTGTGGTATCTACCCATATAAATAGCTGGGATTAACTGCATGCCTAAATACTGAAGTGGAACTACTTGCATAAGGAACTACCACTCAGTGGGAATAAAACAACTGGGTGTAGAATTATTTATTTATTACTCATCAGACAAAATTACTTGACCACACAAATGGAGTCCCTGAGGCAGTATCTGAAAGCCAGAAGTAAAAAAAACATAAACAAAACCAAAAAAACCCCAACCAGATTACACTCTTATAAATGGTCTTTAGAGTGGATTTTTCCTTTAGTTTTGTTCTACACAGTTTTTTTACAGATTATTAATGACAGGGTTAAGAAAAGAACATTTGAACTTAATTAGTGATGTAAGATAATACATATAATTATAGTATGAAGAGAAGCTAAAATATCTTGGTACATACAGTGGATGTATTTATTCCCACAGTAATTAACCCACATATAAAAGGACTTTTCAGACAAGATTCTTGGAGTTAGTGGCAAATTTGAATAGCTTTCTAAAACTACAAGAACCTCACTGGCGCCACCCGACTTCCTCTGAAGTCAGTGGAAATTTGCCTGCAACTTTGGTGGAAGTAAACAACGAGATAGTTTGGAAAACAAAACGAAAAAGTTGCCATTAGTGAGTCATGAAATCTGGAATTATCTCAGAGAGAGTCTCCATGTCCTCCAATCTCCGTCTAAGTGCACAAAGCAGAACTTTTAACTTCTTTTTTTTCTAGGAGTGCTAAGACAGAGAGCAATGTTGTAGTATGTCCTCACATCTGAGCCATTAAGCGAAGGCCCATGTTGTACCCAGAGCTCTGATTCTGCAATCCAGCCTTTTTGACCCTTATGCATCTCAGGTATTGCCAGAGATGTGCGTATTTAAAGCCTAGAATTCTGCTAATTTATGTTTGCCTAAATTAATTTCTCTTTTATTAAAAGAGCTAGAAAAAAATTCTTAATTTTTATACTGTAAAAGTTTTCATAAATAGTTTTTCAGTAACCTGAACAAAGAAAAACCATGGCTCATAAATTTTGAGAGTATTCCTTGGAATAAGCATACAAATCGAACACGGGATTAATGCAATTAATGGTAATGATATTTCAGAGTGAGGGGACTTTTCTTTGCAAGGTATAATGAAAAAGCATTTTCCCACACAAGACTCCTTGTTACCTAAAGGGTGAAAAATGCTCACATCAGGATAGAAGGCAGGAGAAAACATGACTGACATAGAGTTAAATCCACAGTGAAAGTACTATGGGAAAGTCCACTTCAATAAGAGCATAATTGTCTAAATAAGGATTTCATCCACTAGTCTGCCATGGTTTCTCAGAATACAACAGTGGCTCAGTTTGAATTTATTGTGTGTATATCTGAGTTCTGCACACTGGATGTCAAGGCTCTCTCTTCAGACAAAGCCTTATTGTTTATTAAAATGTTTCATTAGTCCTTGTTGTGGGAGCCACAAACCTCTTGTCTCCACCAAAGCCAGATTCCGCTCAGAGCGCAGTTTGGAATGCATATCCTTGTGAATTTAAAGTACAGAATAGCCTCTCTGTGGCCTGTGCTAAAAATCCATCTGAATGCAATAACTTTCCCCTAAGCTTAAATGGCCACAGTGCTTTGTGTCAGAATAAAAGCATACACTGACCCTGACACTCTGCTCTGGCCATGCCATTTTCTGTCTGAAGTGAAACAGAGTTTAGAAAGAAAGAATATTTTTGTCTACGTCTTAGTCTACCTGGGTTTTGCCTGTAGTATACGTATGAACAACCTTATTCGGGGCTCTGCTAAATTTTGCTATTCTGTGTCTTCTCCAAAAGACACTGAAGCAGAGGAATCTCTTCTCCCCACTTTGTATCTACCATAAGCATGAACATTCCAGGCCTTCTATAGTGGGTCAGCCAAGTGGACAACACAGAGGTATTGTGCTCCTTCTTATTCTTCTGGGATTTTGTTCCTCCGCAGCACCAGAAACACTACAGAAACTGTAGTGTAGCAGATTTAACCCTCACATTTTCTAAGTTCTAATATTTAAAGTAGAAATGTAGAGCATTATTTTTTCCAGTAGGGATTTCTTCATAAGGCTCCTATAATTACTTACCAATGTTTCTCAAGACTATTGTCATTGTTCTGTTTGTTTGCAATCTGTTTTTGTGTTTCTACTTACAGTAGTTAGATATATTAACTCATTAATATTAGACTTGAAATCTTGTTTCCATTGGTAAATGGAAGTTATTTATGGATAAAATTATTTTACAGGGCATCAGCCACTATAGAATGGCTGTCTTTTATTAATTGTTGCTATATAATACTACAAGTTTGTATCGAATCACAGCCCATTAACCCCTTTACTACTTACCAAGAATATTACAATTACCACTGCAGCCCATGGGTTAAACAGGTTCCTTACTGCTGGAGAAGTGGGATGTATAACCTCTTGAGTAAATGGCGTTGTAATTTTAAATGTTAAAAACATTTTCATGGTATTTAAAATAGCTTCTTTTACCTAAGAAAACTACTTTGATTCTCAATTTCTAAAGCCTTCTGATCCTAAACAATTCTCTAGGTGGCTCAGGCTGTATCATATTATCCTGTCATTTCCTTAAGATTAGGACCTGTACTCAGGAAAGTAAAACTTCCATTTTCTCTCTTTTTTTTTTTTTTTGTGTGAGGAAGAGGGGGGGAGAGGGGTGTGTGAGAAGGGGATGAGGTGGGAAAAGGACAAATAAAATTCTTCACTAGTCCATGCCATATGTTTTAGATCAAAGACTTAAACAAAAAGATATAGGACAGCAGAATAAGAAACTAAAAATGTAACAATAAGTACATCTTGGATAAATATACAGAACAAAGGACTCTGCCCTTTCTTCCTCAAAAGTATATTTTAAACGTAAATATAAACTAGGGTTTTTCTTCTGAAAAACCTCAAACCCCAGTGCAAGCACATTCCAAAATAACTCCTGGCGTGAACAGCCCAACATAAACAACAATGGCCCACAAAAAGCATTTTTGGACCATTAATGAACTTTCCATTTTTCTTCAAACTGACAGCTCAGGAGAGCTTCCAAGTGCATGGCTATGTGCAACATATCAGTTAGAGAAGGAATGCTGTCATGTCATGTACCCTATCAAAGAGAATGCATCAACCTCAGCTCCCCATAGTCAGTGATGCGGCTGTATGGAAAGTATCCATCACTGAAAGCTTGCCACATCTCAGCACAGACTGCTGCCTGTCTGGCAGTGTATGTGACCTTCCTGTAGAGCAAATGTCCATGGAACTGCTCACTAGTGTGGGAGAGCAGCATGCTGTGCTCCCTGGCGAAGCGCCACAAGGCGAAAGGGAAGATTGCCTACAGGTTGGGTTGGCTTTTTTTCCCTTTTTCTAATTTCCCACATCTCAAATGTAGGATCACTGTCTGATGTTGGGTTTTATGCCAAGCATTGTATGGGGTTTAACTGAAATGAATAGTTTTCACCAAAACCTTTTGCCTGTGCCTTGCTAAAGGGTGTTCTCATCTATTTGATTTGAAGGCTTAATCATCTGAGCGCTAAACACTTGCCATTTTGCTCAACTGGGATTTGTCTTGTTGTCTGGTTTTTTCATCCTTCTTTTAGTAATATCCCAGTACAGACATGAGTGTATATGTGTAGGAGTAAGTACCTGGGCAACCTGGGTGTAGGAATGACACACTCTCTTGGTCTCAGTGGGAAAATGGTGCATTTCCTTCTAGTAGTTTTCCTCTTGGAAGTGAATAAACTTCTTCTTAGTGAAAAGCGTGCCCTTCCTGCCCAAAAAGTTATGACTAGACAACATGCCTCACTCCCTTAGCATGGAGGATGCTGAGGAAGCATATCTGAGGAGGGCTTGGCTTTGTTTTGGGCTTTTGAAGCAAACTGCAGTACTTCTGCCTTTGTTTGGGGGTCCAGCCACTACTGTCACTGTTTCTCTTCCATTCCATGCCTGTTTTCCTCCTGACCTTTGCCAGAGGAAGCGGAGGGAGAGAAAAGAGATCTACATACCCAGAAAACATTTAATAAATCACTACAGCTTTGTTTTCTACATTGTGTCCATGGAAACACCCACAAAATTAGAATTTGCTCAGCACAAAATGCTCAGCACAGGAATGTCCTGCTCCTGTACAGTGTATACAAATCAATGCAGAGGCCTCTTTAAATTGGGTATCTTTACTTGAAGGAAATTTAAGGATCCATAACCGGACTGTTTCACAATCACTTAAATTCTCCCCCTCTAAATTCTTACATAGTCTGCTTTTTTTATTTTTTGTTAGGCATATGATATTTAATGAACAAAGGAAGCTTTTGTTGAAACATGACTTAAAACTTTTTTTTTTTTTGGTGAGCATTTTCAAACAAATTCCTTGCATTTAGGAAGACTTGAGAACAAAACAATAAGAAATTAATATTTACTGGTGAATTTAAATGAAATGCATTCAGGAAATGTTCAGCCTAAAAGGAATTTTAGATTATAAAGATGACATTCCAATCTGAGTGTAACTTTAAGATATGCTGAAAGAGTCATGTACATATCCAAAACACACAGCATAAAAAGCCTTCGTGCTGCCTCTTCTATTTTCCATTTACCAATTCTTTCCTGATGACTGACACAGTTGCAACATCCCTGCTTTGCCCTGCCAGGTACCAGTCATCCCCCCTTCATGCTGGTGACTGTGCCCGTTCAAACAGAGCTCCATGTGCTGCACTGTAATTATTGATGACAGCTTTTCAAAGAGAAGGAGGGCCTGGAGGATGGGCTGGTCTGCAGCCTTTGACTCTTAAGCCTTTTGGCTTATTTACACAGGACATTTTTTTCCCACCTACTTATCTATTAGAGGGGTGAGTCATGCCCAATGCATGTCCATAACATCACTTAGGTGAGCTGTCTCATTAAGTTCAGGATGGCAACATGCATCCATATGTTATCAGACTGGGAACAAGGGATTGCAAGCCTTAACTGTGATATGAATATCCTTTTCAACATGTATCTGTATGTCAATCTAGAGTAAGACTCCTCTGTTATTTGGGGCTTCCAGGTGTAACTACAACTATCAGCAGACAGTAAAGAACATGATTATCTCATGGTCTGTCAAAACATAAAAGAAAGAGAACTTACTGCTTTACCAGCTCAGGGTTAATCTCATATTTCTGAGAAAAAAAAATGGCTAAAAATGCACCAGCCAAGGCCATATGGTCCTAACACATGTGTTACTTCTCCATCTAGCTGCCAAAAACAATGTCTGTGTCTGTCTAAGAGGTGCTGAGTAGTTTCTTCAAAGTCTGTAGCATCTCTGTGAAATCTTGAGGATAATAGTGCTGCCAGGTCTCAAGATAATACAGAATCAAGTCATGACAGCTGGACTCTTCTTCCTTCAAAGTCACTGAGATAGCATACAGTAATTCTGGGAGCAGAGGAGAAAGCTGCAAATTTGCCATCTCTCTTTAAACCAGACAATTTCACCTTGGTGGCACTGTGTTAGACACACAAAACATTTAAGTTGGCACAGTGATGCTGCTTTTGTATCCTGGTTTGAAACTTGACGTTGCTAAGGTTCCATGTGTTGCACAGAGCTGTGGGAAGGGAGTTAAAGAACATTGCAAATATTTACTATAGGCTTTAACAGCAATTAAACTTTGTATTAATCCCTCCTTTCTGAGTAGCAACATGTTATAAAGGCCTAAAGTTACATTCTGCCACTGCAAAAAATACAGAGCATGGGTAATTCAGCCTTGTATATTTTATACATATACAGACTAGGATATAGGTGGTGAAACCAGACAGGAGGAATCCTTACTTTTCTCAGGAATATGATTACTGTGTTGAAGTGCCTGCCTTACAGCAAGCCTTTCTGCTTCAAGAGCTAAATTCCTATCACAGATATTAAAGCAGAAAGTAAGCTACACTAGATTCAATGACTTTCCTAAAAGTCTGGCATCCTAAACTACAAGTAGTGCAGCATTTCTTTAAGGACTGGAATGAAGTCCCTATACCAGAAATTAAAAAAAATAAAAATCTAAAAATGGTAATATGTTTAATAATACAATTAGGTCATACCAGCCTCAGCACAGTTGTGTTCATAACATTTTTTTTTTATTTTTATACTTCAGATTTAAGAAATTGAATTATTTTTGACCAGAAGTTATCTAGACTCTTGAGGAGTTATGGGGAAAGTGAATGGTTTCTTGAGTGAGATAAAATTTATGTTCATCATCTCTGAGAACACAAGGGCAGATCTCTATTATACTGGCTGATTAGGATGAGGAAGGAAATAAAACCTGGAAGAAATAAGATTATTTCTAAAATGTTTGTACAAGAAATGGAAAGGCAAAGGAATTCTTCTTTGATGGCCCATCACCCCACAAAGCCAGACCCAGAGCAGTCCTGGCTCCCCTCCTCTGCTGTCAAGGGCATGGGAATTTGAACTGGCCACAACCACACCAGCCAATAATACGGTGTAGTTGTCCAGAAAAACTTTCTTCCCTTTTGTTCTCACTGTTCTGACACAACACAATCTCAATGCCTGTATGTTTGCACCTTGTAAGCAAAGGTGGGCACCATCCTCCCTATTCACTTCCCAAAAAACCCACCAAGTTTTTCTCCAAGGAATGTTGTTACAGAAGATGCACTGTCTCTGTTCGTGACATTCAGAACTTTTAAACTAAGAATAGTGAGGGTACCAGAGGTTTTGCCCCAGCCAAAAAGAATCAGTGTATTTTTCATGTCATCTGTCATCTTAATTCTACCCTCTTCACTACAAAAATCCATTAATTAAAGGATAGTTTGTCCATTTACTTTCTTTATAATTTTTCTCAGCTATCAGTGACAGCAAACTCAATTATTTTTTGCCTAATGAAATTGCAGCTGCTGCCTAAGGCATTTATATAGAGATGGATTGACTGTTCAGAAGTGAAATGTCATATCAGATATCGAAAGATCTTATTATATATATTTAGAACAATTTTTTTTTTTTTTTTAAAAAAAGCCATGTGACAGAGTAATATTATTTGTAATTTTTACTATGGTTTAATTTCTTGGAATCAGACTTGATAGAATTTTGCTTAAAATACTTCCAGTGTTACCTGCAATGGGATGAAAAAATCTTCTCTCAGAAACCTCTCAGGATTAGTACCTTCTGTTTATAGGTCCAGCAAATACCTCTTTTGTTATTTTGCTTTGCATGCTTGTATGGGCACCCCAAGGAAGGAACTTTGTGTTAGTAATTAGGATGTGATCTGTCCAACAAGTAGGTGAAGAGGAGATTGTACAGCAGCATTAACACAACCAGGTCATAGTGGCTGGACACAGTTCTTCCCTCATTACAGCTTCAGGGCTGATGTTTTCTGTGCCATGCACGACAAAGATCTTTCTTTTCTGCTTTTCAAGATTATATGTACTTTAACTTGTTACTGGAATTCTTTCTGTGGCACTGCATCCTCGTAATAGAAGCCAAAACTTTAACATTTTCAAAGGCATGTCATATATTTACATCTTGCATGATTTTAAAACCAGTGCCTTGAAACATGAAAGTTTCTGACAGAAGAGTCAGTTTGCAAAGATTGCCCTCTCTGTAAATAATACAGAGGTTCTTTCCATTTACATGGCCCCATCCTCTCCCTGTCTTTCCAAAATCTGTTTCTCCTCATGAGATCTGTCCTCATTTATGCTTACATTCTCTATTATATCTCATTATAATAATATAAGCACATAATAAAATAATATCTAACTACAGTTCAACATTAACTAGAAAGCTTTTTGTAAAAAAACTACAATTTTTCAGTACAGTAGAGAAATGAAAACACAAACTCACTTGAAAGATAGTAACATTTTTGCTTTGTTAGCTATGCATATCTACTGTTACATTTAATGACTTTTTTATAGTCTGGTATTAGATTGAGCTGTTTAACAAGCAAGTATTTATCTGTTCCCAAAGTTCAACCAAAGTCACACCAAAGTTAGTTCAAAGAACATGGGACACTCTAGTACTCAATAGTACTTATTAGAAGACAAATTTTGGCTGAGAAAAAAATATTTTAATAATTATCTATTCGCTGCTTACCTTTCTCTTGGTTCTGTAGAAAAACCCCTCTGCTATTATGCTCAAGCAGAAAATCACAAAGTTTTGGTAAACCCAAAAGGAAAGATTCAAAAATTCTAGGGAAAAAAGTTTAATTCAAATGGGGGGGGGTGGGGTGTGTGTGTGAATGAGAAGCTTCAGTCTAAATTTAGCATTTTATTCAGAAGCATCCTGCTCTTCTATAAATGACTAAGACTGTGTACACACAGATTTTCCTGAATGTGATGTTTATTTGCAGATGCCAAGATGTCTTTCAGACAAATATCTAACACAGTATTACAGAAAGTGGATGCAACTCTTGCTGTCAAGGGCAGCCAGTTGACTCCTGTGTGGCCAGAAAGGGATTCAGACTTGAGCGGAGCTGCTGGGAGGTGCATCCTCTCCAAATTGCAAAGGCTGTGAACATCTTAAAAGATTCTCTGAGAGTGATTGTGTTTAGAAATTAAAGAGTGAAAGATTTGTGGGGTTTTTGTTTGTTTCAATGTCCATGAGGCAACTGAACCCAGAGTGTCAGCACAGAGTGAAGACCTTCTCTGAAAGCCAAATTAGGTTTAAGTGGGTTTAAGCACAAAAGCAAGAAGCCGTTTCTTGAGTGGTGACAACACAAAGCAATGAAGGAAGTCAGGTCACAGACAGCAGAGATAAGGTTTTCATTTGGAGGACTCTGTATTTCAGGCAGGAAAACCAGATTTGGTTTTGAGAGCAGCTGAGCACCCAGAACTGGAGCTCCAGGAAACAGCAAAGCAGCCCTTGAGGTGGTCAGGCACATAAAGTGCCACACATTGTGCTGCTGTGTTTTGTTTCAATAGTAGCAGAAGTCTAAAAATATATCTGTGTGTATTTTTGTCATTGAAGCTTTCTGCAAACACAACTAATTTTACCTCTATTTCTTGCTTTCCAATATTAAAAATTTTTAAGGCACAGAGATACTGATAATAGTCATCATCATGGCTAGGCTTCGCTAACGAAGATTTGGGAAGGGCACTACCCACGCTTGCTGCAAGCACGCTGGTGGCTAAAAAGGCCGATACGGGATAGGCAGGTCCGGTCACAAAAGACACAACTGATAATAGTAGTAAGGGATAAAATGTATGTCAGAGAACATTTTGTTGAGAGTCTACTGAAAAAGTGTTACCTGAGAAATTGTAAGAGTAGCAGAGATTATCAGACCTTGACATTCATTTGCTTCTTCTTTGAGAAAACTTTCTTGCCACTTTCAGAGCTCTAAATGTGAAGTGAAATTTAACAAGACACAAACTGGATTTTCAAAAATTAGGTATCTTTCTGCAATCTCTTCTCACTATCACAGCATTTTATCTGTCATGTTAATATTTTTAATACAGACACTTTATAGATGCAAAGACAACCTTGGAGAGCAACTCCCCAATTTTCATGGCTTTGCTATCAGAAATAACCTGACCAGAATCTCATCCACTACATCTAAATACTTCTTGGTGATGAGCTCCTAAAAGGGCTCTTTTATAAGATCTGGACCTGTTACTATAAACTCCAGAGAAATTCAAAATTTCTGCCTATAAATAGCTATTAAAACAGAAATTTAAAGCTTTACCTTCTCTCCTTTATTTTATATTTTAAATCATTCCTTCTCTGTCATAGTACCTAATTTTATTTACTGGAAGTGTGTTTGCATTTTATGCTCCCAAAGTTAATTTAACGTTGCTTCTTATATTCTTAATAGTCATTATTATAGTAGTAATCTTTAACATTTTACTTTTTTCTTTCCTTTTTACAACTTTGTATGTTTTCAAAACTTTTATGCCTAAAAAGAAAAAAAAAAAGATATGGAACTATCTCCTATTACATTGGCAATAATATATTACTTCAGCTCTTCTCTGTCCTTCTTAGAAATCTCTCACTACTTCTCCTTTTAAAATTGCACCTTTTACAGACCTAGTGAGATGGAGGTGGTTTCTGTCTGACTGATCTGCTTACACATCCTTCAAAGCAATGGGAGCTCATTCTTGTTACTCCATCATCTTCAGCTGCTCTGTGCCTTCTGGGATTACTCCTTCTCCCAGCTGCTGTTTGGATATTCTCTTCATATCTAACATTAGCTTTACTCCCATTCCCGATTTACATAGTTCTCTTTGGGCTCCTGAATGCCTTTCTAATTTTCTTCTATGTGCCATCTACTCACTTTCCCTCTGTCTGCAAAGCCACGCTTTGTAAGCTTTGTGAGATCTATTTAATTTCTAAAAAAATATGCAGCCCAACAGTAAATATAATACGCATTCCAGAAGACCTACAAACAAGTTTTACTTGGCACTCACAACAATGAGGTAAGAGGATAAAATGAGTTTGTGGTCACATTACCAGACCACCAGCAGAGAGCTATGAGAAAGCTAGACTCATTTTAATTAGGAAAAATATAAAAAGCTTATATGAGAGCCATGATTCTGGTCTTCTATGAACCACAAACTGTAATTATGTGAACTATAACTATGAATATTCTTAGCTTTATTTTTGGATTTTAATATCGCCCTACAAAACAAAAATTGATTTTCCTGAGATTATTCTAACTATACCTTTATTAAAAACACCCATTTTTTGAAAAAAAAAAACAAACACAACAACAACAAAACCAAAACCAAACAAAAAAAACCCCAAACTGCAAGAGATTGGACTTGATAAACTTTAACTTCAAAATTGGTCTATACCATTCTATAAATCTGTGCAGTATATGTTTTAAAGGCTGGCCTCTATGTAAGTAGAATTGTACATCTTAAAAATTGAACCCTTTGACTTCTGTAACTGAATTTAGGTCTTCATCATTTCTCTGAAACAGTTATGTCCTGTGGAGTTGTTTCACATTTGATAGGACAGGACTGTCACTTATGCTGACAGAAGGTGATTTCTTAAGATGCAGAAGTCAAACACAATATTTTAGCCATGTAGTTCAGTATTGCAGTGACAGGATCAAACTTTTGCTTTGAGGACTTGCTTAAAAGATAATGAATTAGATAAAAAGAGCCCTCAAGTAGCACATTCTCTGGTATTTGATTACATCAGCAAGGATACAGACAGATGGAAATAGTTCAATGCCATGTTAGAAAGCTGAAACTATCACCAAAGTAGTTGCTAATGCTTCTGTGGCTTAATTCCGTACCTTGCTCAGTCATTAGTGACCAGTTTGGGTACCAGCAGAAATGGAGCTGAATAAATATGATGCAGTGTCTGAACTAAATAGCCATGAGACTGGGTTTTCTCACAGTAGTGGATCGGTCTTTGCTTTCTTTGGCAATATAACTGTTTACCCATCTGCTGTTTAGTAAAAGCATGAACCTATTTTTTCTAAGAAATATGTTGTCTGTTCATCAGGAACATCTACACTATAGTCTATGGGAAAATATAGGAGAAAGTCTGAAAAACTTTAGTAGGGTAGATTTAGCACCTAAAGCAGTCGAACTCTGGGATCTAGAGTAAACTCGGAGTGAAAAACTGGCTATTATAGGTAGCAGAAAACTTTCCTGAAGAGAGATATGTGGTGAGGGAAATGCCTGGCTTTGCTAATCTTTGCTGTCACTGTTTGATGGCCTTTTTCTTGCACCTGTTTCCTATTTAGTGGCTGTGGTGGTACTGCACTGCCCAAATTTAATTCAATAATTCAGTGATTTGGACACTAATGCAAATGTGAGAAAGCCAAATTCATTTCATCCTAATGTTGAATTTTAAGTCTTTACCATCTTCCAAGCAAACACAATGAGCTTGTGATATTTCTATCAATGTGTATAACTGCAGCAGAAGGGACAGACAATGACTGAAAGGAATAGGTCTCTCCTGTTGAGGCTATTTTATTTTAATTAAACATTTGTGGTCTCATGAAAGCAACTGCTAGAATCATGCTCAATGTTACAAAATTCATATTTCATTCTCTCTGTCAAAAATCATTTAGGTAACTCTGCAAGATGGTACAAGGGATTGAGAAAATTGTGTAAGGAAGACTTCTATCCAGGATCCTACAGTGCTTGCTCAGAAAGTATGCCTATCTGGCCAGGGAGGGAGAACAGCAACCTGGGTGAGTGATTCAGACCTTTGGCTGTTGAATTGAATCAAAGGCTGTTACTATCAAATCCAGTTTAAGATACACTCTATTTTTGTGTCTGAGTGCTGGGCAGCCCAGGACATCAAAACACTAGCAGTACAGCAGAAAATACCAGTGATCCCAAAAATGTGTGATACGCCAATGGCTATCTCTTCCTTTAATGTTTTTCTTTACTTCAGGCCAAGGAATTTACATTTATTTTGAAAATAGGTCCTGCTTTTTTGAGTTGTCCTTGGAAAACAGACCCTGGAAGAATTAGTGTTTTGCATAGTTAAAGTGTTTCTTAAATCTTTAATTGTTTCCTTACGCTTCTGTCCCCATATGTGATCTGTAGTTTTACCTCTCTTATTTACATTAGCCAGAAAACAGATTTTATGTTCTGAGTTCATTCATTTATGTAGCTTTGGACAAATTAAGCTTGTATAGCTGCAGACTGACCCTAGGAACCATCATGGAAATTATTAATCTGAAATGTACTAGCTCTGATCTGCTCATTTTAAGATTAGTGAGTAATCTCATCAAAGTCCAAAAGCTAAATGCTTATGTAAACATTACTTACAGGAATAAAATTTGCTGATTCCTTATCTTAATTTCTGAAGGTGGGATTTCCTCTCCCCTCCCCTTCTTTTCTTTTTTTATTTCTTGATACTAGACCTCTGATCTCAGCTGGTCCAAACTGAAATCCTTCTATAAACTCAGTTAGACTGATGCAGACCAGCTGAGCCACTGCACCTCCCTTTATGCACAGACTTTGTGCTTGCTCTCCATGCTTCCAGCTGTGCACTCCTTTGACGATGGCCTTCTACATCTCACTAAAAGCTATTTAACTTTTTGTGTTTTTCTCACATAAAAATCTTTGTGGAAGAATGCCATCAACATAATGTAGAAAAATCTGAGACTTTCTGACCAGAAGAAACACCTTTGCATCAAGTTTCAAGCAGAGCAATATATATCAAACTTGTGTCCACATTGCAAACATGGGGTTTGTAATGTGGACACGACCTTGGTTTCTACTAGACCAAGATTCCATGGTCAGTAACAGGAAATTTTACTCTTCTGGATTGTTTAATTAGTATAAATTTGATAGAGACGTGTCAAACAGACTCCAGGCTCTGCTTGCCCTCCTGGCAAAATGTGGGATGTCGACTGTGTTGTACCATGGGGTTGTTTTGGGATGGCTCTATCTAAGGCTTACCCTGATGTTGTGAACATCAGCCACATTCCTGCATGAAGTCCAAAATATTTGTGAAAAAAAGGAATTCATTAACATTTTCAATATTTTTGGAGAGATTTATGTGCAATACATATATCTAGAATATAAAAATATATCTCTCTCTAAAATGTACTATAATATAAAAATAAATGTTGCATAGATATATTAGGTACTATAATATAAAGATACATATTATTGTATTTGTGAAATACCTCATTTTGAATTACACATCTATTTTGGGACACTGTTTCAGGACAGAACCTCGTGCTGGAGAATTTTCTGATAGATTTGATATTGTAATTTAGAGAATGCAGAACTTGAACCTACATTGGGTGTCTTTTGTGTAATATTTCAAGAATACTCAAATTGAATAGTTTGTCACCCTGCCAACATTTTCATTCCTTGTAGTGTGCTGTAGGCAACAGTTGCTTATGGATTGTTTACCCTCATAACTTCTCAACCTTACACAATGTAATTTCCTGTGTTTGTGGGCCAACTAGCCCTTGATTGCAGAGGCATAAAGACCAGTTTAATTGCCCACAAGGGGTAGTTGAGCATAACTGGAGGCAAAATGAATACTAATATTTTGCTCAGCAGCCTTCTTCTCTTTCAATCATTTTGATAGTTGCTTGAAACCAGCTATTTTAATTGTGTAATTAAAATCAATTCTGTAATTTAAATTTCTGTTAAAAGAAGGTTTGTTGTTTTCAGTTAAAGATATCCTAGAGGATTCAGAAATATTTTCATAAAGACAAGCAATTACTGTATTTGGGTTTGTTGGATATTTATATCTTATAATTGCAGTTTATGACTGTCTTGATGGCTGTTAATTGTTGGCTAAAAATACCATGAAGACTGAAAGTTTAGTGAATGTTAACAACAATTCTCTGAGTTTTTATGATGCACTGCCAATTTCCTAGTTCTGTTGCTCTAAGGGCTGTTGCTGTTTTTCAGTTCTATTAAGTCTTTTGTCCAGATTTTTTTCATGGTACACACAACAGTGAATTTTCAAATGCATGGTTCTTCCCTGATATAACCAGCTCTGTAAACAAGCCTAGAAAGAATAGATCTCAATTAACTCTGAAGCTAGATTTTGTAATAAATAATTTTGAAAATACTTTAAAAATCCCTCACATACAGACAAATCAAGATTGGTCAAGTAACAATTGATAGTCTAAGAAATATCAGTGTGTTGGGTAAACTATTTAAGTCTTCGAATACAAAATGAGAAATTTTGGCTTGTGGTAATGTAACTATAATCAGCTGCTTTGACTTGTCAAAAATTAGTCTAATCCATCTTAAAGTCTAACTATGTTTTTCCCCCCAAAAATGAGGCTAGAGTAACAGATAAACTTTAAAGTACTTTACAGGATAAACCTCTGGATCACTAGCAGCAGTCATATCTAGTTTAAAGAAGGTCAAAGACTTCTGGAATTGAAATATATCTTGTCCTGTATGGATAGGTAATACCTTTAGCCTTTTCCTATACAACTTTTGCTCTTCACAGTTTAAAAAAGCACAACCACAGGGGAGATGTTTCTCTCTGAATTATATAACTCTTCTTTGTGGCTGTGCATAGACAAGCTCTGACACTTTTCACTCAAGGTGATAGTTTCTTCTGCGGGAAACAACAAGTAAGCCTTTCCACTAGATACTAGAAATAAAATTGCCTTGTTGTGGCCAGACTTCATAATAATTTAGCTGTTTTTCAAAATTATATCCATAGTCTTTTTCCCAGACTTTTTCAAAGTCCCAGACCTTAAAAACACTACTAATCCATTATCTGCTGCAAGGATGAGCAGGCACAGTGAAGTCACCCACCCTGTTACATCACTCAATGTCTGCTGACATGAGGCCTAATATCAAGTAAGTCAGAGAGGAATTTTCATGCCATTTAACTGAACTTATAAACTTGAATAAGGAGTTTTGTTTCATTTCACTTTGGGTGTCCAGAAGTTAGATAGCCTAAACTACACGTCCAGGTGTCCTGCCTCTGTAGTCACTGGAGAAAAGAGCAACATGACTTTGCTCCTGGAACTAGTGATTTATAGCCTCTAGCTTGAGATTAAATCAATTCTTTTGTGGTAAGGAACTCTTCATTAATTAGGACACTGACTTCAGCTAAGAGCTAATTTTTAAATACTGAAAACTATGTAAGATAAATTCTGTTCTCCATGGCAAGTTCTGAAGGCAGAAGCTGTGTAAGAATTGCTTTCTATGAAGGAAATATTAATGGAATTGTGATCCCAGAGCACCACAGCTTAAATCCTTGCTCTTATGGAGTATTTGCACTTTTGTCCCTGCCGATGGCATTGTCTTAGGTAATGTTCTTAAACATCCACTTTCTGAAATTATAATTCCATCATATGTAAAAATGAGTTGTGATAATCTAATCTAATGTACTATTCAATTAATCCTATACTGCTAATGTGACCTTTCACAAGACAGGGATGCAGAAGTAAAATAAGGTTGCATATGTTGCTGGAAGTGCCCCCCCACAAAGCAGGACTCTGAGCCAAGTTGATATGGAGTAAGATAAAAAGTAAAGGTCCTTTAATAACAGGCTAAGTGCCCGCAGGAATACATGATGGCGTGCATGTGTCTAAGCTTTGATTTCCATAGCTTTTATAATATGATTCCTCCAATCATCACTTCACACATTTCTCAGTCCAGCCCCAGTCCCATCTCTGATCCAACACCCCGGAATTGGGTCTGGGGTCGTCAAGACCCTCTGTCTTCATCCACCTCCTCTTTTTTGGCACACAAAGGTCTTTGGAGTTCTTCCAATGTTCTGAGTTCTGGGTCACTCTGACCTGTGTTTATGTTTCGTTCTGTAGGCCTTCTGATAGCATTCAGCTCTTTACCTTGAAGAGAGTCTAAACAAGATTAATTAACTAAAGGAATTTGAGCTACCCGTTCTGGGACAGGGGTAGTGATAGAAAGGCATTAAACTTAAACTGTTAGAAATAGTAACCCTCTAAAAATCTACAGTGCTACATCTACTGTGTTCCTAAAACCTACAAAATATGAAAATCAAAAACTAAAAACCCTTTCGGCATCACATAGCACTGTAGAAATTCAAAATTATCAGGAAGGAAAACCAGAAGTATTCTGAACATTTACCTCAAACACCTAAGACCTTAGTTATATCATTTCAATGGACTGTTTTATAGTCATACTCAAGGGCTGGCTGCTTCCTCTCATTTCTTCCCAGTGATGCACAGTTCCCTGTCTTCTGTACTGAGGACAAGCTATGCAGACAGACATGGCAAGTCTACTGCACTTTTGACCTGCTGGTTGCCTTTGTTTCCTGTCTACCTGCATTAATTTTGGTTCATTTGCACAAGTCTTCATGTACAATAAAATGAACACAAACTCTCAGTGTAACTTCTGACTGTGATTAAGTGGAATAATTAACAAACATTTCTCCTTCATTTCTTTATATAGCTTTTACATGCAGAATAGATATAAACAGCATGAATAATGCCAGAGGTCTCACTGTTCTAGGTCATTTGGCTTTCAGACTCTGAAGCTGGCCTCTCTTGGGAAGGTTTGATGTCTTCCAGTGGAAGGCAGGAGGAAATGAAAACAACCCTGTGGAAAAAGAAGAGAGGAATATTTTTCCTTCCTTACTGGATTATATTCCCTTAGGGCTCAGCAAAAGTCTGTACTGCATACTGAATATGCAATAGATGGTTTTGCTATTGCTAATTCTGTGGTAATAACCCAGCATGATAAAAAAGCTAATAGGCAGCTCATGTGTTTAAAAAAATTAGTCTTCAAAAACACATTTTAAAAATAAATGTATTCCAGAAGATGAACTGGAAAAAGACATTTTTTATATCTGAATTACAAAAAAACCAAAACAAACCAACCTACAACCTACATTAAAATTGATGTGAGTTTCTCTCCTGAATTCTGTTACAGTAGAATTTTATGATGCAGTTCTTGAGAACTTTGCAGGCGATGTCTAGCATTAGTGCAGAAACAGGTTTGTGGCAAATCCAGATACCTGTGGAGTATCAGGATTTTTCACAAGTGTAACAGAACCCAGTGAATAACTACTGAATAATGAATGCCTACATAATTCTATTTGTCAGCTTCATTGCATATGAATGTAGTAAAAGCTTTGCTATATTTTCTACTTAAAATCCTGGTGTTGATACGTCTTTTGCTGCCCATTTATACCAAGAAATAACAGCGGTATCATCTTTTCCTTTGGTAGTTTCTATCTACCTCTGTGATATCAGCTGTTACAGCTTCTTCACCAGTTTTTACATTCTTTCTGTGTGCTCCCTTCCCTACATTCCATATGTTTCCTGCAAATGCTTCTGTTAACTTTTCCTTGATGCCTTCTTCCTATGGCTTCCATGTGGCAGCACACTGATTACTTCCTGTTCTTTTTTACCTTTCAGTAGCAAATATCTCTACCTATCCTTATTTCTGAAGTCCTTCCTCTCCTCTGCCTACAGTCTACACAGGTTTCGTGTCTCTTTTTTCTTTGTAGACATCACTTTCCATGTTTTATTTTTATTGTGCAAGACACTGTGTATAACAAAAGTACTAATTATAACATAATCCACTATCTATGAAATTTCTGTCAAAATGAAAAGATAAGCAATGACTGGCAATGAAGCACTGAAGTGTTTAATAGTTATATAAAAGTCAATAAAACAAAGGCATTGTCTGGGTGTCTGTGCAGTCACAGTTTTCTTAGAAAGTATTTTAGACTTACATACATAAAACCTGGCAATTCTCTCCTAATTCTTATTCTGTAGTTAAAGTTTCAGAGTCCTCTATCGCAATAGCAAAATAAATCTGCAAAGACTGTGCAGACATTTGTCCAACAATTGTGGAAAAAAATGAATAACAAAAAGTAGTCAAGATCAAGACTGAAGATCTTTTTCTCCCCAGGTCAACACACAGTTTTGTCAGTGTGGAACTACAAACACACAAGAGGAAACTAATTCTTTCTAACGTTGGTGTAAGTATTGACTGTCCTTAAGTGAATAGAGTAATACTGGACCATAGTAGCAAGTGAGAAGACTGTATAACTTGAACAGCTTGTTGAACAACAGATCATATTTTCAGAAGGCTTCATCTGACTTTAATCAGGATCTTTCAAGAAAAGTCTTAAATTACATCGGTTTTCTAATTTTCTTGGTTGCATTATTACAAGCCTTTATTTTTAACTGAACTATCAAGTGCAACAGGAAGTGAGAAACAATTTCAAAGGCATCTTAATAACTTCCTATATAAAAGGCTAAAAGTCAGGTATAATGTAAAAAAGGAGCTCTTCATAGCTCATGTTCTGCACCTGCAAACTCTATTTACGCCTTCTGAAAATCATGTGACCTGATGTGCTGGGTTTGGCCAGGACAGGGTTAATTTTTTGCAGTAGCTGGGCGGGGGCATGGCTGAGGGGGTGTGGCCAGGACCCAGAGGTTATGTGATCCCACTCAGGTTGGGGGCATGGGGGAAGGGGCTTTTTGGCTTCTGAGAAGAAGGGTATGACTTCTGTCAAAAAACCATGTCAGGTTGGGGGAGGCCATCTGCCGTTACTCATTGCATATGAGTCACCATCTTTTTTTTGTATACTTTTGTTATTAANCTGGGGGAAGCCATCTGCCATTATTCATCGTCTTGGTGTCCACAGTGAGAATTTTTGTATATGAGTCACCATCTTTTTTGTATACTTTTGTTATTAATATTTTGTTGTTACTGTTCATTTTATCTCATTGCTATTTCCAATTAATAGTTTTTATCTCAGCTCCTGATTTTCATCTTTTGTGCTTCCCATTCTTAACTCCATCCCGCTACAGCTGGAAGCAGTGAGGGCTGAGAGAGCAGCGTGTGGTTTGGGAGTGTCCCAGTGGGGGCACTGAATTTGGGAATATCATCCCTAGACCACAACACCTGACTATATAAGCCGATGATGCTATCACATTTAAGCAAGAAAATTTGCAGATTATATTATTCTGTGATCAATTTGTCATAATACTTTAGTGACTTCGGGACATCCAGAAAGTTGAAAGATTATTATTGATGGATATATTACAACCAAGTCTTTACAAATACATCCATATTTTATAAGTTCATTTGCCATGTCATTAGTCTGTATTAATTACAATTGCATGACTAGATTGCTCATTGTCTTCACAGCTAAACAAATGAATATATATTTTTTTTAATTTGAGCCATTCTAACATTTTGTTTGAAATCACAGACTTTTGATCTCTGAGTACACTCATAGCATGCTAACAAAAAGAAAACTGTTACTCTAGAAAAATGAAATGTGGTTAAGTTTTTTCATACGGATGCAATAAAAACCACTTCTGGTGGCTTGACATTGTACAGCTGAATAGTTTTTGACAGGGAAAATAAGTATAGTTTAGTCTGAGATTTGGCAATACTACAAGTTATTAAATACTTGCAGTAATCCAGTAAATGAAACTTTATTATAGGCAGGTTGCTTCAAAGTGTATTATCTCCATAGTTACAGACATTTTCATTATGTTAGCCTTTTCCTATATGGATGTACTGCTTTTTTATTATGTTTATATTGTTTGATGGACTTACCAATGGTCTTTTGGAAGTTTTAAGTTTTCCTTACTTCTCCTCTTCTCTTTTCTCATATAAGTAGGATGAAGTTTTTCTGAAATACACAGAACAGAATGTTCTGTTAAAATAATAAAAAAATGTGCAGAGCTGTTGTTGAAATAAAGCATACTTAAACTCACTCGTGGGGTTTTTTTTCCAATAGGGAATTTTATTGAGCTCTTCCACGTCTATTTTGCTAAAATAGTACTGTATAATAGTGTGTATGTTACCTCACCTATCCTTTGGGCTTCCACTACAATGGCATGATAGTTCTTCAGTCTTTATGTACTTCTCTTCTAGTGCAGATGCGGAAACCGGGACACCTGTTTTGGAGTACATGGCATGCAGTGCAGATGTGTGGGGACATCCAAGGGTGGTATAAACAGGAGAGCTCTGGCACTGCCATGGGAATGGCTCCAGTGCCACGTGCCAGGACAGTTGTATGGTGTCTAGAATCTCAGGTAGCATCTCTCCTGAGAGTTGTGTGATGTCCTGCAGCTGAATTATCTGCTCCAAGCACTGGTCTGGACACAGGCAGTCTGAATTTGGGTGAGGATACAAGTTTCATGTTGGTAAACTCCATGACCTAACTGAGGAGCATAGTCTCTGCTGCATTCCTTCTGAGCTACAAACAACCGGAGCTGAAGGTCACAGAAGCACATGACAGCAACCTTTTGGTTTTGACCAACATTTGTTCAAGCCTGGTGCAGAGATCCAACTCAATAACTGTGCTTATGGGAAGGTCTCAATTAGGTGCGCTCTACTCTTGTTCGAGGGGCACAACTCAGGATTTGCAATAAATGCCATCACACTTTGCAGAGGGAAAAATGAAACCCCATTGCACAGATGATTTGAAAAAGGAAAGAGGAAAGGATTCACTTGATGGGATCTCTCAGCAAAGGAGAAAAAAACTGTGAATGAAGGTGAGACAACTGTGATCGAGGTATAGAGGTCATTAGAGCAGAACATTTTTTCCTCTGGTAATTGCAACTATTTTCTGTCATGCAGACATGTCATATGAGGTGGCATTGAAGGTAAAAGAAGGAAAAGATGATGAATGATCAACTTAGAATTCGAGCAGTGTTAGGTGAAAAGTGGGCAACAGGGTGATGAAACAATTTTCCTGAATATGATTATTTTTCAGAAAAAAATTAAATTCCACCATTAGGTATTTCCCTTGTGTTTCACAGAATCCGATTTGGTTTATACTACAGAGAGGTATTTTCTGCAAAAACAGTAATGGAAAACCATTTTAATAAATCAGAGTGTATGCAGTGAAATAACCAATGCTGAAAATCTTGCTGAAAGCCACTGAACTATTGAAAGCCATCTTATAAATTACAAGTTTTGTATAATTCTATACCATATTTTAAAATAATGCACAAATAATTAATTATCTTTCTTATGATAAGAAATTTGTTTCTTGAGCTCTATTAGTTTTTAGCTTTACTGACATTGCCATGGATGTAACAACAGAGGCATTTTTCAATATTTTCAATGGAATAGAAATTTTTAACTTTTTATTGTTTAAAAAAATCAAATATTTTTCATACAGTGGACTGGTTTGTATAAGCCCAACTGAAGGACTCCTATTGTGGAAGAAACCATGTAATTTTATACTATGAATCTTTTGGGACCTTTTTTTTTTCAATTTTCATGCTTATAGTGCAAAGTGGCTGGGTTTTCTTCATATTCAAAAGGCATCAGTATTAGCTTTCCAGAGTTGAGCAACGAGTGTTTTTGTTAAGTTTTAATTGTACCAATTGTGCAAAAATCAAGCAGACATTTGGTAGAGATGAAGAAGGGTTTGCAGCTATGTTGAAAATTTAAGAGGGTTGTTTATGTTTTGTGTTATTTTTAACAAATATTCATAGGATAAATATTTACTAATTTGTAAATCCTTAGTCGATTTCATGAGGGAATGTTACTCACAGTACCACAAAGATAAGGCTTGAATATTACAGAGGAAGGCACCTCTGCAAATAGCACTTCTGTTTGGTACCTGGTAGATGCTAAATTGTGGGACTGGTGAGAGTGGGACAGGGCTGACATTTATCGCAGTCATGATCAGAGTTGATGGAGGCTGATCTCAGTCATGCAGAGCAGGGTTCAGGAGAGGAAGGTGGACCTTTGTACTGAGCTGTGAGACTGGTGCCAGTATACCAAGGTCAAACATTGAATAGCGCTCTTTCATTTTAGAGCTTTATTCCATGTGTGAAGGCAGTCTAGGAATCCAGCTTAGATAAGGAAAAGGCAGAAATACATCTTTTGCTGTCCTCTGATTTATGTATGATTTATGTTTCTCTGCTATAAAACTAGAGACTTGAGGAGTGCCATGTTCCTGACTCAAAAACCTAACATAACTGTGAGCTAAACACCCATACTGCAGTGCACTGTGTTGGGGGAAGTTAGGAGGAATCAATTCCAGCTGTTGCAGTTGCTCTGAACTTCTTGGTGATGGCTTAGAGCCAGTTTTGTATTCTGACTAAAAGAATTGCTTCAATCTACAAGAATTTCAGTACGCCCTAGAAACTCTTAAATACATTCAGGTAATGTCTGGTTATAAAAACACAACTCTTCATCAAACATTATTTAACTAATATAATAATGAATGGTATTGGGTTTGGCTGAGGTGGAGCTAGCTTTCCCCATCACAGCCCTCACTGTGCTGTACTTTGAATTGGTGGCTAGACAGGTGTTGATAACACACCAGGCTCTTGAGAAGAGCTCACAAAGCATCAAGAGTGTTCCTCCAACATTGCCCCTGCACCAGTAGACAGGTGTTGGGTAGGATCTTTGGAGGCAACATATCCAGGATATCTAACCCAAACTGATCAAAGGGATGTTCCATACCAACGTGATGTCTGCTTAGCAATAGAAGCTAAGAGAAAGGAGGAGGAGGGGGGCATTTTTGTTATGACATTTACCTTCCATAGCAATTGTTCCATGTACTGAAGCTCTGCTTCCCAGGGAATGGCTGAACATTGCCTGCTGATAGGAAATAAAGAATAAATCTTCTGGTTTTCTTTGCTTCTGAATGTGAGGTCTTTACTTTTGTTTTATCAAACTGTCTTTAGCTTGATCTATGAGTTCTCTTCCATCTTACTTTCTTCCTACCCTATCCTAATGAGGAGGGGAGTCATAGAGCAGCTTGGAGGGCAACTGGTGTCCAGCCAAGATCAACCCACCATATGATTCAAAAATATGTTCAATATGTTTACTACCCACTTCTCTCCAGCTAAGAGAAAAGTCACCTGGTAGAAGTTGAATGAAGCCTAGAGATAGGAAATAAATATTTAAATCTTCAACCTACAGGTAATAAACAGTACTGTGATAGGTGACATATCTCTAGAGATCAGCTCACATGCTGGAATATATGAATGCAGGATGGAGCAGAAAAAGTCTGGGAAGAAATTCTTGGAATTTGTAGCAAAACTCTGTTGGCTGGAGCATCACCTAAATTTCTTTTTGAGGCTCTTTGACAGTAGATCTGCATTCACGTGGAAGACACGTACCTTGAAATCTAGATGGTCTCACCTTGAAATCGAGAGGAGGTTTAGGCTCTTGTTCTGCATCATCCATGGGAGACCTCATCTCCATTGACAGCACAGTGAATCCTGTGAGATTAGCAGCTGACTTCAAAACTTCTACAGATTTTCTGAAACGGAATTACCATGAACACCCCATATGTAGCATTCACCCTCCACTACCTCAGTGGGATTACAATCATATAAAGATAGATCAAATGTTCCTATGGGTCAGAACTAAGAGTTCCTTTGCATTTTTTTACATTACCTAGCTCAGTGGAGCTCCATGCTAGCTGATTCTTTTCCAGCTTAATGGAATATAAATATGTAGCCACAAGTAAAATAGCTCTATCATGTTGTGATGTTTAATTACATGTGCTTTGTTATTGGCTTCTCATAACATGGCAACATATGATCTGTATCATGGATCATATCTAGAAGCAACAGGACACAGCTCTATGAAAGTATTCAACATTTGTGTAAACCAACAAAACTGGGAGTCTTTATGCTATATTAATAAACACTATTAACCCACATTTCCAACTTATTTACTTATTGTCCCACTAAGTTTATCCACAGTTGGTTTTCTACATTGACCTTACCTGTGACAGTACAATTACTCAAACAAATGGATCCTCCTCAGTCTTATCATAGATCAGTCTGTTAATGGAGAATAGAGGAAAAAAAGGAGAGAGGAGTGTGCAGCTCTTTTGGTGGCTCAGGACTCTATTTGCTCTTATTTCAGTTGGTGCCATTTACTTTTATCTGCTAAAAGATCTTTGACTTGCCGACTAGAAGATGATTGATAATAAATTGTCATGAAATACATCTGAAATGGTAATAAAATAAATGAACTGAAAATGCCTCTCTGTGGGGGCAAATAAAATGTCTTGTGAGAGTCCTTTTTTAACTTGATAAGAGCGGACTGCTGCAGAAAAGCTAATACTGAGAAATATTATCATGTGAAAGAAATGCATGTTTTAAGTAAAAAGTTTGTTCACTGACTAAATTTCCATGTATCAAAGCTTGTCTAGATTTAAACTTTCCCAGGGGTCTACAGAAACAAGTAATTTATGTTTATGTAAAGAGGAAGGGATTCTTTGCACAAGTACAGTGGTAATAGCTCTGGTATGTACTTCGAGGTCTGCAAAATTGCTTTTTCTGAGGAAAGCAGTTCATGAAATCTCCATAGCTAAGGCAAATTTTCACAATCCAAGTAAATGTCCTGGGATAGTCTCTGAGGGCTAAGGGGCTGAGTACACCCACCACACGTCATCCCACAGGCAGCAGTCATAGAGGCCAGCAGCCAGGGTAACGGGCATTCTCTCTTCCCTGTCCTCTGAAGACATCTCACTTCTGAATCCATCTTTATGCCCCATTCTCACAGAATTATAATTAATAATAATTCAATTTAATAACATTTTTTTGTTCAATAACACAAAGGGGAAAAGCAGACCAATTTTCAGGGAATCAAATGAAAATTCACACTATGTTTAGGATTGTGGCAAGTTCTTACACAGTTGGTACAGACATTTTTTTGCAGGATTTTGTAGTATCTTCGTCGCATTCAGTACACATGAGGAAAGGAAGGGAAATGTACAACTTCTCTCTCCTCTATGTACCATTAAAAGACAAAGAATATAGTTCTTTTTTTTAGCTTGGCATTAGAAGTTCAGCTTTCACCCTCCATATTGTCCAACAATCAGCTAAAATTTCCAGCAGCTACATTTTTCCAGTGAAGCCAAGTACAGGAGGAGGTTTTCCAAAAGGTGAATGAAACCATTGAAAATGTCAGTCAGAAGTCAGGACATAATTTTATTTGGGTTTTTGATCCTTGTTCAGAATTCAAATGATTAGCATGTGGCAAACCGTAAAACAAAGTGGAACAAAAGTGCCTGAAATAAATTTCACCTTGACCTGATTTCCACTTGACTGAATTTGTTGTAGTAAACTGGTGACACATAGTGGATAAACAGTAACACATGTCTGCATTCAGAAAGGGAGAACAGATGGTAAACACACTGATATAAGGGCTGTTACACAAGCGCTCTGTGTATAATTCAGAAAGGTCAAATCCCCTGAAAGACGAAACAAGTTTGATAAGGGAAAAGGATTCATTGACAAGAAGGAGTCAAGTGGGCACAACTGAAGCAGATAAGGCTTCCAGCTCCTCAGTGGGTTTCACTCAGAAAAGGCGTCTGGTCACATCTGTCTTCTTTTGTAAAACCACTGTCAAAGGTGTTATTCACAGGAATACTTGTTCTGAAAGGCACTTCCTCAGAAGACAGCACTGCTGTTCCACTGGTTGAATTTGTGCCACTGCCGTAAAACCTACCTCTTTTACAACAGTAAAATCTATACTTTTTGTAGTTTGGGAATATATTTTGCCTTCCAAAGACATTGATTCACTGGATTTTGACTTCTGCAGTGTGGATTATCTGCTCCCACTGGTGACTACAGCTAAGCCTGAAGCACTGTGTTGGGTATGGGAGTCGAAGCCGAGTTTGAGAAGGCAACTCTTTTTGCATGCCTTTACTGTCTGCATGTCCACTGCTGTGCACAAAGGGTTACTGTCCTCATTTCACAGCCTGGGAACAAACAATTTTTCCAGTGGTCACCTGGGGTAGAGTAATGAGTAGAACAGAGATATCTCAGATGCACGCTGAAAGGATTTAGTCGGGATGGACTTGGAAAGGAAAGGAGCTACTCAACCTCACACACAACTGAAGTTTCATGGTCAGCAAGAGCAAAGAGGAAGACGAAGGAAAGATGAAAACCCAAATAAGAAGTCATTGCCAATGGTGGTAGTGGTCAGCTCTCAGCCTGTGCTCCAGATGCAATTCAAGATACCTGAGTTAAAAAAAATCTATGTAGACTAAAATATAATGTTCTTTACAAGCACTTGTATTTTATCTTGTATGTTCTAAAATCTGATTTTTTGCAGCTCAGAATGCACCAAAATATATCTAATAAGAGAGACAGACAACAAGTAATTTAGGAGAAAATAATTTCTGCAGATTATGAAGATGTTAGTTTTCTAAACTATTCAAAGAAATTCTCTTAAAACACAATTTATGGTATATTAGTTACTCTACTTTAAAGAAGTTTCTACTGTTAAAAATATACCTAGAGAGATTATTTGAAAGTCATATTTTTTCAATCAATTCTTGGCAGGAGACTATAAGTTTAAAATTGAAGTTGTTCTGTTCAAGAACTCACAGAAAACAGAGATGGAGTGAAAAATTAGGTGCTGAAGTCAGGCATGTTGAAGGTTCAATTTGTATCTGTTTTCAAGAATTAACAATGCCAAAGTCATTTCACTTGTGACTTATTTAACAGCTGTCTGCAATTGGGGATCCAATCTTAGTCTCCTATCGCATCTTTTACTCTAGGGGCTACTTACTCCCTTAAAACAAAAGCAAGCCAAAAATTTTTAGAAAGTAAAGGTTTTCTTTTTTTGCTAAAGCCGGGACCCTGCTGTTATTCCTGCAAAACAAAAAGGATTTCTTTACCTTTCACCAATGTGTCTGAAATTTCTTTGGTCATTACAGCTCCAAGTCTAAAGGATTTGTGGTCTTGACACTTGCAGAACCGATGATGGATAGAGGTGTTTTGTTTTCTTCCCCTGCTACTCAAATATGGGAAAAAGTCACTTCATCTATCCTCTGTCTCCATCACTGGCTACTATTGGACATATTTCCACAGTGACTTTTACATATGACTTGGATGATCCCAGAGAAAGCTAAAGTGCCCAGAATATGGCACAGCTCTGGACTTTCTGGGAAATTTGTGAAAAGAAATGAAAATGTGGCTCTCTGTGTAGTACTCGTGCTACAGCCAGACTGCATTTCCTGTGCACCTGCATCATACTCTAATTTAGCTTCATCATAAGCACTTCAACTCATGCACTCTGAACCCTGTTTGGTCCGTAAGTCAAAGCACAAAAGGAAAACTGTATGAATAATTGTAAAAGTGCATTTCTAATCTAACCTCAATGGGATAACCATTAGTTGCATCATTAATCACATATCCAACCTGCGAATAATAAATATTAAAGAGCTTATTGGCAATTCTTTGGTTGAAATGCATTTTTACAGAAAAGGTCCTGAGTGAAAAAAGTAAATCCACACAACCCTAGGTCTGCTTCTGAAGGATTTAGGGACACAAAGAGTACTGACTTGTTGGGTTTATTTATGTGAGAAACCAAATCATTGTCATTTTAGCAGAGCAGTTAGCACATAAATCCAGCTGGCACTTTCTCACTCACCTGGGAGGTCCTGCTGAATATTTAGACTATTAATATAAAGAATATATAGCTCTAATATCAAATCTAAAACCAGTTGATAAAAACTGGCCATCTGAGAATCAAATCAACATTTTTATTCAAGAAAAAAAGTAAGTAATCTTTAAACCATCCAAGACAGAGGCATTTGTTCTAAGTGGATGCATATAGAAGGTAATGCCTCTAAATTGGAATATATAGAGGTTTTCTGGAATCAGATGTGTACTTAACAAATGTAATATGGTGTCGTATTTCTGTAACAGGATATTAACCTGAACATAGTACTACAGATAGCTTTTTGCTATAAACCTGGAAATATACTGTGATTATTTTTTACATCAAGTGACATTTAAGAGAGAGGATCACTGACATTGCCTGAGTGCTGCTCTTTCGGAACCACTTATCAGTCCTGTCTTTAAAGGTCACCAATAAAGGGCAAAGTTCCTGCCTCTTTGCTCTTAAGAGTATTTTTTCTCATCATTTTTACTTTATAGAGAATATTTCATGTTTGTATGCCAAAGCAGGGATTTAAAAAAATATGGCAAGGTAAATGGCTATCAAGTTTGTCACATGTTTTGTAGAGGGACCATGTTATCAGTGCATCACATAGATTGTTATCAGCTTCCCATAAAGTACATGCCATCAAATGGCATATTTTTTCTGTTCAGTACTTACAAGTTCCACTTGTGCATCAAACATCCCTATGGCTATGTTGAGTTTATTATCATTTCAGGCATAAGCTTATAGTAGGAAATATTACAGAATTCATGTGAGGCCATGTGAGGACCACATTTTGTTTTCATGTAACTACCTGATTTCTAACATTTGATACAGCAATTTGCTGATTTGTAAGAGGAATCCTGCCTGGACAGGGAATGTAGAGTTCTCAAAACATTGTAAAGCAGCATGCAGCAGTACCTGGTGTGCAACAGCCTATTTGGGGAGCAGAACAGTGTAAAATGGTTCCAATAGAGATTAGAAAAATTTAGGATCAGGCATTAAGCTGTAGCTTTGAATGGAACTGGGAAAATTCTGCAAGTTTAGCTGATGTAGAAGCTCTCCATGTCTGTGCACTTCAGTCCAGGTCCTATCTGTATGGAATTGCTCCTTCCTAATGAATTTAAGCACCCAATTGTGACTCCAAGTACCTAGAGGCTGTTGCGAAAGTACTTTGTTACCTGAGCAGCAATGAATTGACTTGTTGAAGAGTTGAGATGGTATATAGGAGATTCCCAAATTTTCCTCTGAAGTCAAATACAACTGGAATAAATTTTGTCACTGACACTCTCATATCACCATCATTACATGTAAATTACACTGTCAGAATTGAAAAAATAATAAATGATAAAGCAACTCACAAATCAGCCATTAAAACCTCTACCAGTTTCTAATTTAATCTGCGGAAAAAGCTTTTCTCACCATCTGATCTCATTAAATAAAGATGATTAATAAAAGCAGGGTTTTTTCTGGTTTTCATAACTCACACCCCAGTGAGACCCAGTTCAGCAAATGCCTACATGAAAGTATAACATATATATATTGCTTTCCATGAATGAAACAAGTCATTAGTTGTTGAACAAAAGTTCAACAGCTGGCTCCTTGTTGGATGTTTACTACATCCACACCACAGAACAACAGATATATTGAACCTTATATTTCAGCAGTTTAAACCCATCCGAAAGACTAACAGCTTTGCAAGTAGGAGGTCATATGAAGAGTCCATTAAACACCAAATTCTGAATAGTCATGGTTATAACAATACATCATGGACATATTTTTAAAGGTGCATGCAGTATATCACTAACCATATTCATTAAGCTCAAGCACTGAGAGTCTCCGAGCTGTGAATATGTGACTAGAAGTCATTCTGCAATAAATTTCTTTCACAGGAGCTTTAAGAGACTGCTTCATATCTACTAGTCGATAATTTGAAATAAAAGGTTAAAAAGCAAATGTATGTGTGGGAAGAAAACTTACAAGTGTCATCAAAATATTCAAAACATTTATAGAACAACCAAGGAGGCCTTATTCTATGTTACCATACCTTGAATCTTTGGAATGCTTAAAAAAAAATTGGAAAGCTTAAAAAAGGCCACTTTATCATTACAAACAATGGGGTAACTTTTGTTTTCCTAATAAATTCATATTTTTTCATATTTGCATATTTCAATCCTATTTATTATGAGAGTTATCATTAGCAAAATAAAAAGAAATGGAGTTTGATGTGACAAAAATAATACAGATTTACTGTAAACAACAACTTACCTTAGATGAAAATAAAACAAGTTCAATATTCCTGCAAGATCAACAGTTAAATTTTTAACTCCTTTTTATATGAAGCATATTTTTCTTCTAGATAATGACCTATGAACTCAGAAATAAATATGTTGCCATTAGATATTTCACAATGACATCTGCATAAACTCTGTTTAAAGAGAGCATGTGTTGCAGGAAATATGCTACCATTCTAAATATTTGCCCACCTTCCCTTTTTCTTTCTCTTTCTTTCTTTTCTGTTGGACCTCTGCTTGTAGAAGGAATATGATTCTATACAAGTCCAGGTAAAATGTGTGCCATAATTAAAGAGGAAATCAAACTTATCCCAAAATAAAAGCCAATTAAAAATCTGAGGGCCTCAGTGAGAAAGACATGGAGACTGCTACTGGAAAAAGTTCTGTCTGTGAGTGCTTAAAATCTTCAGCAATCTCTGTTCCATTTACAATGGCAGTCAAAAAAACCAAGATGTTGAGTAATGACAGGAACTAGAGAAGTAATTTTGCCATTGTACACAATTGCTCACACATTTTTTTGATTATTATGTGCAGCTCTGGTCTTCAATACTCTGGGACAGTGAAGTCAAAGGTGATGACTTCAACTTCAAACACTTCAGGGATAAAGCAGCTGCCTTCTGCAGAGGGACTAAGCCTGCTGGGATTCCACCCTGCAAAGCATAAGGCTGGAGTGGGTTATGACAGAAGTTTACACAATTGTGAAGAGAGCAGATAAACAAAATGTGGAACTGTTCTTCACCAAATCGTACAATAAAAAGACAAGCCTGAGCAACTATGAAGGGAAGTGGATACCAAAAGACAAATAGGAAGAGATATTCACTAAGGCAACAATTCTGAATGCTGGGGAAAAATGAAAAGAGTGCACTACAGAACATAACACAATTAAGGTGTCTGATTCTCCTTTCATTACAATTTCATCCCAATTGGAGTGACCATAATATTTTGCAGGAATAGTGTCATGGGATTCACACTGTAAAGCTGTGCAGATGGCTCATCAGACTTCCATACTATATCTCTGTTACATTTTGGTTTTCCAGGAGAAAATAGACATGTCTAGGACCACAGCCATCCTAGTCTTCTGGCCATCCAGCATTTGTCTAGTATGTAAGCCCTTCCACTTTTTCTCATAAATTCATTACTGCCGAGTGCTGCTATGGGAGTCTTCTACATTCTATTCACTGCATTTTACTTTGAGTAATATTCTTCATAAAATCTGTATAAAAAAGTTATGGGAGATTATCTTGTAGAACCACCATAAATATTCCTCACTGTGAATTTACCTTGATGCCTATATTCAAAAAGAGAACACAAAAACTGAAAAGGAAGTTAAAAATTCTATGCCTGAAAATTATTTGGACAGATTTTTGAGAGATTTATTGGAACACTAAGCATCATGTCTGCAGCCTGAGAATCATGTCTGCAGGAAATTAGCTATGCATTCCAAGGGACATTTAAAGTGGAAATTCAGAGCTAACTCTTCTCTAATCTACTCTGTGAAAGTACAAGACTAGAGAAACTTCCTGTCTTTCATCCAGTTCATTTATATAGAAAAAAATTGACAAAGAACGTCTTATTTAATCTTCATATGCAATAAAAGTTCTTTCAGTGTCTTTCAAAGGTCTAATCAGCAGTCTTATTGTATCGGTGAGGCTTTAGGGTGGACTTATAAAGGCATCTCTCAAAGAAAATTGTGGTGCCATCCATCAGAGATCTTTTTCTGTTTCTGAGGACACAAGTGAAGTCTGATGTCTCCTGTCATGCTCAGCTGGTGTTTCAGTCTGTAATAAAAGGCACAAATATTTATCCTATTTTTTTGCCTATAATGAATGGAGGAGGAGCAAAGTAAAATAAGAATACTTTATATTTGATAGTATGTCAGCACTGGGATAGTAAAAAGGGAAAAATTAAAGTTGCCAATTCAATTATAATTGTTTCACATAGGTATTCACTGATACCACCTCTCCATGTTACCCAGGTGCTTCAGAACAGCTCTGATCTTAGTCCCAAGAGCCTGCAGTGCATCGGCCTCCACCGTCCCTGACCCAGAGCAACAATGGGACTCTCACATTGCTCAGTACTTCGAGGCCGACCTCACCTTCCAACAGCCTCCCGCACTGGAAGGCTCTCCTTTTCCTGCCCACTGAAGTGCTGGAGAGGACTAGCTGTCTACAAGTGGGATCCGTGGTGTCTCTGGGTCAGGGAAGGGCAGTGTGTGAGGGGGGGAATTGTCAAAGGGTAGGCTGCATGACTTATTCTGTCCTGCAGCCTGCAAAAGAAGTGTGCAGCAGGGCTGAACAGATCTGCAAAGGTGATTGGCAGAAAATATTGTTCTTTCTACAGACTTCTGAAGCATCTCTCCGTCTCTCAAATACCTCTCCTTCTGCTTCTCAAGGTGTTTTCCAAAAGATTTAATAATATTGTAACAGATGATAGTCCTGAGATGCTGCTTCTACATCCCTGAATTGAAGAATGTTCATATGACACTGCACATGAATTTTGATTACAGGCTTGTCTTAGCTGACTTCTTATAAAACTAAGTAATAACTCCAAATCCTTATTATTGTAAGATTCAATTAAAGCTTTTTCCTTGAAGATACAGATCTGTTTTCCAGAAATTTTTAAGTTGGTAAAATCTTTCTGCATCTTATTTCCCTCAGAGTGCAGATGTTATGCAAGTTTATATTAAGCTGCCATCAAAACCCATGGCTTTGGGAAGCACACTGCACTTTCGTGTCAGTCCTACATAGGCAGTTCCTTGGCTCACTCTCAAATCAGGAACAGGCATATGGCAACTCAGGTTGTACACAGAAGAAGGCACGTAGGAGGCAGAATGCCTTTTTTCCCCTCTGTTTTCCAGCTTACAAGATCTAAATACATTTGTCTTGTGCTCTCTTGCTAATGCTTTGCTAATTGCTAATGGCTTTCTGTGATACTGTTCTAAATCCTTATTAAATAATACACATGCACGCTCAATTGCAATACAATTTTTTTGAGATCCCAATCAGCTAAAAAGAACTCAGGGTTGCCACAAGTAAAGAAAGATTGTGTTCAGTACAAGGTAACTAGACTAACCAGTGGGTTACATTTATATTCACTGCAATTTAACTTTTCTTCAGTGTATTGATATAAACTCTTTATCAGCTTAATACTTTCCTATTACCAGTCTTCACTAGTGTAATGGCACTGGTATAATTGATACCAACATCAGTCAAACAGATTGCAAAGGAAGTTCAGACTGTTTTCCAGAAACTGGACTCATTCAGCAGTGTATTGGAAGCAAAAGCAGTCTTTAACAAAGAAAACAGAAACTAGTTGCTGCACCTGTATAAATTCAATTTTGTATTTTCCATGAGTGGTTGAAGCTGGTTTGGGGTGATTTCAAGCAATGTTTATCTTCTTTCAGGGTTAATATTTGTCTTGTCAAGACAGACTTAATTTGTTGTAGTCACAGTCACCAGCATTGAGAGAGGACCACATAGGAATGAATGTAGGTTCTACAGCAATCCTGGCATGGCTTATTTGCCAAGGACCATGTGTGGCAGGTTAAACTCAGAAGGTTCATATTTGCTGCTGAACAAACTTACAAGTTAGTTAGCACTAATGAAGACCATCCCTGTTAACAGTGAGATTCCACAGATATGTCCTGAGGCACTCTGGGTGAGCTGGGTGTATCCATATACAGTGGTAGCCTGGGACTTCCTCTGCACAGCTGACTGGTATAAGCTTACACCACACATGAAGGGGTGGTGTGTTATGAAGCATCAGCAAAGATGGGAAAAGATTGGACCAGAAGGTTTATGATATAAGGCACAATTAAATAGAGCTGGCTATCCTCCAGCTTTATGTGTGACAGTCAGTACCAGGCTAGAATGGCTGAGTAACAGATGGCTGGTATGGATGTTAGAAAGGTTTGTGTTTAGGCACCTCATGCTAAGCCAGCTAATCTACCTCACAGATGTCCTTGCTTTTGCAGCTGTTTTCTTTAGATGTCCTTGAAAATTCAAAATCTGATCTATAGCTACTCCTAGATATACCTGATATGATTTGTGTTTCAAGTTGCTTTTGCAGAGTGATAAATCCAGTGCTCATTTAAGCACTGTGAAGATGTAGCATGATGATTGTATTTGGCTAAAACCTATCACTGGTCCTAGCATCTCCGCAATCAAAATTGTATCCAAGATGCTCTGACAGAGCTCTTATATCATGAAGTGGATTTTTCTACATAAATTTAAAGAAAGTGATATGCTTAATCAGACTGTGTGAGGCTAGTAGATTTCTTGGCTTAGGCAACTACCATCAAATTCAGCATCCCATCAGGATCTCAAGGTTTCTGGGGGAAACAGGAGTTAAAACCAGTTTATAAGAAATGGGACAAAAGTAGCAAACAGCAAGACTAGCAGACAGTTGTACCTGAGGTATCAAAAGTAGATAATCTTCCTAGAATGGCTCTAAAATATTTGGATGTTTCTAGATTAAAAAACAGTATCCAAAAAAAGAGAAAAATATCTATAGTGTATGAAGCCTATGGGTTTAGCTAGAGCTACCAGTGCACGATGGACAACACTTTGGTTTGTGTTGCCAAAGATGGTCCTGCTTAAGGGAGGAAGGTCCATACACTTTGGTATTGTGGTATTTTAAGTTTTACTGCAACATGCAGCTGTCAAAATGCAAAGGTATTTTTGAGAAGGGGCACGCTACACTGTAGGCACCTGCAAGTACTGTCTGCCAGTTATCTGTTCAGATACCAAAACCTGTGGAATTGGTGTTGGCACTAGTGAATGAAATCTGCAGAAATTGTCACATCAGTTAAATTTAAGCACAGATCTGGAAGCTCTGAGGTTGTATGGATCCTGGATTTGGAAGTTTTTTCTGGAATAATGGAATAATGGAAACACTTAGCTGTAATCACAGTTTTAACTGCCTGTTAAGTGTTATGCTCCTTCTTCCTGGATAGATAACAGGTCTATGATATATGAAATATAGTCCAGTATTTACATTTGGGCATATGATAAAAATATGTCTTATTTTTCCTTCTAGAACACCTCCAGAGAAAAAAATCTGAAATTCAAGGATCTTGTAGGATGTGACATTTGACATCTCTTTTTTTCCCTTTCCTCCGCTGAAATTTGAAAGTATTGCTGCTTTATTTTCTAGTAATGTGTGATAAAATAGTGAATAGTAGGGACAGAATATGTTTAAGTGTGCATATTTTACAGAAACTGTAGTCATGGTTATAACAATACACTATGGATGTCTCCCCAGGGCTGTGCTGAATATGGCCCTTCCTCGGTAACTGAAAGAAGAACTACCATAAGGCTCAGAGCACACTCAAAAAGTGATTTAAACAGGAACTAAATTTTGACAAGATATGTTCTAGATCTATTGGAATAAAAAAAAATGTAGCTATTCTGGACTTATCATTCACCAGAGCTGCTGCTTTTACATCCTGCTTTTTGAAGGTAGCTGAAAGAGAGCTAAGGCTGTGCTTCCACAAGTAAAAACGCAAGTGTAATACCCGTTCAGATGATATAGGTGGAAAGATGTTGCTTAATGTTGTTTTACAAAACTGTGTATGCAGAAAAGAAGCTTCTCAGTTGGAGAACAGAGAAGTAGAGAAAAAAAGGAGCTTTCACAAAAGCTTGCAAAATCCTGCCTTGGAAACAGTGGGCTCTGAGGTAGAGGTGTTGGCTGAAGGCTAAGTGTTTGTTTCGTTGTATCTCCGAGAGAAAGATTTTGTACATTTTTGAGGTATGTGTCAGCTTCAGAACCTGCTGGGAGGCAAGGACTTTTTCTTCTGTTCCAACCACATTAGAGGGCCATTTTATTTCTATTGCATTTGTCTTTCACACTGCTGAATTTAGCAGTATTGTTTTTATTCTGACTATAGCTCCTTGGAAGATGCTAGCACTCCTTCAAATCTAGTACTATTTTTTCTCCTACTTGAAATATCCCAGGAAAACCAAATATTTGATAGCCACTCAGGGTAGAAGAGCTACTTCTCTAGCTTTATAATAACACTTTTACATAGGTTCTTTCACCATATGCCTAGCAAACTGCACACATCCTTGAAACACTAAGAAAAAGGTTGGTTGTCCGTATGTCTTTGAGTAACCCAGTACAGACGAAAAAAAGTAACATCTTATGAGAATTTTGGATGGACAAATAAACAAAACACTAGTTTATCTGCTGGTCAAGATGAAACCATCAATCTTAGCTCAGAAAGGGGTAGTTCAACTGATACATCTCTTCCTTTCATGGGTTTATATTCTGCATGTCTCTAAATTTTTCGACAACTCAGTATATCTTTTCCATTCTTCCTCCTTGTTGCCCTTACTGGCCCTATGAAAGAGAATTCCCTCAAAGGTTGCAAGGAGCCGTGAATGTCATCTGATGACTTAGCCACCATTTGGTGTGGCACTGCAGAGCTGTAGATAATCCAAATGAGCAAATTACACCTCTGGTTCTCTGAAAAAAAATAATAAAATTTCTAAAATGAAGAGTTATTAGAGAGACAGCTTAAAATCTCCCCTGAAAAATGAACAATATTGAAGATAAATTGTTTAAATACAAAGGAAATTAGAGAGGGGTGATACTAAGTAGTCCTTAAAAATGCATTTTGCATGGTGCCTTTTATTCTTTCCTATTTCTAACAGAAATGGATGATGTAGTTGAGGTCTTTTCTTCAAAAAGAGAAGAAAGCTCTAATGTGAAGATGAAAGAAATGTTAAATCTTTAAGGTTTTGGATCCAGGATCCACATGAAACCTTGTGGCAGAGCAAAAGGATGAAACCAAGTTTGCTAAGTGCTGTCTGGGTCCTGCAGCACCAAACCATCCATTCATTTTTACATTTTTCTTGAAGCCTTTCCAGATGCTACTTCTTAATGTATCACAGTCATGAGTGAAGGTGGTATGGCTATTCTCAAGTAGCCTACGTAAGCAGTCTGCAGACCAGGGTGGAGCAGGCTTAACTTAAAATCTTTGGAATTTTAGGGGTAGACCAGAGAGAGAACAAATAGAACAAGGTTATTGGGCCTCACTAGCACAATGCATTGCTAACCTGCCAGGCAGAAAATGCATTTTATTATCGGGAGTTCATAATTCCACAAAATCCATAACAATTTTTGGTTTTAACATCTGAAGGGACCTTGATGTTTACAGCACAAGTTTGCTCATGATCTACTGTGAAACTCATCCCCCTGAGAAATGTTGCTGGCAGGTATGACCTTTTGGGGAAGCTGGTATTCTGCTTTAATGCTTTGTTTGTTTCTTCTTCAAAGCTAACAAGTAAGTAACATAGAAAGCTGTCTGCCTTCTCTGATATTAGAAAAGGTTATTTTATTTCTTCAGTATTGAGAATTGATTTATGGAAATTCCCTCAGCATTTCTGTTACCAGCACAGGTTTTCAAAAAGTAGGGTGGTTTCGTTTGGGGTTTGTTATTTTTTTTTCCAGCAACTGAAAACTGTGGCACCTACACAGTAATTTTTCATTCAGATTAAGAGTATCAAAGACAGTCTCCTGATTGTCCCCTCTTGATGTACTTTGGTTAGCATTGTTTCCAGGACTTCTGAAACTGGATCCTTTTTGGATGAAACTAAACAAGAACATGCCCCACTAGCAGAGCTGATGTAGTCCAGCCATTGCTGGGCATTCAGTCCATGGAAACAAGCAAGAGATGGCCTGAAATAAAAGGTCCCAAGACATGTAATGTAGGCATCAGACAAAGGGATCAAGTACTCGGCAGATCCACTTCTACTGACCTGTGCTATTTCCTAATGTTGGTATAGTCAATAAGCCCATTACAAGATTGTAATTTCACTTGAACTCGTGCAGAAAAAAACATAAATTCATAACTTTTACCGAAAGAATTACTTCCATTTTAGTCAGCTATGTGAGTACATTTAGGATGTAGAAGTCTGAGTTTTGCTGAAGCATTTCACATACAAGAAGCACAGATAAATAAATAATGAGTACCACTACATGATAAAAACTGTGCATTAGACAGCTAGGCTACAGCACAGTAGAAGGAATTATGCATATAGGTAAGAACAAAGAATACCCCAGATACTTCCATTGTCATTTAGGTGCTTTAGGAAAGCTGTTCCACCATCAAGTAGGAATGGAAGCACACAGAACACCAGTCTGAATTTAAAATAGAGCCTTTCCTGTTTCCTGTGGACCATCATTACATTTCTGGATTCTACCCTACAATATGATAAATTAGCCACATTTTTCTTTCTTTAAGAGAAAACTGCATGACTGTTAAAGGATTTTTACATAGTTCAAAAAATAAACTTAATATTTTATTGAATACATTTTGATACAAACAACAGAGATACAGCAATACAATGTTGGGAACAATTATTGAATAAAAATTGGGGACTCATCATACATTTTAGATAATCCAAAGAATTTCTTGTGATCTTAGTACCTATGAAAATATTTTGTAGTTTTCCACCAAATGTGGAGGGCTCAAAATTTCATCCTATCTCAGCATTTGTCTGAAGTTACAAGGTTAAGATCTGTAAAGAAAAAGTCATACCCATGCAATGTACCAACCTCCTTATCCTGTCTTTAGAAAATGGCGGAACGATAGCTGGCATGAACATTATATATAAAATATATTTCTTTAAATATACAGTATGAGAAGCTAAATATATTAAAATCTAATTTACCTCCCTTCCCAGTGGTCCTTTTCTGTCAGCTAAGTTGTACTGAGTGCACAGACATTTCTATATGGTGTTAGTAATTCCTGGAGTTTGAGTAGAAATTAGGATCTCATGATTAAACAATTCCTGTGTTGGTACCTTCAATCTAAATACACTTTTGAAAAAAACTCTTATCAGAAGGAAAAAAAAAAAAAGTGGGCTGAAATGATGTGCTCAGGGTTACACAGAAGATCTCTTAAAGAGCCAGCTTGGCTTCTGATAGTATTCTGATACATTGCTACCTTTGCTGTGCATGAAGTCACTGTGGGACTATCAAAGACATCTCTTTTGCCAGTAGTGTATTTTTAAAAAAGCAAGATGGCATAAAACAGTGTAAGAACTTTCACAATGTCCACTCTGCCTTCAGAAAGAAAAAAAAAACATTATTGAGTAACCGCTGTTCATTTAAGATGTCCATGATTGAAGTTCTGACAGTCTGAGAACTGTTGCTTTTTTTCCGAACACAAAGTTTTGCTTTGAACCATAAGAAAGCTAATGGAATGAAAATGGAGTCATTAACACTAATACATTTGGACTGACTTGGAAAACTGTTTAATAAACTCTTCACAACTGTCTGCATAGTAGTAGCTGGAAAGAAAACAGTAATGATGTAATAACAGTAATCAGCTGAATACAGTTAAACATTTGTCTCTCAGACATCACAGTCCTATTCCCCATCAACATCTGCCTTAGTTCAACACTCTTCTAAGTGCTATATTAAACGTTCTTTAGATCTGCATTAATACTCTTGAGATTTTCTTGTGACCTGACAATACACTATTTTTATACCAACGTGAGCATTGTGTGTCTTACAACATGAGATGGCACTATTTGCGTTGTATCAATTGTGTCTGATGTTCTTTGAGGACAATTTATTAATTCATTGTTAGTCTTGCTCTCCCAAACTCCCCCAGGTTACATATCCTTTTTCTTGCTAACTGAAACAAGTTTGCTCCCTCAGAGAGCTCATGATCAGACTTATATGCAAATACAGAGGGTATTAGTGTGATTTTCTTCTGGGTAATCTGATGTAGCAGGTCCGATCAGTCAAACTGTCAACCATCTACTTATTTATGACCTTTTTGTCAGTAATTCCCAATTAATTTGGACACTACTCCTTGACTAGAAATTCAGTATGGTGGTATCTTCTCAAATGCTATAATTCTATACATGCATCATGACATTTGTGTTTACAAGTTACCAAGCCTAGCAATACATGCAAAGCAAGGGATAAGCCACTAGAGCAGGGAGAGCTATTCTTAGTGCTCAATTGACTCAGCAAATGTATCTATTTTCTCTTTGTAAGTTACCTATTGGTCCCTGCTGGATGGCTCCCAAACCCACAGAAGTGCTCCTAATGGCCACTGCATACCTCTGGCATGAGAACTTCTGTAAGCATGTAATCATGACAACTTCTCATTCCAAAAATAACTTTACAGAAAAAATGAACATTAAGTTGTAGAGGAAGCAGTTGTACAGTGACTTTCACTCCAAATGACTCAATTGCAGCCTGTATCCAACCAATTTTCCACAGCTGTTTACTTCTGATGTTTCCTACCTACAGAATACAAAAGTAATTACACAAGGATCATCCTTAACTCGCTCACTTCTACAAAAGTCGAATGTTAGAGTTGCAAATTTCCATGTCTGACAGCACTGGAAAGTCTGTTGGCTGATATTTTTTTGTACTTAAGTAGTGCAAATAAATGTTCTTTTTGTGGCTAAATCTTGCAAGGCATATTTTAAAAATAGATTTTAGGATGGTTCTTTGACTTTTGAAATCTTGTGTCAATTGCACTGCCTTTATCTTGTGAAATAGCATTGGACAGAGTGGGTATACTTCAATGAGACATTAATGCTTGTCACAGTGGAAAGCTTTTTATTTGTCAATTGAGCTAAATTCCTTACTTTACTCCTTCTTTTATGCAGGGACAAGGGTAATAAAAATCAATTGCAGCAAATGGAAACAGCTCAACTAACCACAAATGTGGCTGATTAGAAATTTAGGGAAAAGTGTCCTACTCTGAGGAGACTTCTATTCTTGGAAAACAGTGGGGAAGCTGGACTGTAGCATGTTTGTCATTCATTGTCTCCATTTATTACGTTAGAATAACTACCCCATTTTTTGTGCCTCAAGTCCAAATGGATAGCAGAGTACAGAGAATGAAACATTCAACATACAATTGAATATAGAAGCCAAGTCGGCCATTAATAGTTCACTCCCAAGCATCTGGATCCTGAATATGCAGTTATACAAGTTGAATTAACATGGTTGTTTACTCACATTCTTCCGGAGCATTTTCAGCCGTCAGCCCTTTGCAATAATATTACGCCCAGCCAGGCTGGAGTCTGGTGACTGGTTATTCTTAAGCAGATCCCTAAGCAAACTGCTGAATAAAAAGATTAAAGCACAGTATTATTCCTCTTTACTTCTATCTGAGATTTAAGTAATGTGATTTGAAGTTTGCTTAACCTTGAGTTATTTGTGTTCTCATTAGCTATATTAAATACAGTAAAAAGTTGGCTAGCACAGCAATAGTTTGAAGGTATTTTGAAAATCCTAAATTTTTAACCTCATGGACTTTTCTAAATACAGCCTGTGTTCAAAATGTTAATTTTACTTCGAAGCAAAGCTGAAGTTCTACCTTCACCTGTGGAACTTAATTAATTTTTCTTTTCCTGTGTATTCTGAAAGTACCACGCTTAAAGAGAAAATTCAGTCAAGGTAGCTTTGTCCAACTTGAGGATTATAGCTGAAAATTTTCTTTACTGTCCATTTTTTCTACATGTTTGAGAGTTTTCTTCAAGGCTATGTACAAGCTGTTACTTCAGTGGACTCTCCAGCTACCAGTAAAATTTCAGTTCAGGTACTAGAGAGTCCTTAGCCTAAAATGTTCCACATTTCTCTGGAAGGTCCTATCATCTGAAAGGAGTGTTACAATTATTTGAAAACCAGAAAAAATCAGGATTGTGTGACACTCTTCCCAGTGGAATTTAAATCTAAGGTCCTGTTTGCAGCCCCTTCTCCAAAGTGAAGATTAAGTCTATTTCTTGCTTTTTTTTTTTCCATGAATTATGGCAGCTCTTCACAGTAATGCATTTACTACCTAGGCCAATTTCCTGAACAGAGACACACAGCAAGGCGGAGGTTTTTTATGATACAAAGCGTCATCCTAATGACATTTCTTCCCAGAGGGAGGGAGAGACAGAGGGAGAGAGGGAGAATTTTCTGTTTTCCTGCTTCCAGCTTTATCTACTTTGGGATCAACCATTCAATCCAAGCTTAATAAAGTAATTAGGTCAGTGTGAGGCAGTTTCCCAAGGGCACAGCCTTTTAGAATTTTTTGTTCTTTCTTAAATGCAGAGATGTTATCCAATATAGCATGGTTCCTACAAACAATGTTGTGTAATGTACATTTAATCTGTATATATAACACAGCACCACATCAAGTCACGATTACTCAAACTAAACCTGGCAACATTTCAATGTCAATTTCTCTCTCCCATTTTCCTTTTTCCTCTTATTTTTCAGGACCCAAAGAACTTATTTTTCTTGTAAATTGTCTTGTTATCTATTGCTACCAGCAATCCATGGAATTTTTCTCAGCCATTAGGAGATTGTCTGTTTGAGTTCAGTTAAGTACTTTTTCACTGTCTAAATGAGTCCATTGTGGAAGCAAGTGACTATACCATCTACACAACAATGTGCACAAAGTTGTATCTGTACAGGATACGACAAAGAGGTTCATATGTAACTCACACTGCCATTAATATGTTCTTCTATTAATAAATGATACAAATGTCCTGTGACATTCTCTACATTGCATTTCTGTTATAACTGTAGTTTTGTTTTGTTGATATGAGTAACAGTCAGCTACTGTTTCTGTACTGTTTTCTGTACAAACTATAAATGCTAGAGTGAAAAAGGTGCTCCTACGTCAGTTTAGCTATAAAGATTAATTGCTGGAAAGCCATAAAATACTTCTGTGCTAGCTAATCAGTTTAAGGAGCAATAATCTCTTTCTGAAGCTAGAAATTCATTAATTAATCATCCCAACTGTAAATGCAGTCTAGGCAGAAAAATCAATAAAAGCCCCAACCACTCTTTTAAGGTCAGATGTTATCAAACAAAACTCTGCTGTTTCACTTATGCAAGACTGCACATCCAGTTAGAGATAAGGCAGCCACTGCTGAAAAAACTCTGCATATATGCTAAAGAATTTTCATGAAGACCTGGAAAAAAGTATTTTCATTTTACTGAACTTGCTTTTACCCCATCCTTCTCACACTATTGCTGCCTCATCCGTAAGCAGAGAAGTGAGTAGGATTTTCATTTAGCATAAGGCNTAACAGTTGCTATTATTCAGAAGGAACTGGGAGATTTTCCCAAGTATGAAAATAAATTCTACTTGGTGAAAAGTTTTACATATGTTCTGGAAATTCATGTTGGTTTGAGCAATAAATTATTAACAGTTTCTCATAAGAAAGCATTAGGCAGGGGCACTCAAAGAAAAGATAACAGATCTAAAAAGAGCTAAAGACATTATTTTTCAGGCCCATGTGTGGTACTCACTAACCTAAGATGCACTTGGTACTGAATCCTAAATTGCTACCAGGTTTATCTGAATCAAAAAGCTTTATCCTACAGAAGAATTTGGAAAGAAAATTAGCCACTATTATTTCATGTTGCACATACCTGAGACATATATTCTTACAGTTTTAATGCATTCTTTTCATAAATATCAGCTTCAGACCTTTGACAGAGGCAGGCTCTTTGGTCTTTAGTCTTTTTTTAATGTGAGTACTTCTTATCTTCTGCTCTAGCTTTTGTATTTTATAACTCATCCATATTCCTGTCAGCAGATGACATTACTCAGTAGGACCCATGAATGTAAGTAGAACAAAAGGGAGTTGATTGTTTCGGAAAATGAAGTCTTCATCACAGTACAATAACAAAATAATCTGAACTATTTTCATTTTGGAAATTTCGCTGTAAGAGTTAGGCAAAAGAGAATTAAATGGTTCTGAAATACATCCCCTAATCCATTACATAATGTGAAACAAGAAACTAATTTTCCAGAAAAAAAGCATGAATTGAAGTGCAGTATCTAATTACCTAATCAAAGGTGAATGGCCATGTGAGGTGGAAGGGATAATGTTTTGGGGGCTTTTGGATTTTTGCAGCAATAACTGACAGAGGTTATATGAATATGTTAATTCCAAAAAAGCAGACCAAAGCAAAGTCCAAAACACAATGGCAGCTGAACATCATGAAAGATTGCATTCAAAGAAGGACTAAACCAGTTGGGCTCACCTCTGCCTACATCAGGGAAAACAAATTGTCGACTTTGAAAGAGACACAAAGTTACAACCAAACAAATCCCTGGTTATGTAGGTCAGCCACCAAGTGAAGTCATTACTCTGTGAATCATTCCCTGACGTTCTGATCTCTTCTGAAAGAAACTTTCTCAGCAAATGTGCAAATCACCTGCAAATCTTCAGGTTTTAATGAACTGCTTTTTGTTGATCACGCTATTCTCATAATAAAGTTCTGCTGGCTTTCAATCTGTGTTTCACCTTAGTATTTCCTACTTGGAGTATTCGCAGTTGATGTCATGTTGAACACACACTGATTAAACCATTTCAGACCATTTCAGACCCTTTCATTTAGGTACCACTCCTCTTCCTCCCACTTTTGCTCTCCCCATC